>MPNV01000865.1:0-10501 GCA_013376435.1 Cyclocybe cylindracea
TCCCCCACATCATCCGCTCTCGCCTCCTCGATTTTCTTGTGGGCCGAACGCAGGAATCTGAAGACCTCAATTAGCTCGCACCAATTCATTACACACATTCCGGTCTGTCTTCATTTCTAACTATTGTCGCCAGTGCAACTCTTACTGCCCCTCTGTCCCTAAGAACCTGAATTTTCTCATTGTAAAGCTGTCCTGTAGATGTAACTGGTCCTGCAGCTGTACTTTCACGCGTTATAATGATATGCAATTCCCTGTATACATTATATATTATCTATCCTGCGCCATCTGATGTTGCCATCATTCATACAGCACTCTGGCCAAGATGAGTCTGAGTACATCCTTGAACGCTCGCCACAAGATGCCCCATATCTGGATTGCCACCTCCCTGAGCACGCTTCCGGAGGACACAGCACACGATCTAGCCCAGCCCCCTGCATCCCATATTGCTTCTGAAAACTATGTAACGACGCAATGCCATTAGATTTTTATATGCCATTTTCCAGGATCGCTCACCAATTGTGCCGTAAGATAGCCAGATCCTATGCAGTACATGGCGAGACTGACAGCCAACAGTGCACTTCCTGTCTTCATGGAACCTGCTTTCCTTCCATGGTCATACCCCTACTAGCCATCAGCATCGATGCCAAGTTGCTGTATCTGTCATACCCATAATACCCATTCTATCCAAAGTGCCTTCTCCCCATCTTCGAGTGGGGCCTTCCAGATACGAAGGAAAGTCTGTTCTTCTGTGAATGATGTCCCAACAGCCAACATATTGCAGTCGTGTTTCTTATACCCCTGTTGGAAGCATTCCCTTTGTCAGCTCCAGTAGAACTAACAGAATTTGTGGATCCTCTCCCTACCGCCAGGGCTTGAACTGTTTGTCCTGCGTAAGGATGTCCATGTCAAATCATTGCCGTGTCAGCAAAACCACACATTACCATCATGAGGCAAAACCTGTTCAACACGTCCAGTCAAGGCATTCCAGATATGAACATCCCCTGCAGACGAGCCACAGGTAACCTGCTTTTCATCGTTCACAAAGATCACACGCGAGGGGTATGTTGTCTGGGGGACCTCGAGGAATTTATACGTCTGCATAGGGGTATCCGCGCCGAGTGTAAAGAGCCCAATTTTTCCTACCAAGTTGAAGACCAGCATGCGGGAGTTATCAGCAGATATGCTAGTCCCACCACTGCGGCGCAATGAGATCTACAACCTGAGAGTCCATAAGCATAGACTACTTACATTGGGCTCGGGGTAATGGCAGAATCACCATCCATGCTCCACAAATTTGTCCTGGTGGCAATATCCCAGCATCTGAAGCCACCTCAGCAAAATTTGACTGAAGAAAGAGATGATATCCCAAACATTATACCGTGATTCAGGTATGCGACCACGAGCTGCGAACCACCCCCCAGGAAATGGACTGAGCGTGGGCGCAAGCAATCATTCCTACGTTGTTCCTTTACTTGTGACTCGGGTGGGGCGGGTAAAATGACTCGGGTTGCATAAGTGCCTGCGGAAGTCAGCTCTTTTCCTGCAAATGAGCCAAAGACGTGAAGAACCCACCTGCCGCTAATTTTGCAACCACTTGCACCTCTAAACCAACTCCTACAGCCAGACAACGGGTCGTCTGTTCAAAGTCCAATGCATATATGGGGGCCGTAACACCTATTAGCACCTCTTCCTTTGTCCCTCCTGCACGACTCTGGACCATTATTAGAATACGTGTATATACACATATCGTGGCATCTTACCATGAAGTCCTGATGAACAAATACTTGTCCATTTTGGCAGCCGATGAAAATGTCAGAACCGCTTTTCCACAGAACATCCGTTGGAGCGCTATCGAACCACATTGTGTATGGCATCATCGTCCCTTTCATCGAGTCCCAAAGTCTGACGGATTTATCGTCGCTGGCGCTGAGGATATACCTGCCGCAGGGAGAGAAAGTCACAGCGTTGACGGAGCTCGTGTGGCCGTGCAACGTCGTCAGACACTGATAAGGCTGAAAAGACATCGTACGAGCTTTCAAAGGTGGCTGAGGCCGAAGCCTGTTCAGTCTAAAGTCTGGGAAAAGAAGTAAATCTATTTCTGGTAATATCCCGCCGTCAACTTCAATCGTCACGCCCTCCCAATTTCAAGCTCCGTGCTCCAGGCCGAACCTGCTAGTACTAAGCTCGCATCTTGCTCGTCCTACGACAAACGAGGCTGGATTCGCACCACGGACAGTACCACAAATTTCTACGTCGACGTCCAGCAAAAGGTCCAGCAAAAGCTGCCCTCAAGAACGTGAATCCCTTCGGAAGGAAGAAAAGGAACCTCTCACTCATTGGAACCCGCTGGTCGTGCCCGAATCATTTAAACATCCTCCAAGTGGGGAGCGACGGTGTCCTCGCCATGCATTGGCTCAGGTTGGCTCTCTTGCTGCCAACCTCATACGCCGTCGCACCCGTAGTAAGCGTGAGCGAGGGCGACTGCATCAGTAAAAATACAAGTCCTCTTTTCGGCCCTGTTGGCCCTTCCGGTTTGGCCCTTCTAGCAGACAGATCCAAAACCTTCTGAGGAGATGCCAGAAGGTCTTTCCCTTTCAAACGGTGTGAAAAGGGCGGAGGGAAGCTTTCGCATAATGTTGTGCTCCTCGGGCACCAGTTCACACAATTGTAAAGAAAAAGGAATCCTCATCCATGTATTCAACTACCGTTAATGAAAGGTGTGGGTGGGGTCAGAGCAGGCAACCCTGGGAGGAGAGCCTGGCGTGCTAAGAGAAGGGAATTGCAAGTCAGACAGGGTGGGGAATGTTGAACAGCTGGGAATTACGGCAACAAATGAACGAAGTGCAAGCAGAATTGAAGTTGAACAACTTACGAGGACTCCCATGCTCCTAACGTGAACCCTCTCCGATCCCAACGCTTGAACGATCGCCAAAAAAAGCCCTTCATCCCCTTCACGTACAAGACCAAATGCTAGCGCAGACGCAAAGCACGAGTACCACAGTCAACCATCGGGCTTGCACTCAACACACCCGCTGAATTCATGGACACTCGTTGATGGAATGGGTGGGCAAGATGTTGGCGCATTGTGGATTCCGCAGGCGTTAGCGATGCAGAACTCGAGCGTGAAGTGGCATCTCTTACCAATAGGTAATGCAAGACTCAGCGCGGAAGACGACTGCCTGCGGGTAGCAAGAAGGTAGTACCGCCAACGCGAGATTTCGCGACGAATTGCTGGTGGGCTGTATGTGAGGAAGGGATGATGATTATGATTAGGAGTCTTGTAGGCGAGGTGTGACGAGAGAAAGGGGGCCAGCTTTCTCAGCGAGGGTGATCATGATGAACTCGGGGCGCAGAGCGGAAATGGGCCTGCGTAGCTGTGTCGAACCTAATCCAGAACGACCCGTCGACAAGGCGCTTGCTGCAAGGGAAAAATGTTGTTGGTGCTTTGATCACAAGGCTGACAGACAATGAGGAAGCCGTTGTGGTCGAAGCTATTGGAGCCCTGAGGTACGTGGTTTTTGCGAAGGAAGTGGGAGATCAAGGTCTCTTATATGACAGTCTTCTACAGGAATCTGTGTATCGATGGAGGATACGATATCTGCGGAAGGATTCAACGAAGACACGTGCCTCGGCTACTGAGCTCCCGGAACGCGGCTCAAAGAAACAGCATGGGAAAATAAAACGAAATAAGATGGACGCTTTGTGATCAGCTACATTAGAGCAACAGTAATATACATTGTCATGAGCACCTATTTTTTTGGAAGTTGCAAAAGTTATCACAGGTGGGAAAGACGTTGTGAAAGGCGTAAGGAAGGCAAGCAAAAGGCCCGTGGAAGGAAAAAGAAAAGGGGAAGGGGAAGGGGTTGTAATTTTACTGACTCCCTGGCTTTTATCTAGCCAGCCCAGATATCTTACGCGACATTTCGCAAGTACATAGTTGCGAAATCCTCCGCTGGCCATTCGCCTTCGTAATCCATGAGAATAGGGTATTTGGAGCGCACCTTGTAGATGATAGCAGAGCGTTAGCGCCGACGAGATTTCTAGGAGCAGACCACCCACCTCGGCACGAAACCTTTCTTGTGATTCCGGCTTCTGCTTATCATATCGCATGGTCATATCAAAATATTTTCGACACAATGGATGAATATCTCGCTTTTGAAAACGGTCAGCCAACTTTATGTATGAGCCCGATCCAACCAACCTGGACCGCTTTGTATAGTTCAGGGTCCCATCTGAGGGTGTCCCTGAGCGAATAGCCGCCTCTGTTGGGTTTCGACAATGCGCCCGAAGGTCTCTTTATGGAGCTTGCATTATATGAGGACGAGGAATTCAAAAGCCCATCCGCAGCCGGCAAGAAAGCGTCTGGTCTCTGAGGTGGGATCTTGACTTCGTAAGGTTCTGACATGCTGACGGCGTCGGTGAACTGAAGCCTTCTGTCTATATTACGTAAATTTAATTGAGAATAAATCAATCCAGTAGGTCGGGGGACTCACGATCGCCAGAAGTTACTGGATAGAAGCGAAGCTGCTCAGTGAAGTGGCTTTCGCTCGAAGGACCGGGTTCCGGTGTGAAACTGCGTCGATACACACTGTCAGGGAAAAATAAGCGCATGTTAGTAGAGGTGGCGCAAGGCAGTCGCCGTGGAAGGACCGTTGTGCTTCCACCATATAATTTGAGGAGGTAGACGCCCAAGGTTGCCAAAGGGCATTATTTATGCCACTTGGTAGACAAACGACATGGAACAAACGCCCGGCTCTGCAACTTCCAAGCAAAGAGTGATTACTTCTGTGACAAAGCTTCGTTTGTCGGACGTGCCTAAATTGGGCTTGAGCCTGTCGACATCGGGCTACTTCTCTCTGTCGAGCTGTATAAATGAAGAATTGCAGTATTCTGGCGAGGTCCTGAGCACCAACCACCGTTACTCTTGCCTCCCAGCCAAAACTGACCATCTCTTGCCCTTCCCACCCGTGAAGTGAAGACCATGAAGGAGCCCACTCCTTTCACGTACCGGATGCGTTTCACCCAAGAGTACAACTCTCCTTTCCGAAAGGTCCAACGCGTCGAGAGAGATGTCAGTAAGCTTCCGTTGTCGATATGCGAAGATCGCCCATTCTCGTTGATTTCCTATGAAAGACAACCCCCGTTCGCACTCAGGCATTCCCAATATATGGTGCCTTGAAGCAAGTCCCAAAGGTCACACGGAGACGATCTTCTGTTGACGTGAGCAAGACATTCCTATTCACCTTTCTCTTTGCACTTACACGCCTCCTAGATCGTCCCAGTTTACCGATGGTGCTACAGCGTCAGTCCTGTGGAAAAGAGACCTGCCGCGGCCAACGCGTTTGATTCCGTCGAGGACACGCCCACTTCCCCGGGCCATAGTGGAGCAAATTTAGATATGGGAGACTCTGCGTTAGCTTCTGAAGTTCGCGCTACCGATATCGGCGAAGACCTTCCAACATCAGGCGCTGCGACCTCTCCTGTCTCCACTCCGCCCACAGTCAGGACCAACAGCGATCAAGCATCGACTAACGTGTCTCCTGCCCTGTTGGAAGCAATCGCTCCAGCGCAACCTTCGATCGCCTCACCTTTGCACCCGGTGGGCATCGAACTCCAGGCTGATGGGGCAAACACCAGCACTGTAGTCCTCCACGGATCGGCCTCAGTTGGTGGTCGAAATCGTCACAAAATTCGTGACCTTGATGCCTGGGTCAAATGGTTCCCTTCTACTGGTGGATGCCAGTTACACCAGCCATTGCCGTGCGAGGACCAGGTGGAACATGGCGATCTATACGTGCATAAATGGGCGGCTGGCACTCAATTGTGGATGTGGAACGCCAACGGGCAGTGGGAAAATGTCGAAATCGGACATCCTCACCCTACCCTTCCCAAGCATAGATTGCTATTATTGCCTACTGGGGAGCCGCGCTGGGTGACGAAGAAGACACAGACCACTTATAAATCCCGTAAAGCATAATTTCTTTCAAGTTTTTCACTCTTTCTTCACTTTCCCTTCATATCTACCGTCACTTTATTTACATACATAATTGAGTTACTATGCCATCAATATGCCATATGCAGTGATTCGGCATTGATCGATATTGATCAGTCACAACGTTAGGAAGACTTGGAGGTATGTTCCGGCATGAATCATCATTATAGCGACTCCAAAGCCACGGATTTGGATTTGCCACACACGGGCAAATCCCGCACAAAGGAAAGTTCTCCGAGTCCTCCCCTCGTCCTCTTTTCCCTAGTCCTCGTTGTTGTTGAGGCTTTTTCGTGTCCGTTTCCTTTTTTTCAACCCACGCACCATCACCCTTCTCGGCTTTTCGGCTCATTCGAGCTCCCCCAGACGCTCAGCCCTGCGCGATCTCTGGGATTTCGGCTTTCGAGGCCTCACAGCTCTGTTTTATGTAAAGTTTTCGAGTCTGGATTATGTAATCTCTCCTCAGTTCACACTTTCGCATCCTCATCTCATTCTCATTTCACATAGCTACTTTTATTTTTGGTCTAAGCACTCGCGACTATCATATTGTATGTACTGAATAGAGCGCATTTCTTCACTCTGCCCCATCTCGAAGGGATAAGAGTAAAATAGAGTAAAAGTTAAGTAGTGCGTCCGACCGTGGCGAAGCGTGTCTGAGCGAGGCCGAAATCGTCTGAACACTGCTGAAGAATCACTCCTGAGAAGGGCTCCCAAGGTGATTGATCAACTTAGGGCAGAGAGTTGTAGGCCTTTGCGATAACTTTAAGGAATGCGATAATCGATTGGTGGAGTTCGCCAGAGTTCGCCCCCACATGATCTGCATGCCCGCGTCTATGGCAAACGAGGTGCAAATGGAAAATCACAAATGAGGCAGACCCCCAAAAAATCATGAAGGATACAGCAGTGAGTTTCTATAGGACATCGGGTTGTGCACAGTGATGCGTCAATTGGTAAGACTCAGAATATTCGGGATCTAAGATCACGGCTGAGCGCTGAGCGCTGATTAATGATTCCGCGCACATTCTCGCACCCTTGCTCTTACTCAACATGCCGCGTACAAGCATCGATGCACCACAGGATACCTACCTTTCGCCGAGCTGCGCGTTCAGCTGAGAGGATAGTTGGCGTTCTATCGCTCTTGTACGCGACTAACGCAACAACCTCGTGAATGCTCTGGTATGTGGTGTGCCGTACAAACTAGTGATGGCGTAGGCGTAGTATGCGGGCGTAGCTAGAGCTGGGCCAACTGCGTGTAGGTCGTCATCTCCTCAAAACTCAGGGTTATGCCCATCAAAGCCGTCCCTGCTGCTGGCGCCCTCTAGTGTATGCACCTATTCTCTTACAGCCTATGGACTCCCTGAACCGAATCCGACCTCAAAGGCTCTGTGGAGTACAACACGACCCTCCAAGTTCCAAGCTTCGATCGTCGACATGATTCAGCCGTTCACAAGAACAACGTCCAGCGCCACTCGCATCTTGAATCTACACGAACGGAGGTCTTCGGAGACCACGACGTCCTCGTTGAGCTCGAGGAGGGGACGCAGGATGTCCTATTTGTGTTCGTCTGTCCGCACGGTAAGCACGACTGCCCCTTTGAGCACACGGACCAGCGACTTACTTTTTTCGAAATGCTTGTCATGCTGTGCTCCATCCTCATCTCGCGACGCCGTCAGTAGCAACTACAAGAGTCCATGCCATCTGGGGACCGGTAAGCACTCGCTTTCGAATGCTATATGAATCCATGTACTTATCCAAGTTATTCCGTATCTTCCCATTGAAGGTGAACCTGAACACAGGCAGTACTAGTATGTATCGTCTCCCTCCTCTTGCCTCGGAGCCTGACTATAAAGTGGTCCAAGACGACCGAGAGCAGCACCCCGCCCATGTTCGTGCCATCGCCTCCATGCTCCCGATTGTGTTGGCGACGTCTAGGGGCGATCTTTATTCTCGCTGCCATCGTTGCCACAGAGATGACCATATAGTGGGATGTTGGTACACATGGGAAGGTTCTCGTGCACTCCCCGACTCCTCAAACACGACCATGCCAACCTCTCGTGGCCACTGTGGCAGACGTTGTCCACTGCTGTTGTGCCACAACCCCGCGGCCCTAGCACTCAGGTGAATAGGGGATGTTGGAAAGACACACGAAGCTCAGTGCTTCTGGCATCCACACGCCGAGGGTGCTGTTGGTGTCTTCGTGATTGCTGAAATTGAGGTACCGCCGTCCTCGAAGGTTAATGGATGAGCCACGGTCGTCTAAATCCTCGTCTCGGAGATGCCAGTGAATATGGCACACAGACGACACCGGTGCGGTTCACCTAGACTTTTGTGGGGGTGGCAGGTACACTCTTCCCTGCGATGCAGCCACGCTCCATCTCTTATTTTCTATTTACATCAATGTAGATACTGACGACAGTTCAAAATATCAGCGAGCAAGTTTCTATGAACGCTCAGATGTTTCTTTCAAGACGGCGGTTTGAGAGTTGTATCCGACCTACTTCAAAAATCTGAAAGCTTTATGTGAGGCTCATTGAGCCTCGTTTATGCGATCATACACCTGCTGTTGCATGGTGAGCACTGATCCTGTTTTCTGTCTCTCTATTTTGACACCCGACAGATTGGCAACACACCAGAGTCGAGGCATTGTCGATATGTGCAGGATTTGCACATAAGCTCCCCGATGTTGAACAGACTCTCGTGCTTCCTGATGATGATACTCCAGAGCCACAGGGAAACATAACAGATTCCTTCCGAATTATCGAGTAGCGACACTAGCCTGGTCTACGTCTAGTTAAAGTCTACACCTATGTACAGCCTGGCCCTCAGGACTCGGAGGACTATGTAGTCACCAATTCACCAGCGGGCCATCTTTTTGAAAGGGAAACGACACAGATTTATGGTAATTTGAAACATTGTGCGTCGCACGAATGAGGTGAGGCTTTAAAGTAAGATGAGATACTAATACAGGCTTACAGCGAGTACTTAGTCCAAAAGGCCATAGCTTGATAAAACTATTACATAAGCAAAGTAAAATGTGCTGTGCATTTGCTCAGAATCATTAGCCGTAAAGTTGACGGAGACAACCTTTTTCATCCTCTTTGAGTCCTTCGCTTTACTTGAGAGAGATTCGCGGCGGCTGGACAACAAAAATTGACCCTCAAATCCGCCGGAAGTCGCTCGGCCCGACGGAGGCAAGCGGCCTCGACTGAATTCGAGTGTGGAAAGCGGATGCCTATTATTTGCCCGAGGGAATCGGTGGGGAACGAAATACAGATACAAACACATTGCAGGAAGACGATAGAAGTTCGAGGTGTATTGTATAATTGTTATGCAAATGCGATGAGAAGGAAGGCTCCAAAAAGCAATGTCAAGATATCGAGCAGAGATGGTGGGGTTCTCATAATATCAACGATAACGTTACGCGCACGGACATAAAGATCACACAAAGGCATGTTCTGGTCAAGCAACACGTAAGATATATCATCGAAGTGAGAAATACGTTGCTTACCAGCCAATTGATCGGGCGAACTGGAAGGGTACGTGCATGCAAGGCGGAAAGGGGGTAGCGAGCAAGGCTGGGTAGGTAAATATCAATACAGAGACAGAATAGAGGGACAGAGAACACACAGCGAGGAAAGGACATTGGGCAGGTCAAGCTCGCTGAGGCCAACGAAGCGAGCGTCAGAATCAACAGCAAAAACAAGAAGATGGGCATTCCAGGGGTTCATCTCGGCTGCTGAAGGTGAAGAGCTCTGTGAACCAGGCAAGGAGGAGTAGACCGCGAAGTGACGTGCGGATGTTGAGACGTCGGTGATAAATGTCTTGACAAAGGGTGCCATATCCTCAGTGCGAAAGACAAGTTCCACCAACGGATTGAATTCGCCAAGGGGGGAAACCACGGTGGGAACGTCGAGCGTTTGAATGGCAAAGCCTTCAACGACAACAAGGGGCGGCAAATCGGATCGAGAGGTAGTATGATGCGGGCCATTGGGCAAGAAAAAGGCTTTCACTTTGGTGGCCTAGACGGAGTCAGCGAAAGAAGGAAGAGAGACGGAGGGTACGGACATGGGCAGCATCGAATGAATTTAGTAGTCGGGGCTCATGGAGAGACATGGTGGTTGCTGGGAGAGGAGGAGCGGCCACTGGACCGCCCTTTCATACTCGTCCACCACGTGTTTGATAATTGAACGGGAAAGTGGTCCTGTTCTGAGGATCCATACAGGAGAAAAGGGCATTTGTCGAGATTGCAACCGGAAAAGGAAGTAACAGTTGGAATTGGTACGAGGGACTTTCATGAAAGAGAGGGTACTGTATCGTTCTTCCATCTCCTTGCAACCACCATCTCAAACTATGAAGACATACACGGTGAGTGTGATGCCCACAGCGAAAGAAGGCGTGAGCTGACGTACAGAAACAAAAACGAAGCTGAAAGGAGTATACTACCCAACGAATGGGCAGTCGAGGGCGATAGACGTACCAACTTTGGTAAATGGAAGGCAACGATTCCCTGTA
>MPNV01002940.1:0-12538 GCA_013376435.1 Cyclocybe cylindracea
GAGAGAAAGCATAAAGACATTCCTCCAGAGCACTATTTCATCCTCTCCGAGCAGGGATGCTCTTGCCACGCACCACAATTCCCCAATAAAAGAGCGCCACGACCACGCTCTGTAGGGCGTTCGGACCTCCCATCCTCAAGCACCCCCAGTTCCCATCCACCACGTCCTGACGAAGTTGCCCATCTCGGATCCGCCACGCAGGCTGCAAGCCTTTCCACCACGTGTTGAACGTCCTCTCGTACACCTTGTGGTCTTGGATCGTGGGCCGAAAGGACACCGAACGTGCGCGCTGGATCCACATGCCGACGGCCTCGGGTCTGGATGTCGACGAAAGCGTTTTGGCAGGGAAGCCCTTTGCCTCGACAGCAAGCCATGCCTGCAGTAGTTGCGACCAGGATGGCCCCAGGTCCTGCGATTCGAAAAGCTTGAGTGATTTGGAAAGCCACTGAGGCTGGGAGGAGGTGGCAGCAGCAAGGGCGGTGTTGGCGGATGATGTAAGGGTGTCCGAGGGTGTTGCAATTCTTCGTGGTCGTTTGCTCGTAGATGCAGCCTCATCTTCGCCCTCGCTACGACGCTTTGGGGGTCGGGCAACGGCAGCAGGTAGAGGAACCGGAGCCTCTGGACCTGAAGGCCTGGTAGGATGCCTTTGGCTTCGTCGCCGTCCTTCGACACTGCAGTCATTAGCCTGTGACACTGACGGAATGAGTGCGAGGGCCACGTCTGGTGCATGTGGAGATGGGTCGGTGTTCTGCAACGTTTGTAGAGGCGGAAGTGGAACAGCGTCAGTGAACGAGGGTGAAGCTGGACGAGGACTGCTGGGTTGAGGTGAGGGATTGGGTAAGGGAACATGCTCGGAACATGTTGGAGATGGCGCAGGCGAGACCGGTGGGGACAGTGGTCGCTCCGCTGGAGTGTCGGACTCGCCCACAACAGGCGGGTTGATGCGAGTAAGGGCAGAATGTGCAATGGGGGCTTCCGCACCAGCTGGAGACAGTGTTGGTGGCATTTCAGCAAGCGGTGTCAGTGCTGCAACAGCAGACGATGGCTGGTTGTCCAGTTCACAAGGGAACGTCAAAGAGGGAGGGTTGCGAGGAAACTCCGGGTGCGGGGTCGAGATATCATGAGGCGAAGGGGCACCGGAGTTTGCAGGCTGCGGTCGTAGAGAACTTATCGATTCGTCGGCCCCTTTGTCGCCAGCAGAGGAAGCTTTCTTTGTGGAATGTTGGGAAATGGTGTCGATGTTGACATTCTGGCCACCCATGTCGAGGTTGGCGAGACATTCGAAGCCTTCAGTTTCTGGAATAGCCCTGGCTCGACAATCCTCAGGGGCTGAATCCAAGCTCAGTCTAGTGCTCAGAGGTATACAAAATCCAGATGAACGTACTGTAGCACTTCCGGAGAAAATCGCCATACATGGGTACAAGGAACTTGCGATACCGGACTTGCTCTGACCGACCAAAATGCATCTTGACGTCGCCAGTGATCGTTCCGGAATGCACGCTACAGCTCAGTCAGTAATAGAAAGCCTTAACGAAGAATCCATACGAACCTGATTATATTCAACCGACCTCCATGAGCTGGCTCAGGACCTCCTGCTATCAAGCTCGCCTTCCATCCAGTCACAGGTTATTCCATCGAGAATGGCATGTATAAATGTGTAAGCTTGGCACACCTAGTGCACGTTGGGCTAATAACATCTATTGGCACTCACGTTGCGATCGACGGGTTCGCGTCGAGAGACTTTCACTCGGACTTGTACTTAGCGAGCAGCCGGCAGGCGTTGTTATCTTTAGCCTGCCTCTTCCTTCTCCTGCTCTGACAGTGAGGCGAACATCTCTTTTGCTACAGACTCGCGGATGGGCGCGAGCTTCTTCTTCGGCCCCGTGGTGTCCTCAACTGCACGATGTTTGGCCTCTTCCTCGATCTGTTCGCGATTTGTTCTTCGCCAGACATTCGCCGGTGTCTTCTGCCTTGGCCGATGGAAAGAAACACCCGTGAGCTGCTGCAGGAGGACGGTGAAGGGGTTCTGAGCACCAGAATCCATAGCGGTAAGTTCGTGATCTTTCATGTACTGGTAAGCCATCCAGCGCTTGATTTGCTGTGAACTGATGAGTGCGTGATCAACTGGCCAAACAAGGTACAACGTACACCTTTGCGATAAACGATGAGGTCTCTTCGGGCCTGAAGCCTCTTCAAGGCCTCTTGATACTCCTCGGCGTCCAAGTCGTCCTCCTTTGGCTCTTCCGGCTCTGGTTCTGCAGTATCGTCGTCCACAGCAGCAAGCGCTTCTGCAGAAGGTTCCACATCGAGTGGTAGATCCACCGGGAATCTCTTGAAAAACCGTCTCTCGATCGTCGCAAGCGCGTCCTTGGCGAATCCCCCTCGTACAGCGGCATAGTAGGACTCCTTCTCACCCATGAGAAACCCCTTTCTCCCTCCGCGGAAAGTTCCTGGGTTGACCATTCTTCTAGAGTTCTGTGAGTACAATTTCACTCTT
This sequence comes from Cyclocybe cylindracea, assembly GCA_013376435.1. Taxonomy (NCBI): domain Eukaryota; kingdom Fungi; phylum Basidiomycota; class Agaricomycetes; order Agaricales; family Hemipholiotaceae; genus Cyclocybe; species Cyclocybe cylindracea. The sequence goes on from MPNV01002940.1 coordinate 2,498, forward strand.
CTGGCCTAAACACTGACAGGACGGTGCGCGACAGATTGACTCGCCTATCGTGTGCAGAGAATTTCGTCAGGTATGGCCACATTCTATTGGGTTATGAAGAGACTTACCGTCGTATTGTGCAGGTACTATTAGTCTCCACAACGGCGCGAAGGGTGGTAGGAAAAACCGCGGGAGATATTCAAGGAAGTGGTACGTCCAAAGTCGCGATTTAGTTCATTTCTGAAGCGCCATATATTAATAATATGTCCACGCATCCCAGATCCTCGGCTGGTTTGAGTAGCAAGCTGGTTCGAAACCAGCCCGTCCATGCGCTCTCGAGCAAACCGATCTTTTTCCAGCACTTCACAAAAGGAACGGCGTGTAATCACAAACCCGTAACGACCACCCTGCTTAACCTCTAGCCCCTTGCGTCTTTATCATCCCACCATGCCGCATAAAGCTTTGCCAATTTCCTACCCAGTTTTCTTCAACTTGCTACATCATGCAACTCATCCCCAATCACGTCGACGAACAACAGTCCAACCCTCCTGCTGGATGTGAGGCTCCATCTTGTTCTTTGTTTTTCTCCAATATGCTAATATGTTTCTAGCTGCATCCATCACCGGTGGTGGTGCATCCCGTGGCCGCGGCACTGTCTTCCGCGGCAGACGCAGCAACAACTTCCAGCTTCAGTACGGCACGGGTCGTGGTCGTGGGGCTACGAGTCCTGGGTCGACGAGAAACAATCCCCTGTTCATCATGTCTAGCCCAGGCCTGACCCCGGAGAGTCCGTTCGTCGTCTCTCCCTCTGCAAGTCCTCAGCAGCCTGTGCCCGTCCAGCAGCCTGTGCCCGTCCAGCAGCCCGTACCCGTCCAACTTCCTCTACCCGTCCAGCCACCTCTTGCTCCTCATCCCACTCATGCATCGGTCGGAATCCAAACGGCCCCTGGCCCTGCACGTACATTCGCATCGGTTGGCACTCAAACACGTACCGTTTTTCTTCTGTCAGCTCTCTCATCTCCAGCTACCTCTGCTGCGCCAGCCATTGTCATCAGCGACTCAGACTCGAGTCCGTCTCCACCACCATCTCAGCTGCACGATTTGGAAGAAGGATCGGATGACGACATGCCAGCATCCATTCTTCCGCTCCAACTACCTGGTTTACGCAACCCCCGCCCTGAAGACCCACCCAGGCCCATTCCCATCAACCCCCGCATGCGAGCTCATCCCGCGAGCCCCACCACTGCCAGCCGCAAGCGTCGTTCTGACGTCGACGATACGAAGGGCGACAACAGTGGCAGTAGTGCCAAACGACAATGCTCGGCCAGAGTTCTCGACTCGTCCGATGAGGCATACAGCGCCTATCCCAGCTATCCGACGCACACGCCCACCTTTCGTCCGATGGGCTTTAGACAAATGTCGCCCAATCTCTTCCCAACCCCCGGCCTTGCCCATCCGTCATCCATGGCGCAGACCGCCACAATGTACGGTGATGGTGCTGATCATCTGACCGCCCCCGCCCTTTCTTCTCCATTTGTCTCACTAGTATGGAGCACCTGGAATCATATAACACCGGTAATTACCGGTAGGGTGAGGTGTATAATGCCAATGAGTTCAATGATTTGAAATCATTGGAATTATAGCACGAAATCATTGAGCAGCGAGATTTTTGTTCTGTGGTGAAATCTTTGGTTATAAGGCAAATCATTGCGACTTCATAACTCTGCCTTATGAAATCTTTCCAGGGTAAAGAAATATCATTGAGCAAAATCATTTCTTTCCCGGGTGAAATCATTACAAGAATTATTTGGGTTGTTGCAAAATCATTAAATCATTAATTGTGTATGCAGATAAATCATTTCTTGCCTATGTATAAATGATTTTGCTATCTTATTAATATAGCTAATAAGTTTACTTAATGATTATGTAATCTGATGCATGATCCATCATATGCCTTTCCCACCATTATTTTCCCATGTTACCATCATATTCTGGCCTCAAATTCAAACATTATCTAGAATCACATGTGGACCCCCTTAGCACTGGCACAATGTCACATCACAGCCTTCAAGGCACAAGCCCACACTTGGCACAGATGACTAAGTCCCAACAGCACAGCAATGATTTCGCTTCAAAGTCAATTTTTTGTCTAAGTCCCTTTATCAGTGATATCGCATGATACAAGAATGATTTGCAGAGAGAAACATCATTGCATGTCCTTAAATGAATGATTTTGCCAGAGATAAACTTCATTGAATTAATGACCAGCAATGATTTCGCATTATTATTTAATTCAGATAAGAAAAGATTTCGTTCCAGTGATATTTCTTCCTCGAGGAATGATTTCGTGGAATGATTTAGCTCAGATAAGAAAAGATTTCACTCAATGATATTTCTTTCTTCTGGAAAGATTTTGTCAGGCAGAGTTATGAAGTCGCAATGATTTGCCTTATAACCAAAGATTTCGCCACAGAACAAAAATCTCGCTGCTCAATGATTTCGTGCTATAATTCCAATGATTTCAAATCATTGAACTCATCGGCATTATACACCTCACCTTACTGGTAGTTACCGGTGTTATATGATTCCACTGCTAGCTACCACCCTTTGTCTCACCCCGCTCGCGAAAAACCCCGGCACGCAAGAATACGCAGCGCGGAGCTCGGTCTGTCAAGGGCAAGGCTTCGACTAAGGGCAAGGGCAAGGCCGTTACCACGGAGCCGTTAATCGACGATGACATGTTTGCGGAGAATCTAGACCCTGCTGACATCAAGCCGAGTACAGGTCTCGATGAGGAAGAACTCTTCAAGCAGCTCTTCGAACTCGAGCCCGCAACATCTACCCCTCGCACTCACAGCGTCGCCTTCCGCTCCATGAAGAAGCCGACGGCGTCCGCTACCCCCTTTCCGCCATCAGGCGTACCCAAGACCCTTGCCCCCCACGACACTTACTCCAAGGCATCCGACTTCGTCCCTGTTTCCACCCCGCTCCTGTCCATGAACGTCGACGAACCCGCGAGTATAAACGACTTGGACGTCTCCTCTGCCCACGACATATACGCCACTGACCCTGAATCTGTCGCCTCCTCTGAACCCCCTACCCTGTCCTCCCTCGCCGCCGCCGACGAGGATGAGGAAGAATTCTACGTCGACGATGACCACTTTGAGGACCCCACCTTCATTGCGGCACTCGGCAGCGTCATGGATTCCCTTGGGAGAGCGCCTTCCCAGCCGGACGCATAATTCCCTGGAAACGTGGTTGGAATGGACTCGCAATCTTTTGATGCCGTTTCGAATATTTTGATATGCTCTGCTCCTCTATGTACGTTCTTGCTCCATATGCCCTTATGCACGTATGATTATGATCGCCAATCACGAAAATAAAATAAAAAATTATGCTCTATTGCCTGTTGACAGGAAACCCGGCTGCAAACTCACAGCCAATCTTCCGGGGCGAAATAAGGGGTGAACTATGAAACGAACTCCCTGCCGAGTGTGTGTTCATCAGAGCCCAATGGCATTGTCTACCCCTTTGACCACCTGCTGCCTACTCCCAAGGCAGACTTTTACCGAGGTTAATCTCATTGCCGCAACCTGCCCTGCATTTTCTACCTACGACGGGGCCCGTCGAGCTGATATCGAACCAGTTCGTCTCACTTTCGGTCCTCTGCGTCGCTCTGGCTGCAAGATCTTTCCTTTTTTTCCTTTTCCCTGCATCTCAGCAAGCACGTCAGAAACTTCTATCGCGACTCAGTCGTGAGGACGGCACACCTGTTTTGCCGCGTCCTAATGCAGAGGTACGTTCTGTTGGCCGCCCGATAACGCCCTTGCGCTTCTCGGTGTCGTGCACGGCGTCTTTCTCTGTCCTCGTCAGTCTCTCGAGCGCGACGTCTGAAACCAGGTAGTCGCAACTCGCTCAGCATGTATAAATGATAGAATTACTTACTCCCGGGTTCTAATATGAGACTTGAGGCGCTCCTTCTCCGCGTTGCTGTTTGAGTGCAAAAGATTCAGCAGGGAACGAAACCTAAGAAAGAAGAGGTATACCCTATATAATATCGACGCCGATACTCCTTTCGTTGTTTGATTTTATCTATCCCTTCTGATTTCTCCATTCCGTGTGTAGGAAGAGAAGTAGGAGGGTCGATGGGAGCAAGAGTGTCCTGGAACTACCCGCTCCATACAAGGAAGGCCGTTGGCTCAAATAGGGCATTGCCCCGATTGTCATATACCGAGATCACCACAGAAGAATTTACCTCGACGTCCTCAAAGCGCAAACACGATGTCTTGAGACCCTTCAGGCTAGAGAAACATACAAATACTACCACCTACAACATGGATGGCTTCTATATTATGCTTCGCCAACATCAAGGATGCTTGTTCTACCAACTTACCAACTTGAACACGTAGTGTCTACACCAACGTAGTGGTTTGACCGGCATGCAACCATACTTTCTTTGTAATTCCTTTTCAAATACACAAGTTTATGGGTAGGACACTATAACATATATTCATGAAGGAGACAGATAAATAACAACTCATAAGGTATCTATGATGTACTGGCTGAGGGAAGACGGGGGAAAAGAGAAAGTCCATATGCCCATCGTTTCTCGTTCTTCTCATCTAGCTCCTGCAGCGCTTCTGGCGTCAATGAGTCACGATAGTCCTCCGTCTTCTGGAAACCATGGTCGACCCATCGGAACAGAGCTCCAGCAGAATATTGTGTGAACGAGAAGCGACGCTCGAGAGGCGCAATGGGGGTATTTGAGTGGTGGACGAGGGCGGAGGGGATAAGAACGGTCGCACCTGGGGGGAATTCAATGACCAAACCACATTCCCAGAGAACAAGATGCCCTCCCTTCTTTGGGTCGAAGGAGCCAAGGGCCGTGATAGAGCACCAGCCAAAGGCCAGGTTTGCGAAGTCGAGATGGGGGTAGCAAACCGTCTGGGGCCCAAGGTTATATGTCGTGGCGGTGAAGACCGTGGAAGGAAAGCTCGGCTTGAGGGAGGGGTCGTGCTCGTGCAGGGCACCGAGATGTTTCTCGTAGTGGGCATGGAGCTCAGGGGCGGTCGTCGCAAAGACAGCTGAACATAAGGTGAGTCAGAAAGGTTCATGAAATGACAAGGAGAACGTGAGTGGTACGTACAAGACACGAAACCGGCAAGTCTTTGGAAGCACTCCTGAGAGTTCAACCAGGCGAGGACCTCTTCGTTGACGATAGTGTTGCTGAGGTTCTTGGGATGGGTTTGGCCTCCACCATGCGAAACACCGTCACGAAGGGTCGTGAATTCACCACGTCGACCGTGGCAGGCTTGAGGAGATGCGCGACATCGTAGGCGCGCTTCTTCGAGGCAGTTGGCAGCCCAGATGGCGAGTTTATCCCACTTGGAGTCGGTGGGATGCCCAGCGAGGAGGCCAAACATACGGCCTTCCTGATCCACCAACCCCGTTGGCGTTCTAGAGGATATCATGAGCTCAGACAAGGAGAGATACAAGTACGCACTTCCCGTCCCATGCGAATAACTTCATCTTATATCTCGAGTCCTCGCCTACCAACTCTTCCAGCGTGAATGTCTTCATAACGTGCTTTTCGCGATTCCTCCCGGTGTAGGCTGTCTTCACGTGTGGCGCGAGCTTCATCTGGTTCGAGAGGTACAGAGGTTCCACGACAGCGCGATACTTCTTCTTCACTTCCTCCCGAACCTGAGAGCCTCCATACAATCTGCTGGGTTTTCTTTTCTTCTCCGTCCGTTGTCTCTTCCGATTCGCCTTGCTCTTCGTCTTATTCCGCCTCTTCCGCCTCGCCTTAGCATCCAATGCATCACTAGATTGGCATTCTTCCATCCCTCCCGCTAGGTTGAGCGATGCATCTAAAGGGTCCGGCGTTGGGATCAGGGAGTCGGGCGTAAATTGGTTGGTCAAGTCGAGTTCCTCAGGCTCTTCATAGTCGCTGGTGTCGAGCAGCGACGCACTTGCAGGGTCTGGGCTGTTGGAGGACGAGGATTGCGGAGAGGAGAGAGGTGAAAGGGAGAACAGGTCGTCGGGAGGAGAGAGTTCGTCTTGGGCACGTATCGCTTGCTTGAGGAGCTCGGCCACATTCAGGTTTGGGTCCCCTGGCGTGATATATGGTCCTGTCCAATCACCGAAGGTACGGCCAGATCGTGTCTGTATCAGAGTTAACGACGCGGCGGGATTGGGGTAGTCGAAAGGCAGTCGAAAGGCTTACCTCCCGGGACAGAGACATATGTAGACGGGGGAGGCAAGCTGAAGACATTTTGTTAGGGCACACGTTTTTAAAAACTTGAACACGCGTCTGCAACGAGGGGTCGCCGGGACAGTGTATTCCCGGGTTCGAGTATTCCTGACCGTCGTACCCCTCTTCGCAGACGCTGCAAACATGAATAAATGAACACTTGCCTTGATAGGGTACCCGACTCCGCGAATGACGACGAGCGGCGAGAAATATGGAGGCGAGAAATCGGATTCAACTTGAAACGCGCCTCTTCACGTGCATTTTCTTTGTTGATTATGTGTGACGTCAGACCTGATCATGCATCTAGTTGCATGGTCACGGGACGATCGCGGTCAGTGCGCGATCGCCGAGTAAGCCGAACCACCTCCAAGCCATGGACTCAGACACTAGACAGAGCAAACGACGGCGAGTTGCTACTGAAGGTGGCGCCTATCATACCTTCATTCCTTTCTCTCGCGACGACTACTCTGATGTCCACGCTCGCGAAGGACGCCTTATTCGTGTTGGGCCCCATACCGCGAATCCTGTTCCAGATCGATCAGTCCAGAAATCGAATGAACGGTGGAGTTGGATCACGACCTGGGCACCGATGGACGACCCCGACTTCGCACTGGATCCTGATGGGGAGTGGTATGACGAGGAGGTGGAAGCACCTGTGATGCAGGAAAAGAGGCCACCTGCCGTCGACTTAGGCCAAACGCGAAAGAAGGGGAGAAGTAAGGTTTCTGTGAGTTCAATTCATTCATTAGGTGTTTCCTCTACCATTTTGAGACTTACACTACGCTGAATTTAAAGAAACGTCCCAATGTCGTCTGGAAGGACCTCTATCGACAGACCTACCTGGATGAGATCCTGCGTTCCTCCGGGCGGGGCGATTTTTGTGGGGTGAAACAGTGCCCAGATTGCGTCGCCCGCAAGGCGAACGTACCTGGTTCCCCCGAATATCGATGCAGGGAGTGCTTCCTCCCAGATCTTACATGTCAAGTGTGCTTGCTCGCCGTCATCGGGTCCATCCTTTACATAGAATTGAGGTGAGTTGTGGCGATGATCTTTGAGAGTTAGTGTGCCTGATGAATGAACATGTGGACCGAAATGGTCAGGTTCTCAGTTCGTGGAGGTGTCCCTCAAGTCCATTGGACTCCGGATCCAGCTGAATCACTCAGGACTGTTCTGCAAAAATCCCATCCCTTGCCATGCCTCCATGCTGGTTATCCACACCAACGGCATCCACGAGGTAGCCATCGACTATTGTGGCTGCGCTCGCGCTATCGCCCAGCATCTCCAGCTCCTCCGCAGGTGCCTCTATCCCGCTTCCCAGCTTATCGTCAAGACGTGCGCTTCTTTCGAATTACTCGACCTTCTCCACAAGCTCGCTTTGATGACCAAGGCCTCGACTTACGATTTCTACCGCGCCCTCGAGAAGTTGACGAATAACACTGGCATTGACGTCCCGAAGTCTCGCTATCGGTCTCTTTTTCGAATTATCTTGCAATGGCGTCACTTGAAGCTCCTGAAGTGGGCTGGAAGAGGTCATGACCCCGCCGGAGTAACCGCGACTACTCCAGGACAGCTAGCTCTCCGCTGCCCGTCTTGTCCTCACGAAGGCATCAACGTTCCCAAAGAATGGGCAAGTGCTCCATCCAACATGAGGTAAGAGGCATTTCCTGCACCATGGACAATAACCCTGATAAATTGCAGATTCCTCTACATGACGTTTTTATGCATGGACGCGAACTTCCGCCTGAAGAACCAGCTCGTCTTGAATTATTCTCAGGATCCGGGTTTGGGCATTGGGTGGGCATATATGTTGCCGTGAGAAGGGTACGAGGCGTATGTTCTCAGCCAGACCAGCGACGAGGACACTTGTAACAGCCAGAGTTATGTATCAATTATAGCCTACTGGCAATTCTCGTTCATAAATCATAGCTGCCAGTAGACAGCCTGCCAGTAGGCAGCCAGGCTTTTTAATATGTGCTGCTGGGTTTGCCGGGGCTCGGGACTGTCTGCCGAGGCTGTGGGGGAGCTAAACAATACCAAACAATGCTCGGGAACATCAAATAGGGTGCTCGTCGTCGTTGGGGGCAGGACGGGGCGTGGGAAAGCTTCCATATCAGGTACGACCCAGGAGATGGCTTCACCGAGATGCCCGAAGATGTAATTGGGGTCTAGCTCATTGTTGCGGACAGCGGGCAGCACCATATTCTGGAAATAAAATGTCGGGATATATTCATACCCATTTCAGGTGTTTGCCCGCCTCAGGGGAGGGCGGGATGGGTGGATGAGCAGGTGGTGGTTTGGATGACGTTCTAATTTTAGAACATGTCATCCTCGGGGGCTTGTGCTACCCGTTCCGCTCATCTGGGATGCCATCAATCGTGGTCTGGCCTCTCTACCAACAGGAGATAATGCTCGCCGTCGTCCATCACGACGTTCGGCGAGCTCGGACATTCTTATGGCACACCAAAAAAATTACGAAAAAATCATATTAAATTGTAATAAAATAATTACATGGTGCAGATGGCTAGTAAGAGCCATCCGCTGTGAGATATAAGACAGCGAGCAGAAACGACGCGCTCAGGGCGCGTCGTTTCTGCTCCTGAGGGACCTCCTGTCGTCGTCCTCATGCACGAACCATCCCGCTGGGCCCGCACCTCTCCTATTTGTATCCACTCTACCGTCGCCGTGTTCGCGCCACCGTGTTCGCGCCACTGCCATGTTTGCCTGGCTGATGTCTTGTCACCCCGCCGTGCGTTTGTGCCTGGACGTTGTCCTCCCGTTTGCTCACCGTTCGCCCGCTGTCACCGCCACCTTTTCGTCTTTGCGCGGTGCCGGTCTCGCGGTCCTCCTCCCATCATCCTCGTGTTGTGTTCTTCAACGCTGTGCTGGTTATCGCATGTGTTGGTCCCTCACGACTGGTCCGCTCGCGTATGCTGGCCTCACGGCTCGTCGTCCTAGCATCGTGCTAGTCTTCATGCCGCTCCTCCTCACGGATCCCCGAGTCCTGCTCGTCAGTGCTGGTCCTCGTCGTCACGCGGTGCTGTCCTTGCGGTCCTTGCCAGCGCTGGTCTTCGCGCCGCTCCTCCTCGCGCCTCTGCAGGCCCTGCTCGTCCTTGGAGCCTCCTCGCGCTTGCTCGCCCTCGCGCCTCCTCGGGGCTGGTCCTCCCAGTGCTCGCACGGTGCTGCCCTTCGTCATCGCGCCAGGCTGTACCTGACGTTGTGTTCATCGTAGGGCCATGCTTGTCGTCGCGGCGTGCCATCCTTGCGTCGTTGTAGTCCGCTGGGCGAGAGCTCGAGGGCCGGAGGGTCGGGTGTGCTAAGATGTGTCCAAGAGGGCGAGGGAGAGGGAGGGAGAGGGAGGGAGAGGGAGAAGGCGAGGGCAAGAGAGAGGGAGGGCGAGGGTGAGAGAGGGAGGGCGAGGGCGAGGGCGAGGGCGGGAGAGGGCATGGGCGAGAGAGGGCAAGAGCGGGAGAGGGAGGGGGAGAGGGCAAGGGTGTATGAGAGGGCGGGGGAGACGGGGATGGGATGGAGGGTGTGTGTGTGTGGACGTCGAGCTGCAGGCGTGCTGGCCCTCGTGGTCCTCGCGACGTGCTGGTTCTCGAAGTCCTCGTGCTCGCCCTCACCCCCCTGCTCGTGGTGGCTCATCGCTATGAGGTGGTGGGGAAACCCACATCCCTGTTGAAGGGGAGGGGAGGGAGGTGGTGAGGTGGTGGACCAGCGGGGCGAGCTAGAGACGGAGTGCGAGTGCGAGCGGGCGTGTGGGCAGGCAGGTAGGACCGAGATGAATGATGGGAAGAGAGGCAGAGGTGGGC
>MPNV01002940.1:631180-925105 GCA_013376435.1 Cyclocybe cylindracea
CCTTGTCCTTGTCCGCTGATTGACGCATCGATGTTCGGCGCTGCGCATGTCCGATCTTTCCAACATCTGTCGAACGTCGAAACGTCCAATGTCCAACAGGACTTTCTCGTTCTCGCGCTGACACCGCCCAATGCGCGTTCGTCGTTTCTGATGCCAATGCAGGTCTCGCATCCTATCAGGCTGGTGACGGACTCGTGGGTCGATGGAGATGCGCTGCATCCGAACGATGTGTTGCATGTGTGAGCCTTGGTGGGAGAGCTGGGGCGCGTTCCGGGCGGGTGTGGGAGGATGGAAGAGAAGGGAGAAGGAGCGGCTCCGATGGTGTCGAAGCTTTGTGAATGGCTAGGGGTGGGTTTGCGCGACATGAGGGTGGCTTGACGTTTTCTTCTTCCGAAAGCATGGGTATTTGTTACATTACCAGCACGCTGTTGTATTTTACATTCTTGTCAGGAGAACGGGGATGTGTTTTCTCAATGTACTTTGAATTCGAACAGACGGAAGGTGAAAATGAAGACTTGACAGTGCCACGACGTGATAGTTCCTCGAGATCCTCGAGAAGCTGGCAGGGGTTATAACGTTAGGCGTTTGCGTTGTGCAGCCCCCGAGCACCCCCGGTGTGGTGGCAGAAGCTGGCTACGGCGCTTAGGAAAACGAGGGAAAATTTCTGACCCCAGCAGAAATAGGCGAAGCAGGGGCGTTGTTCTAGCGAGGGAGGAAGCGGGCGGATAGCGGGAAGCGACGGAACGTGGGGCGCAAAAGAGCGTTTCGGGGGCCCTGTTGCGCGTCTTTTTATACGTGTGTGTCAGGGGCGCATGTGGTGATTGTGATAAGAACCAATGAGTATAAAGCCGATTGGGGCAGGCAGGGGTCTTCGTTTATGCATGCACGTTTGTTGGACGACGACCGCCAAATTTCGATCGTTATAAAGAGCAGACAGCGCAAGTCCTGGGTCGTCTGCGAACCCATCACAGAGGAGCCAGACAGTCCGCACCAGCCCCATCGTCACCACAGACCGCGAGCACCGCTCCCGCGCACGCACTCGGCTCCCCAGCTCATCTCCACAACCACAGTCGCCCCAATCCACATAAACAGGTCACAACTTTCTTTTTTGCTCCCAACCAGCACCTCGCCCACCATGCCCTCCTCGTCCCTCATGCCCCGCAGCGATTCCTTCAACGCCCGTGTCCGCGGCACCTCCCACATCGACTTCAAGACCGCCACAACCGGCGTCGCAGCAAAGTCCATGCGCAACGAGATCTCCCGCCTCGTCTCCACCGTCGAGGACCCCCTTACCAAGAAGGTCTGTGCCCCGCCTGCCGTTCAGCTACGCCGCTCATCGCGTCCATCAGGCCTTCGACACAGAGATGCAGTCCTTCTTCTACCTCTTCACCCGCTACCTCGCCGAGCGTGCAAAGAGCGTCGATCTGTACGTATCGCGTCACATCGCCAAATTTCCGGTGCTAACCCCCATCCAGCGACTGGGACCGCATCAAGTCCCCCGCCGAGGACCAGATCGTCCCCTACGCCAACCTCCCCAAGCCCAAGGACTCCACCAACCTCAACAAGCTCGCCGTCCTCAAGGTCAATGGCGGTCTCGGTACCTCCATGGGTACGCCATTCCTCTCATCTTTCCGTCCACGGTCGTAACATCCCGCAGGCATGACCGGTGCCAAGTCCGCGCTTGAGGTCAAGGACGACATGACCTTCCTCGACCTCACCGTGCGCCAGATCGAGCATCTCAACACCACCCACCGCGTCGACGTCCCTATGATCCTCATGACCTCCTTCAACACCCACGAGGACACCCTCCGCATCATCAAGAAATACGCCAACCAGCAGCTCCGCATCACCACCTTCAACCAGTCCCGCTACCCCCGTATCTTCAAGGAGACCCTTCTCCCTGCCCCCAAGCGCGCCGATGACGACAAGAAGCACTGGTACCCGCCCGGCCACGGTGATCTCTACAACGCGCTCCTCCACAGCGGTGTTCTTGACCAACTCCTTGCGGAGGGCAAGGAGTACCTGTTCGTCTCCAACTCGGACAACCTGGGTGCCGTGTATGTACTATTTTTACACGTCGCGTCGAGCAGAGCACCGCTTACTGACTGATCTGTTTCGTGTCTCTCGCCTAGTGTTGACGAGAGCATCCTCCAGCACATGATCGACACGCAGGCCGAGTTCCTCATGGAGGTCACCGACAAGACCAAGGCTGACGTCAAGGGTGGCACCCTCGTCGGTGCGTACAGCTCCTTTACGAGATGCTTGATGGGTTTAATTAATTAATCCATCCAACAGACTACGATGGTGCCATCCGCCTGCTCGAAATCGCCCAAGTGCCCTCGGAGCACGTCGAGGACTTCAAGTCGGTGCGCAAGTTCAAGATCTTCAACACCAACAACCTATGGATCAACCTCAAGGGTACGTCATAATTCGCCCGTGATTACGTTGTCCTCATCTCCCCTTCCACCTCCAGCCCTCAAGCGCATCATGGAGCACGAAGGCCTCGAGCTCGAGATCATCATCAACCCCAAGACGACCGACGACGGGCACGCCGTCATCCAGCTCGAGACCGCTGCGGGCGCGGCGATCAAGCATTTCAAGAACGCCCACGGCATCAACGTGCCCCGCAAGCGCTTCCTCCCCGTCAAGTCCTGCTCGGACTTGCTGTTGATCAAGAGCGATATTTATTCGCTCCAGCATGGACAGCTGATCTTGAACGAGCAGCGAATGTTCGAGACGACGCCGGTTATTAAGCTGGGGGATCATTTCAAGAAGGTGGGTGTTTGAGTGTTTTCGTGGGTTTGTGGGCTTGTGGTGGAGGACAGGCAGTTGAACCCTTGTTTTCCGTTGGAAGGGTTCATATATGCGTGTGCGGCGTGCACTGTGAAGAGCGGTTGTGCTGACGAGGTGTTTATTTGTTCATTTTTGGTGTGCAGATCCAACAATTCCAGAAGCGGTTCAAGAAGATCCCCAAGATCCTCGAGCTCGACCACTTAACGGTCACCGGCGACGTCTACTTCGGACGGAACGTCACCCTGCGCGGGACGGTCATTGGTACGTACTCTCTAGCGTCCTTGATTTCTTGAACGAGGTTTCCTGACGGCGGATGCTCGTGCGCAGTCGTCGCCAACGAAGGCCAAAGGATCGACATCCCTGATGGGTGTATCTTGGAGAACAGGTTGCTGTCGGGTAACTTGAACATGATCGTATGCACTTTACTTCATATATATGCGCTCTTACTGATCTGATTTGCGAAATAGGAACTGTAAACCAAAACGAACCCTCCACATACAAGATTAGACGAACGAACGGGAATTTTCATATGGACATTATCTCTTCCTTATTTTTCTCTTCTTTTTCTTTCTTTCTTTATCTTCAGCACACTCGAAATCGAGAACGAGGCGTATGTGTATGCGGACTCTAAACCAACAACCATTCACGTACCACACATTAACCCTACCTTTACCTACGCTCAATTTACCTTCTTTCATACCTACATACAACACATTTTAGTCCCATCCGCCACGCCGCTACATCCTTCATCGATCGATCCTCCTTCACCACGTCCACCGTCATCTGCGTCGCGCACCATACACCTGCTTCACTCGCCCGCTCATCGATATCACCACATACTGTATTACACTCGTTTAGTTTCCTTCCTCTCTTTTTCTTGATTTGGACCCGGAATATACCTAGAACTTGGAGATCTCCGATTGGTTTATTGGAGTTTGGACCTCTTTGGGGTTGTGGATTGGGTTGTGGTCCGTCGATTGCAGTGCAGATCGCTGAACAATTGAAATTTTAAGCTTTCAGCCTTTTCCGCTCGTTTTCCGCGCGCAAGGCGTGTTGCTTGCTGCCTCGGTGCGACCCTGCTTGTTGGCACTGCAGGGCTGCAGGCTTCGAATTGCTGCTTCGAGGAGGAACATGGAGGACGGTACCGATTCCGGTAGGTTGAAGCAACAACACTCAGTAGACTCTGGCGAGACCTCGAGGAGGAACTGGAAGGTCGGTGCCGATAGGACGCTGTACTCAGGGCTTTGGAGAAACTCTGAAGCTGAAGCTCACAAGACGGTGAGCTCCGAGTCCGACAAAACGTAAGTTTTTATGACGCCATTGATAGAAAAAAAAAGAGTATGAGTTGCCTTAACGGGCTATCGTACGTCGATCTCAAAGGTGCCTTGGCGCCGTGCGGGGTAAAAAGGCCCCGGGCCCGCTGGCGGTTTGTTAAGGCGTGGGGTTTATCGATGAAGGAGGTCTGCCGGATGTGGAAGGCCTTCTACGGAATTTGTTTTCGGTGGGTGCTGGGAGGCGGTGAGGTCTCTCGAGACCCTGAGTATTATGGGACTGCAGGACTGGGCCCGTTGGTCCGCGCGCCGCACGTCGGAATTGAAGGAGGGAAAACTGTTTACTGTCGCCGCGTGCGGGAAGTTCTTTGCCACGCCCCGTGAAATATGAACCGTAAATTATTTCAAACGGTAAGCCCGTTGGGTCCTGAGCGGTCCTCAGTCAAGGTGGTTTATCAACTTCGTCGTGGAGGCGTGCGTTGCGCGGGGCCGTTGGCGTGCCATGATTTCAAATAATGGCTCGGGGATTCATTTGGCTTTCCGAGTTTACTATGCGCTAATGGGCTGATTCGTTAATGGCGATCGTAGTCGTGCTAGTGGGACGGTGCGACAACAGGCAGGTACTTCGTGAATTTCCTCAGGACCTGTACCAATGGGACTCGGGACTCTGGGACGCATGTAGCTTAACCATTTCTACAAGCAATTATCCATGTGGGATGATGTGGAAAGGTTTGGAAATTGAATGAATTAAGGAGGCTAGTGCATAAAGAACAGGCTACAAACGAAAGGATCGTGAAATTACTCGCGGACTCGGGGAATGATAGCCTCTAACGCCCCATAGCGGAAGATTTTCTCAGCTCAGCCAAAGGGGATCTGTCATGCTCAACTTCGCGAGTTACCTGCCTCACTGCCCAGCCACCGAAAAACCTATCGGCATCAGCCAATCAGTGCACACTTGTTCCTCCAAATCCGTGTTGATATACTTACTCGTGCTTGGGATGTTGACGCCCTTCTATCAGCTCTCGCTCATCAACTTCCCACCTTCCGCTGGCAAATAGCACAGTTCCGACGCTTCTCATTTGTCCCGTTCCCGAGCCAGCAGTGTTCCGTGCCATGGTCAAGGATAGCCCGAAGAAGCCCCGTCCTCGCGTTCTCTGGGAAGGAAATGATCGTTATAGGCGCGTGTTTTGCGGCTGTCTGTCGTTGAGCCCCGAGTCAACCTTTGTAGAAGGGACCAAATAGTTGACTTTGGGAGAAGTATTGATGCTCAGTCTCTTAAGCAGTGGTATTAAAGACTTCTTTCTCTCCTTCGTCTTCTACGATCGATAGAAGCACTGGACGAGTTGACTTAGGTGCTTTTATAGCCAAGTCAATTGCAAAGCCGACGAAACGCCGCGGGTACCTGCGATAGAGCCTCTGCGCTCAGCGCAGCCCTCCACCTCCGACAGAACCAACGGCTTCGCAGCACTATTTCTCCATACTAGAGCGTGAAAACAGCGGCCCTACAGCCAACTCCAGTATGTTAGATTGGTAGTGTTTGGATCATCAAGGCGGCAGCATGAAGCATGTGTTTATTATCTTAAATGGTGACGAAAGCATCGTTTTCGACTCTCCAGTACAGAAGAGACTTGTGTGTGGCAGGTCACGATGCTGGAAGTTCCAAAAACAGACGGCGGACCTGGGCCTGTCGATCCGAACGTATTTGTTTATTGTGGCGCAAGGATATGACATCACCAAACCCACTTTATGTTCCGACGTATGTAACGACTACTTACAGCACATTTATAAAAATACATGGCGAGGAATTCAGCAAATAGATCCAGAGGGTCGCGAGCATAAGAAAGTCCAAAATTTACAATTCCTATGGAGAAGAAACGATGTTTGTCATGTCTTCGCAGAGACATAGGAAACAGGCTTACGATCATGGTCAAGTTACCGGATACCAGCCCTGTCGGAGGTGCTTAATGAAAAGAGAGAGAAAAGGAAGACGTAGCACAAACTTACGGTTCTCGAGGACGCAGCCATCGGGAATGTCGATACGTTGTCCCTCATTCGCAACAACTGCAACGCCGACTTAGTAATGGCGCATATAAGGAGCCGCAGACGAACGTACTGATGACCGTCCCACGCAGAGTGATATTCCGCCCAAAGTACACATCTCCTGCAACAGTGAGGTGATCCAGCTCGATGATTCGCGGGATCTGCCTGAACCGCTTCTGGAACTGCTGAATCTTCCTGAAGTGTCCGCCAAGCTTGATGACAGGAAGCGTGTAGAACATTCTGTTCTCGTTCATCACGAGCCTGCCGTGGTCCAGCCGGAAGATATCACTCTTGATGAGGAGCAGGTCTGAGCAGTTCTTGACGGGAAGGAAACGGGACCGAGGGACGTTGATACCCCTTGCGTTGTTGAAGTGCTTGATGGCCGAACCTGCAGCCGTTTCGAGCTTTGCGAAGGCGGTCGGTAAGACTCAGTGGTAGATAATGAAGTGACTTTATACCTGGAGGACTGTACGTCCGTCATCCAGCGTCTTGGAGTTTGCCATGACGTCGAGTGACATCCCTTCCTTCTGTATTACGCGCTGGAGGGCTAAAGAAGGGGAATTGACGCAAGGTTAATGGACAGAGTCCTTCACTTACCCCTCAGATCGATCCAGAGGTTGTTCGTATTGAACACCTTGAACCTACGTGCTGTAGAAGGTATGATGATTTTGGACCATGTCTATTTGCGTGACTCACCATCCTGGAATTCGTCGAGAGATTCGGGAGGGACTTGGGCCGTTTCAAGAAAGCGTATGGCACCGTCGTAATCTAATATAGCGTGTTGGTTGATGTTATTGATGAGT
This sequence comes from Cyclocybe cylindracea, assembly GCA_013376435.1. Taxonomy (NCBI): domain Eukaryota; kingdom Fungi; phylum Basidiomycota; class Agaricomycetes; order Agaricales; family Hemipholiotaceae; genus Cyclocybe; species Cyclocybe cylindracea. Next base: position 638,088 of record MPNV01002940.1, read on the forward strand.
GGGCTAACGACTACTTACCAACGAGGGTCCCTCCCTAAGAACAGGAAATGGATGAAAGAGGCGAGTAAGCGTAAGACATGAGAAAACAAAGAACGGCCTACGTTTGTATCAGACTTGGTCTTACTCGTGACTTCCATAATAAATTCGCTTTGCGTCTCTGCCATGTACTGAAGGATGCGTTGATCCACACTAATGTACACGCAAGACGGCGGTCAGCAAAGATAAATGCATGGAAAGACGTCCGATCGGTATTGACTAACATGGCTCCGAGATTGTCAGCATTCGACACGAAAAGATATTCTTTGCCCTCCGACAACAAGCGATCGAGGACGCCTGACCGAGACAGCGAGGTATACAGGTCACCGTGGCCAGGAGGATACCACGCTGCTTTTCCTTCATGCACGCTCTTCGCAAAAGGCAGCAACGAGTCCTTGAGGACCCGAGGAAACCGCGACTGATTGAAAGTGGTGATCTTCACCTGTCGATTGGTATATTTCTTTATGACACGGATGATGTCTTCTTCGGTGTTGAAAGACGTCATCAACAGAAGGGGCACATCTGAATGTTCAGTGGCATTCAAGTGTTCAATTTGTTGGGCAATCAAATCCAAGAACGTGAGGTCATTCTGAACTTCGAGGGCGCTTTTTGCACCGGCCATCCCTAACATCCTCTTCAGCTCTGGTCGCGAGAATGGAAGAGACAAAAACTCGCCCATAGACGTTCCAAGACCCCCACTGACCTTGAGCACGGCAAGTTTGCTCAAGAGCGAATTTCCGACAGGAGGCAATTGGTCATAGCGAACAATATGGTCGCCGGCAAGAGGGTTGACTTTCTGCCAGTCTCTGCAAATGGGTGTCAGAAATGAAGAAATAGGGAACGATTAAATGCGCACGTTTTCTTGCCTTCGTTCTTCTCAGATATATATCTGTTGTACAGTACCAGAAATGTTCTCATTTCCTCAAGAAAGAGCTGCGACAAAAGCTTAGATCCGTTTTGTTATTTTAGAACGGCGGACATGGCGCATACCTTCCGGCCCATGGGATCAGGAACCGTATCCACAAGTCGATCCAATTCGTTGGTCATCGACTTGATAGCGACACCCTCCGAAGTATCAGAAAAGAATCTGAGTGGCCGACGTTGGAAACGACGAATGGGATGCTTGAAGAGAGGCATGATTCAACGAGGGGGTTGAAAGTTGTGGGTCCATTCTCGACGATTTATGCTATATTAATGGCAGGCTCTAGGTCGAGCCACGCCGTCGCAGCGAGGTGCTTATAAAGTGTGCGGACTCGTGTTGAGCATGATGGATTGGGTGACCTCAGAGAACGAGAGATGCGCCTCTTCAGGACTGTGCTTTACATAAAGTGAACTCCATGGATAGCATCCAGATCCAGGAGAACAATGCGGATGCCTGCAGCACAGCCGGGATAGCAGCGTCTCAACCTGCAGCAATGGGGTTCAACGGAGGAAATCACTTCAGCGCCTTTCGAATTTGTTGTGGGACCCTTGGAACAAAGTCACGAAAATAGTGATGGCAAGATGTGAGGGTCGGCCGGGAACATCCCTCGTTTCTCCTCATCGCTGAGGTGGTAATAAAGAATAGTGGATTCCGATGGGAGGCATGCATCGTAGTCAACGACGTCGGGTGAGTCAGGGCCTGTCGTAAAGATAACGTTGTGCTCCGACGACGACGCTAATAGCATATCGGATCCATTTGTACGGCCTACATGAGAGCTGAAGTGTGTTCAGCGCTTCAGTGGGAGGGAGATAATGGATCCAGCGCCATTTGCTGGGATCAAGTTCAAGGTCGGGTCCAAAAATCATTGCATCAGGGAATAAAGCGCATACTTCGATCCTAATTAGCAGGAGCCTCGGCCATGAAAGACGAAGAAAGGAGGGGCAAACGCGTTGATCATAGCGAGCTCATAGCAAGCGATTGGACTTTCCGGCATTTGCCGATCTGAGTTTGAACATTGTCCAAACTTTATTTTCAGGTATCATCACAAACCTTGCGTGTTCAACAAGACCCCATCCTCCAGACTCTCCGACATGGGTCAGTGCTGCCCGATCGCCGTCCGCCGTCCTTCGTCCTTAACAATGCTGATATCACTTCATCTGTATAGGTATTTCCCGTTCATCCCGCCACAAACGTTCGGAGACTGGTGCTCAACGCGCCCATTATCGCAAGAAGAGAAAGTTCGAGCTCGGTCGCCAACCAGCCAGCACCAAGCTTGGCCCCAAGCGGGTTCACACTGTCCGTGTTCGTGGTGGAAATTTGAAGTACAGGGCTCTTCGCCTTGAGAGCGGTAACTTTGCATGGGCTTCGGAGCATACTACTCGCAAGACTAGGATTATCTCTGTGGTGCGCCGTATCTGTTAATTCATGACATCGGTTTTCCGATCTTTTAATGTAGGTCTACAACGCCTCCAACAACGAGCTCGTCCGCACCAACACTCTTGTCAAGAGCGCCATCATCCAGGTCGATGCTACTCCCTTCCGCCAGTGGTATGAATCCCACGTGAGTGACCAAGACTCCTACTGGATTAATTTGCTGTCTGACCGGCATATGATCTTTAGTACGCCCAACCCGTCACTAAAAAGGGCAAGACTGCTGCTCCTGCTGAGGGCGCAGCTGAGCCCGTGAAGCTCTCTAACCACGCTCAACGCAATCTCGACTCAAGGAAAAAGGGTCGGTACCTCGAGTCATCGCCTTTTGTTGATCTGACATCCCCGCAGAGGCCAAGATTGATCCTCTACTTGAGACCCAATTCGCTGCTGGTCGCCTTTATGCTGTCATCTCGAGTCGTCCAGGCCAATCAGGTCGTGCTGATGGCTACATCCTGGAGGGCAAGGAACTCGAGGTGGGTACTGCCAACGGTTGATAAGAATGACAGAGCACCATCCTGATGTTCTCCCTTAGTTTTATCTCAGGAAGCTGAGGACTGGCAAGCAGAAGCATGCCCACGCTTGATTCCATATCATTCTCTTTGTTGCAATACGTTGGTGGACCGTGGCATCAAAATAAGATTCGCTCCTTGTCAATAAAACACTATATGACGACCATGCTTCCTTCTCGTATGCAAATATATGCCTCTTGACTGACCCTCGCCGCTGTCCAAGTACTCTCGTGTATGGGAAGCTGATTCGCAATCACTGAACTCTGGAATCGATCGAGGGGCGACACTTGGGCGACATCTCTGATTCACGCACGCAATAGAACTATTTCCGACCAACTTCGGACCCGAAGGCTTCTGTGGGACTAATGGCTTTCTTGAGGACTGAACGAAACTCACGTGGGGGTATGTCGGATGACGATAGGGCTGTAGGAATCTTCTTACCAGCTCGTCAGCTGGCCACTTAAAGCGTTAAGGCAACTGGGACCCTTGGCCACGTTTCTTTCTCGTATCTAGGTGTGATGGCATGAGAACAGTTTCGTCCTAATCAACGGCCGTTCAAAATCCCTAGTAGCTTGGGACTGATCTTTTCTCGGTGAGTTAGGTCTCAGGACTTTCGTGTACTTAATCCTTCTTTCTGCTGTGCAGGTAAGCTCCATCTCCCATTTGGATTGCATACACCTCTATTCTCGTCCTTCCCGTTCATGTTTGGTATCAATGGATGCCCTCCAAGGTGCTTCATGTACGTTTGTCCGTCCATTTGGCGTAGTTCTTAGATAACGCTAAAATCTTCTCCAGACGCAGGTCCAGCCTTCTCATGTTGGGATATTCTTATTGCTTTCGAAGATGAGATTGACTTGATGTGGGCGTATGCTTACATCTTCGCGTCCGACGCTTGAAATATTTACAAAGTCACAGATGGCCGGCTTGTAGAGTGTCGTCAAAGGTCTCTATTTCTTCTGTCGATATTTTGGTTTGGGCATTCAGATGTATGTGCACTCCGGACTGTTCAGGACACTTTTTTTAAGATGCCTCTAGTGCCAATGCCGTTGTTTCAGGAATCCTGAATAGTCGCAATCCTGTCCCTCAAGAAACGTGTCGTCTATGGCTTGCTTATCAGGTGGTGACAGTATTCCTCCTGATAGGCGCCGTCAACGTTATTTTGATGATAAGGGGTGAGTTTCCGACATCCTCAGAGCCAATAACAAACTTTTTAGAAGTAATTATTCCAATATACGCATTCTACTACAGGAGAAAGCGCTGGATAGGATGCCTATCGGTTTCCCTTCCCCTTTGCCGAGTTGGCCTTTCGTCAACCAGCGCGGTTATGACAGTCCCATCTCAGAATTTTAACGATATCTGCCTGAGTGACGACGTTCCATCTACCGTGATGTACTTTTTCATGTGTCGAGTCTATCATTTCGAATTCACTGCGGCTAAAAGGTTTCTGAGCGTGTTTAGAATGGGCGAATTTATCATCCAAAGCATCATCCTCGGCCTCACTTGTTTCAAGAAATTCATTGCCTTTCGAGCCGGCTGGGCAAGAACTCCGCTGGTGACTTTACTCTTCAGAGAAGGTGCAACTGCGTATACGGGTGTGCAGATTCTTGACGACCCTTTTGATATTGAGTTCAGTGTTCTCTAATCGTCTTGATAGGCACCGCAATATATGGCCGCATAGGCCAGTAGCCCGATTCCGCACGCTGCGTCTTTCCATATGTCTTTCCTTCGTGTTCATACCGTCCCACTGCAAGAGTCTGTAGCATAGTTGTTTCCCTTTTGTCCTCCGTGGCACCTCTTGTCTTGCTCGCTGGTCAACCTGCTTGCTTATCGACTCCATCTTCTAGGGATGCCGCCTGATTATCAGCATGCAAAAGCTTGTATCCTATCGCGATAGCCCAGAATTGTCCATGAGTCAAGATAGCGAAGAGTTTGCGACAATCATCGACTCTCTATGGACTCAAAGTCCTTCTAATGGGACGCCACTGGCTCGGACGACATCGGTCCGCACGCCTTCCGCACGTTCGAGTTTGTAGTGGGAAGAAGCTTTACCAACTTTCCACCGATTCGCTGTAGCGAGTACCGAGGGTTCGGTAGTCCTCACAGCGACGTTAAAGAGACTCAATCAACGCTGGCTCGGAGCCGTATGGAAGATCAAATATACCTTAATCCCACTTCTATTGTGTACTCGACATTGTGGTCCTGTGGGCGGGGTTATAGGGGTTGGTGGGAGAAAGAGGCTTCAGCGATTGCACCAGAGTTGGTTTGGTCACAAAGAGCATTCTTGCTTAAAACCGTGTCAATACTTACTCTGCTTCTGTCTTCTGGAGCAGGTATAACTATCATGCGAGGCACAAAGCGACTCCGTTTCAGCAAGAGTGTGTTGGATCCGTACATCCAGTACTCTTCGGACGCTTGTTGGACGCGTACATTTAGTCTGTCTTCGCGGACGAAATCTCTGCGAAGGGTGTCTTGATATAATATCTGCTGTACTAGCATCCTTGTTTCCTTGTTTGATCTTTCGTTGCTTAGTGTGGCGTCGTGCCCGGGAGGATTCAACACAGCAAGGGCAACTATACTGTAGATGACGGCAACTCGGTCACTCTACAGTCGCCCAAGATTTGCTCGCTAGGTTTGGGGGTTCCGAAAGAAATAACAGTACTACTCGATAGAAAATCATCTGAAGTACCCGTGCACCGATTATTGGAAAATTAGGGGAGGGTTAACCAAAACCCAGTATGGTTCGGACCGACGGACCGACTAGAAACTTCCGCCACTCACTTCCTTCCGACATGTCTGTTCAGCCATCCCTACCCGCTCAGAATGTCCTCGACATACCAGAGTTTGCCGACTACAACAGACTGGCTGTTGAAATAGCTGGTGAATCCAATCGCGCTTCCCTCATCACCGCCCATAATAACCTAACTCTCATACTTGTAGATCCTGATAACTGGGCCCCATGGAGTGTGCCAGACGGGTGGAAGTTGGCCGAGCAAGATTTGCAAGATTTCACGTCTAGGTGGCATGGAACCATCGAGTGCGACCAACTCCTCGATCCCGAGGCCCCCTCCCTACCCCTGCCCGCGTCCTTCACCTCCTCTCTTAGTCTACTATCAATCCTCGTCCGAAAATCTTATGTAAAGATGTTCAATGAAGTCTGGGAACGAGCAATGTCATCGGGTGGTGCCATTGGCGCTCTCATAATCGGTCAGCCTGGCATTGGTGCGTATTTGCTTCCCCGCCTGCATTATCGAGAACGATAAAGCGCGTTTTGCAGGCAAGACCTTGTTCCAGTACTACCTCCTTGTTCGACTTATACAGCAGAAGCAACCGGTACTCTTCTCCTCGGACGGCGATGAGCTGTACCTCTTCTACGATCGGCGGGTATATACAGGATGGTTGTCCAAGGACCCAGGATTAGAACTCCCTGAACCCAAAGTCACACCTTCGAAGCTCTTTATCTGGTCATTGTTCGATATCCGAGAGAAGAAGGAGCCAAAGTTGAAATTGATCTGCCGACCATGTTTGCCAGTCCAGACAGCTTCACCAGATCCATGCCGATACAGGATCTGGGTTAAAGAACGAAGACCTCTGGTCACCGGATTGCCGTTATGGACTCGCGACGAGCTCGCGCAAGGGTACGTCTTGCCAATACTGTGTTTTTTGTCTATGTCTGAGAGTACACTACCCAGGCTGCGGCATCAGGAACGGTACCACTCCCTGTTGGTAGCGCTTCAAGAAGTTTATGGGGGCCCCTCTCAGGATCAGCGGGATCCGCTAAGGATTTTCCCAGGTATGCGTACGCTCCTCGAAGAATTCAAAGAAGACAGTGTGTCACCATCCCCAGAGGACGCCCTCGACTACATTCTGGAATCTGCGATTGACCGTTTCGGATACTCTGCCCGTGATGTGTTTCGTGCGGTCTTTGACTACGACGGGATCACCGAGGACCACAAGACAGCTTTCAGTACCGAATACACTGTGTTGCAAAAAGCCGTGGATGCCCTCTCGCATAATAGAAGTGCCGATCCAGACATATCCGATCAGCTCCTCGTTCTCATCCCAGTCCATCGTGGCCCCTTAATGAGGCCTGGTTGGACAGTGGACTTCAAGTCGGACTGGGTTGCCAGGAGCATGGTTGCGCAGCTGGATGCTGCAGAAGACGCCGTGATTCGCCAGCAAATCCATTTATTTTGACGAGTACCAGAAGCAGTGGGAATGGCAGGACGGTTCTTCGAGCCTCTCGCTCATCGTTATATAGCAAACACCTCTGAGGATGACCCCTGGCATCTTATCAATGTGGTCTCTAACAACGCTGATCCACCACAGTTCAGTGTGGACCGAGGCACTTGTGTTCCTGGTGATGTACAATTTGCCAAAGTCAAGCGCGAGGTCTTCAGGTTCCAGTCCATTGATGACCTGTCTGGGAATCTGAAGAACAACACGTATTACATACCCAAGGATCCCACCTTCCCACTGTTTGATGCTTTCACCATTGATCTTGACCATTCAAAGAAGTCAGCCGTCTTGTGGACCCTTCTAATAACTGCATCACGATTGCATGGAGGCTCATCGCTGGGTTACATGAAGGTCCGCCAAATTATCGCAAGCCTGAAAAATCAACTTCGAGAGGGCATACCACCAGCAAAGACCATGAAGGTTGCTGCTGGGCAGAGTGTTGCAACACTGCTTATAAAAGTCAACTACCTTCTTGTCATTCCACAAGATGATGACTCCCCAAAAGTCTGCTGGCAATTTCCAAAAGGATGGAGTAAGAATTGTAGCAGGAATGATCACCGCGGCAATGTCTATTGTTTGAAGATCTCGCTTGCAGTATGTTCTACTATTGTTAAAGATATAGTGAATCGTGTTCTGATGTAGATCCTAGGACACAAACTCCTTGCCACCTATTTCTTAAATGTACTGTAATTAGTCGTTACACATGTCGGAACATAAAGTGGGTTTGGTGATGTCATCCCCTTGCGCCACAATGAACAAATACGTTCGGATCGACAGGCCCAGGTCCGCCGTCTGTTTTTGGAACATCCAGCATTGTGACACACAAGCCTCTTGCGTACTGGAGAGTCGAAAATGATGCTTTTGTTCCCATTTAAGATAATAGACATACTTCATGCTGCCGGGTGTAAATCTATCCTACAGGGTAGGTAGCAAACACTCACATCACACGGTAGAATGAGACCAGCGTGTATTCGTCGAGTAGGGAACAGAGAGGTACAAGATCAGAGAGTACTCTATCTAAAAGGAATGTCCGTCGCGTGAATAAATAGGGCACGGTCGATCAGTAAATACGCATCAATAGCGCGTGTCAGCATCACGTGTGATCCATCAGGATTACACCCTCCCCTCCTCTGAAACACCAACCATAATAAAAACTAAAAGTTTCAACCCAAAATGTAGCAACAGGGCTGTGGCGTTGCCCGTGCGAGAAATCTATCAACAAGACCAGGCACGGGTGCATCAAAACAACCCCGTAGGGAAAAAAGCTACCGGCCGGCGGGAGGAAGGGGAAAACGTACTACATTCAAACGTCCGACCTCCTCTTTGCTAACCAAACGTCCAGCACTTCGGTGTCTTCCAGTTCTCGTCGGGCAGGAGCGTGTGCCGTGGTATGCAAAAAATTGACGGCACTTCCAGCAGCCCTCGTATTCTTCGAGGAGGTCTTTCTCCGACTGCTCCAGCTTCGGTAGCTTCTTCCATTTGCCTCCGGTCTGCGTACGTCCAGTCGAGGTGGGTGCCTTGTTGGAGGAGGATCGGGGCGCTGTGTTCCCTGCATTTCCTGACAGGGCGACACGCTTCGAACTGCGTTGGTCCTCCTCAAAGGCGTCCCTGTACCTCTTCCGGTCGTACGCATACTCTTCGTCCAGGTTCTTAACGGCTTCGATCCAGTCTTTTAATGTGGTCTTCGCGTTAATTCCCTTTCGGGTGGCGGCTTTACGAAGTTCAGCATCCGTCAGTCCTTCGAGCTGCTGGCGTAATTGGTCGTCGTTGAAGTGAGACGTCGTTCCTCGTAAGAGGATGTTGACTGCCTTCATCTTCTGTGTCCAGGCCCAAAACGGCTCATTCTTCTGCTGGCAGTTGCCCAAGATTTCATTTCGTACATTCTCGATCCAGTCGGTCGGCAGGTAATGTTATGGCCTCAATTATGTAATATGCCATTTTCATTTCTTTTTCTTTTCTTTGTAATATGTTTGATTACATATGCTTGACTATATGGACTATAGATTAGTCCCCGATATGGACTATTATGAGTTGTTTACTTATGCGTTGACGGCGCATTGTACATATTTGTATCTCAAGTAGTTAAGTCGGTACTACTCTTTGTATAGCCAGCTTTAATCTACTGTTTTCTATCGCTTTCTCTACTCGCAATAGATCGACTCGGCTTCTCACCTCGTAGCGAACGACCCATCGCATNAAAAGCCCGCGATAGTCGACCAAGTCGAAGTTCACCAGTCTTTCGACGAGTGAATAGGATGGTGAAGCCGCAGATGAAGTCGATCGATGAACCCTTGCGAATGTTTCGTCGATGTACTCCGAAAGGGCCTTCTGCTCGCCCCTGGGTGACGATACATGCCAAACGGAGGTGTCTTTCCTTCCTCAAGGTGATGGTGCAGTCGTAAGGTCATGAGGGTAGGTTTTTGACTTCGTGGGCGAAAAGACAGTGTCAGCCCAACGCATCGTACTTCGATGAATCGTATGTGATCCGTGTCTGGTGGTGGGTCTTGGCTTCTGAGATGTCGTCGCGGGTTGTGATGGAAAAAAGGGTCAGTGAAAAGAAAGGAGAGATCAGAAGGGTGTAGCGAAGATGGACGGAGAATTTTTCGAGTACTTCATGAAGCGTTGAGGTTGGTGAAAGCAATGTAAGGCTTTCGTGAAGGCAAAGGTTCTTCGAAAGCAAGCGACCAAAGCCAGTCCACTTCGTCAGAAAACTAAGGTACTAGGCGAAGTGAAGTCGAAACTGGAGAACTGGAACCGATCGAAGGTGGGTCGAAGGCGTAAGGTCGAGACGTAGTAAGTGAGCTTGCGATGAGACCAGAAGCCTAATCCAGTCGAAGCTGACCGAACACTCGAAGAGCGTTCTTAAGGAAGGGCAGCGATGGAACCGAGCTCTCGCTGGGACCGTAAACAGGGTGTGTGCGTTTGAGGTTGCACACGACAAAGGTGAGGTCGGGTTGAACCAGTCAACATCAGGGTTATGGCGTTTATAGCCAATCTATAACCTAAGAATAACAGGAACCGGAAGACATGAAACACAGCTATATTAACCAAGTGTTCCATCAGAATTGCTGGGTCGACTGATTAACATCAGATGACGAACGTCTTGAGTTTACAAGACCAGAAGCGATGGGCTGCGATTCATTCAAACAGCAAGAATAAGGAACTGGTACGAAAATCATTATCGTGCGAGCGGTAAAGAGTGACGTGCAGCAAAGACTTTCCAGAGATAGACGATGCTGAAGCACCACATACAAAAGAGAGAAAGTCGAACTGGTTTATGGTTCCGGAAAACGAAGGAGCTAACAGAGATAAAAGAATGGTAGCAGAGTCAGTGAAGAAAGATTCGCGAGGCCAAAATACAACTTGGGGAGCGGAATTAGGATATGCAGCCTAACGACGATCCAACGTAGCCATTGTTCAGAGCGAGCGTGGATGGGCCTCGAAGTGGTAACGGGAATGGCCCTCACTGTCTCCGGTAGTCCTGGAGGCCCACTGTGGGATTCAACCGGAGATAGAAGCCTGGTATCTACCGAAGATATGCCGATATCTTGATCCAGCGAATTACTTCCTATTGGACTTGAACTGCTTCTATCGTTCTTTGGGGAATGTCCGGGCAGTCTGCCCAATGGAATATGCCCTGTCGCAATAAGAAGCAAGACCGTTTTAATTAATGTACACTCGTGGTAAGTGGGCCACGGGTTTCGGATCCTCTGAGCGAGGTATCCCGCTTAACAGAGTCAATCTAATCCATGGGAGCCTACTATTGGAAGATGAAGAGGGGTTGTAGCGAAAGATGAGTGCGATGCACGAGGAGGAATAGGGAACAGGTCGACAGCAGGAGGCAAACGACGACCTGGAGGGTTTGGAAGAACGAGAGAAGGAAGAAGGAAGCCCTTGAGGTACGTATCGACGACCATCCCTTGCGTTCAACCACACGGCGATGCAGTTTATTGTCATGTCAATACTGTCGTCACATACTGATCGAATTTTGTGGGTTTGTTTCGAGGAACGCATAGGTAAGGAGTGTCCTTCACCTCGTCCTTAAGACCAGTGTAGAACATCTCAATGGATGTCTCTCCCGTGAGGTCAAGTTCCAAGATATTCGTTGGAATGACCCATAAGTACTGGCAGGCAGTCTGCACAAGCTTGGAAGCTTTGTGAGCGCAGTTCCCTTCGATCGCTATCCTCAAAATGCTTTTGAACGCATTTAAGAAACGTCGTAGTCATCAAAAAGCATCGGATTATGCTTTTCGATAGCGGCATACCATGCACTCGGGGTCCATCTTGAGATAGAACCGAGTACAGGCATTTCTCGCGATCCGTAGAAATGAATGATTGAAGGAAAAGCGAGTTGGAAATTTCACGTACGAAAGGATCCACCTGGCCGGCGAGCCGTCATACATGCGAGGCTCACGCACACGGGGGGCACTTGTTGATGCAACAGCCTTGGCGGTGGTGGTGCAGGCGCCGGGCCATTGCTGAGGTGGATAATTTGGTTGGCGAGCGCAGTGAGGACTTGTGACGTGGCTTGTGATTCTTCGAGATGACGGCGTGAAAAGGATTGAGTTATGGCCCAAACGAGAGAGCACGCTGGATAACGAGGCGCTCCTCTTCGTTGGGAGTAGGGCGGCAAGGTGAAGGTGTCGGTTGAAGACTCGTGGGAACACCCTCGGACGTGTTGCCTGGAGGAACCACGAGGTTTGGTCGAGATTGGTCAGAGTACGACATGGGAAAAAGGGAGAACCGAAGGAGATAAGAGGACGAGAGCGATAAATAAAAAGAAGCAAAAAGTTGGTGTCAAGATTGGAGTGGTCGAACAAACTGTGACGGTCAGGCTTGATGACAGGCGGAGACGAAGTCGGACGAAAGAGACACACAAAAGAAGTGTTTGATCGGACGAGGAACAACGGCTACGAGACTACGACTATAAGTGAAGACCGAAAGTGAGACATGTGCACGGAGTCGTGACATGACCGTGACAGTGTGACCGAGTAACCGGTTACGTACAGTATGGCTCAAGAAATTGGAGACCTCATTCACGTTCTCATCAACGACCATGGTGAGTCTTCGAAGCGCGTCGAATTTCTCTCGGCTGACAAAAACTTCCTAACAGCTCATTTTCTCGGTGTTCAAAACTCTAACGGACCAGCAGGTCACGGTCGAACTCAAGAATGACCTCTCGATCACCGGCGTTTTGAAATCTGTTGACCAGTAGGCCCCGGGCGCATCTCTGTCCGTGGACCAAGCTGACGGCATGTTCTTAGGTTCTTGAATATCCGCCTCGACAACATAAAAGTCGCTGATGAAGCAAGACACCCTCATATGGTTCATATTTCCACAGATTCGTGTGTTTTCAGCGGTGGCCGTTAATCTGTTCTCATTAGATGGCAGTCAAGAATTGCTTCATCCGTGGATCAGTAGTTCGCTATGTTCAGCTCCCAGCGGAGCATGTCGATACCCAACTCCTAGAGGATGCGACGCGTAGAGGTGCATGGCTTAATCTCTCGGACTATGTCAAGAGGCTGATGTCTTCTCGACCTAGAAACCATGAACAATCAGTCAAAGCGATAGAATATCCGGCTTTTTTCTTTGTCGACGATCACTTGTATATTTTAATGGCCCTCTCTGACTGTAAATAACACGAGTTCCTATGGCTTTCTCCGCGGCAGAAATCTACAAGGGTGGCTCTTCACATGATATCAAACGCTTTGAAAACGTCCGGTGGTTGTAGGACCAGGTTCTCTGTCTTCGAGTTTCTGGCCGCAGAAGGGGAAGTAGCGCTCGATGAAAATAAAAATGCGGTTTCTCACTCTGTTCGAAGAAAAGAAGTGATATGCACGGAGTAATTTCTAGCTCCTGCCGATGAGAGTTTATTGGCTAGAGTCAGAACCCGTCCACACTTTTACGGTTCCATCTGCACTCGAAGTGATCATCTCTCCAGAGTCTGTGGGATGGTGTTCAGTCCATGTGATCAACTTGTGGTGAACTTTCGGTGGCGGGTTTGGCTGTAGGAGCTTCGCCTATACAAATTGACCTGTCAGACGCAGGGAACGGTGGATGCATATTTGCTCACATCTAGCAGGTCCCAAGCCCAGACCTGGCCCTTCTCGTCACCACAAATCACGCTAGCTTCCCCGTGGCCAAAACAGGCACGGATCCGATAGGATTCATTAACATGGCCGATGAAGTCGTTCAGCATTTTTCCAGTCGAGGCGTCCACGAGGCGTATATGATTGTCGAGGCTCGCGACTAGAAGCGTTTGAGCATCCTGGGTTGGTACGACCGAGGTTACTGGGCCTGCAAGGACATGATGAATGAATGATGCAAAAATCCAAGCCCTTCACTTACTGCCAATAAAATCCGTACGAAGCTCCCCCATGCGAAGGTCATACGTACGTACGTGACCGTCAACAGAACCGGCGATGACAAAAGTTGGTCCGACGTGGAGAGTCTGAACAGCATCTCGTGCTTCTTCAAGGACTTGGATAGCCTGACGTGTCTGGGCTCTGGACCATGGATAAATTACTCAGGTCCGTTCATTTGAATGCGCAGGAAACGCACCGGAGATCCCATAATCTCACCGTGGAGTCATACGATCCTGGCAAAGATGTGTCAGGGAAGCTATTCTAGGATAAGACAAAGGTAAATTACCGCTGGCCACGACAGTCGCATCTTCATTGAATTCGACGGCGTATATCTTGCCCATGTGTCCAGCAATGCGTCTTGTCGTGGTTCCAGTTGCAACATCCCAGAGAAAGACAGACCGATCACCGCCAGAAGACGCGAATTTGGCGTTATCCTGAGAGCTTCAAATGCATTCTGCAGGTGTTTCTAGAAGACAGCATGAAAACACGTACATTGTAATGGAAAGCACTTCGTACCCATGAGCAGCAAATGTTTTGATCTCTGCTCCAGATGCTGCGTTCCACAAGCGGACGGTTCTGTCGGAACCGCCACTCAAGATGTACTTGGCCGAGCCTTTTGAGTACCGTGCTACATTGACGGCTCCCTTGTGGTTGTTCAGAACAACATGGAGGTTGCGAGCGAGAGGTTGGGGACCACGAGAAGGCGCCATAGTGAACGTTCAGTTCAAAGGTCGATTAGGCAATCAAATACTCTAGCAATAGGCACCGAGATGCGTCACCAACTCTTCCTTGACCACAACCTCGCCGTCAAGATAATGGCAAAGCGATCACTTTCTCCAGTTTCTTTGCCACCCGCAAAGCGCATTCACACTTCCGATACTTCCAGACACTTAATGACACGCTTTCTCAACTTTGACAACCTCTCGGACGAGCTGATTCTTTGCATTTTCTCCCACCTTTCCTTCGGCGATCTCTGCGTCACCCAGCCTGCTAACAGGAATTGGGCTCGTCTAGCAGGGGACAATGAACTCTGGAGAAGCTTGTATCTCCAGGTTTATGGACGAACAAGGCTCCGAGGCGCCAAGGGCTTCATTAGTCGTCTTGACGGGCGAGAAGTGAAACCACTACCAGGACGCGCCAAAAGCGCCGAGTATAAGGACTGGAAGTGGATGTTCCGAATTAGCTCGAACTGGAAGAGAGGTGAGTAGCCTCGAACAAATTCCATACCCTTATCCGGGACTTCTGTTGCACCCAGGGCGTTGCTCAGTAGAGGAGCCTGAAGAATCCCTAATGGATGTTCAATCAGCACTCCATTCATCTACTCTTAACAGCCATGTTATTGGTGATGGTGGCGAACACATTATTCTTGCGGGACCTTTGACCATTACCGCGTCTCCAAAACTATTCGAGAAACCCCCCATATCTATCATCGACCAACACTACCGAAAACATACTCTCATTTGCGAGCCAGCAGAACCTGGCCCCGTGCAGATCACGACATTGGCCTTGGACCAATCTCCTCCGTTGCATGGTCATTTGTCCCTGGCATGCTTTCTATCCACGGGGGAATTCGCCATCTTTGAATTCAATGCCACCGCGACGTCACACTTTTCTCGGAAGTTCTCTTATCGACCAACGCGGCGGTCTTCGCGGACTTCAAACATAATCCGAGCGGCGTACTACCACCCACTTGTCGTAACCCTTGCTAATAGCTTTTCCCTTTCCATTTACGACCTTTCATCAGGGACAGTACGGCATACGCAGACGCTTAGTGCATTCACTTCTTACCCTCCGGCTTCTCTCGTGCTTTCGTCACCCTCTGCAACGCAATTCAAGCTAGTTATTGTGTACTCATCCCCCGTTTATCCAAGACATTGGTCAGTTGGGGCGACGGAACTGTTGATCTCAAGGAACCCTCCCTCTGCTACCCCTGCCCTTGCAATGACACCTTCGTCTCATTTGTTTACCGAAGAGTTCCGGTACCCTCTTCCATCCACAATGACAGTCACAGCAACCCGGAACATACGCGCCTTTGACGTGCCTAACGGTTGGATCGACACCGGTGCGCTACAGTCAATGCGTGAGCAGTGGAGTCGCAAAGTTTTCAACGTCGCCGCAGCCCAGACGGACGGCAAATGGGTTGTCCTTGCTCCAGGAGACAACCTCGATGCCGCGTGTGGTCGCTCCTTCTGGACGTTTCCGCCAGGCGTTGCTTCTTCCGCCCTCCATTCTCCTGTCGGATTACAACTCTACCGATTGGTTCTTCCTACTCAATCCAACTCCATCTCCGCCTCACCACCCAAGCTCAATTTCGTACGAACACTGGTGGGCCAGACAAGCCCCGTGTCAGCTCTGGCTGTTGCAGACGGGAGATGCGTAAGCTTGGGAGGAAATGGAGGAATCTGGGTTTGGGATCTTGAAGGCGGAACTGGAGCAGAGGTGGCTTCAGCTGACGAGACTTTCACGGATCCTGGGCTCCAGTCAATACGAGGCACCATCTCCTTTGATGAAAGACGGATTGTCAGTGCGCATGCTGGCAAAGTCGTCATTCGTAGATTCGATATCTAACATAAGGCTGGTAAACTGTGGCACCGAGGCCGCTATTCTAGTCATAAGACACGGAGGCGTTATTTATTCTCTTGTGTGTGGGCTCTCTTATCACCATCCCGCTGGAGGACGATCCCTGATTATCATTTTTAGGTTGTCCATGTACTATATCTCTATGTATTGATAAACTCAGTATTACGGAATTTGTCCATCTGATAAAATCCTCGAGGCAGTCTGGTACTCCGGCAGCTCTGTCATGGGATCCAACGCTATCCACCAAGTACGCGCTCTGTTCTTCGCTTTCTGGGTCTGTCGAGCGAAAACAGTTAGGACATGACACAGCAACGTTGTTTGCGCTATAAAACTCCGTCAACAAACATATTCCGACGCCAGAGGCCTCCAGAGAGCCCGTTCAATCATAATCTCCTTTCGGTAGGAGTTGCGTCGATGACTGCTCCATTTTCAAAGCCAAGTCACCGTCCGATGACTCAGATGTGCTGGGACTATGTTTGATTCTTCACCTTCTCGGACATAGCAGATGTCGATGCAGGATGTGTCAAGACTTGAAAATTGAATTTCAACTTCTCTTCGACTTCTCGTCTGCACCCTGGTAGTCCCAATTTAGTCCATCATCATAATTATGTTCGAAAGCGTACCAACACGAGTTTTCAGGGAAGGTTCACCCAATTTTGCATTCACGGAAACAAGATCCGTTGCCTGCAGACAGAGGAACCTTGCGTCATTCCCTGCCTCCGCTTTCATTGTCAAATACGCTTCAACCTGCTGCAAATCGCTGCAGACGGACCGGACGATAAATCCAGTAAGCTCATTGCTATCTCTGACTTGTTGATCAGAATATAATGTCCGCGAACATGCCCCAACCAGTCTGTTTATCTCAGGAGGCTATCTGAATGAAACGGATCGACCCGTCTAACGGTCCTTGCTAACGGGAAATAAAAAATATTGCCTATCCTAGGCGAGATCTTTGTGGTATATAGAAAGCGAGCGACAGGAATTCGGTTAACCCAGCAGGCAATCCAGCAATCCACCTCCTCAATTCTTCATCGATTTCGCTCTAAGGGCCCGACGCTTTTTCACCGACGCACAACTGGCTCGGGACCACATCCTTGGAGCGTAATAAGCATTCTTCGCTCTTCTGTTTCCTAGTGGCGTGTTGGGCCGTAGACTTCACAGATCGTTTCTCATGGATTGGGGATGGAATCTCCATCACCGCCAGACAATCGGGCCTGTGATTGATCACACTGCCAGCCTGGGCACACAAGCGCCCACTGCGATTGGTGAACCCGTAACCTTCTCTTCTGGCCAATTCACAGGACGAACGCTGCGCGTCGAGCTGCAGGAGCTGCAGAAGGCCGAATCCGGGCGCAAGTAGGTGGTCGTTTCGCTTATCCTCTCGATTACTGCGGCGATATCGTTAACGGAGAGCCGACGGTGTGCGTCGTGCATAATTGCAGATACGCCAAGGTCGATCGCCGGCCGCTAGATCCGCCACCAGCCGTCCTCCTCCGGTTGTTTGAGGCGGGGAACGCGCAGACGGGCCAGTTTGAGCAAGAGCTGGTGTACGAGTAAACTCTCCCTTTTATTGCCGCCAGCGCTGGCCGGTTGTTCGCTGACGACCTTTCGCTCCTTCCCGCTTTCCGCCCTGTTGCAGACACGTCCAGAATGTGGGCTTCATATGCACCGTCGATTTATTCCCCGTACCCGAGGCGGCCTACGACTCGCGTTCGCCTGGGTCCCAGTCACCGCCCAGCTCGGAGGCCTCGACGTCGTACGGCGGCTTCCCTGGCTCGTCAAGAGACGTCCAGCCGAGATACCCGTTCACCTACTTTCCTCTGCACCCCTACATGACCCTCGACGTCGACGGCAGCCAGGCGACGACCCCGCCGTTCCAGATACCCCGCCGACAGCTCATGCTCGGCCACTTGAGCCAGACGGAAATGCCGCAGGACGTCGTCTACCACATTGGCAACCACCTCGTCACGGAATCCTCCAAGCTCACGCCCGCGCTCGTTGGTGAAAAGTTCGTCGAGCCGACGCTCGTCGACCACAAGGGCAAGAAGGCGCTCATATTCGTTTTCGGGGTGAGTCCTCTCTCCCTCTTCCATTCTCCCGAGTCGTCTACCTGGCCGCTGCATGGGCCCAATGGT
This sequence comes from Cyclocybe cylindracea, assembly GCA_013376435.1. Lineage (NCBI taxonomy): Eukaryota > Fungi > Basidiomycota > Agaricomycetes > Agaricales > Hemipholiotaceae > Cyclocybe > Cyclocybe cylindracea. The sequence goes on from MPNV01002940.1 coordinate 656,302, forward strand.
GCTGGTGATTAGATGGACGGAAAACAGAAGCTGGAGCCGCAGGAAATTGGACTCGCGGCGATCAAGGAACATTACGACCAAATGTCCCACCGTGGAGGCCATTCATGCGAGCTGGGACGCAGTTTTCTGATCGTTCTGTTCTTTTCCTGTCTTCGTTGGATATGAACCCACTTTGACAGGACCTCGCCGTGCGAAGAGAAGGGGTTTTCATCCTGCGTTACCGCGCGTTCGACATATTCTCGGGCGTCCCTGGAAACCCTCATACGCCTGTGCTGGCCGAGCTCTACGGTGGGCCGTTCAAGGTCTATTCGACAAGGGAATTTCCTGGTCTGGAGCCTTCCACTGAATTGACCAAGGTGAGCAAATATTCTTTTTGTTCGTCGATCCGATATGACTATCTCGGCCTGCCTTATAGAACTTGTCTAAATATGGCGTCCGGGTGACTCTTCGCGATGCAGAGCGCAAGTCCAAGAAACGCAACAAAGAATGAATGAGTTTAATCAATTATCTGGAAATGAACAGCACCTGAAGAGTGCCATTACACACACTTAGGCTCACATCGGCGCCCCAATACCCCTGGAAGCTATTTTATCATCGATGCGCATTGTTTTCCCACTGCTGTTGCGTTTTCTGAATCGTTCTAACATATTTTCTCATTACCGCTGTTATCCCTTCCCCAGTCGTTGCTATCCACCTGCTGTCCTGTTGAAATTGCTTTCTACTGCTGCCCTGCGCCCTTCCTTTTACATACGGATTTATGTAGTGTATTACCGCCGGCCCGATCTCGCTTATTCGCGGGCTTCTAATTTCGTTTGTTTGCATTACAACCCTTTTCAAGCATCCTGTCCCCGTGATCATGACGCGAGTTTCAGACGCGTCGTGTGCCACTTGATGACGGACGCCCACCGTCGCTGGAGTGGATCTTGGTTAGCTAGGGCGCGATCCACCATACTTTCTGCATGCCGCAACAGACAAGCTCTGCAGCTCGGACCCTGTTGAGTAGGATTACGAAGGATCTCAATGGTCAAAAGCTCAGGGTTGCCGGAAGGTATGAAATGAACTTCTTCCCTGGGGGTTCAAGCTCTCCGAGAAACACTGACGGTTCTAGTGGGGTACCTCAGAGTATTAACATACGATGTCGCAACCGGATTAATTATACTGATCGATGACGAACACGCGCTGCTGGTAGACGTATCGCTCGCGCTGGACTCGCAATCGCGGGAGTGGGTGCCCGAGCGGCTCAGCACGATCATAGTTATCGGCGACCTGGAGCGGACCGATGTGGGTGAGATTACTTATGGATACGTTCTGGACGCCGATTGATATATACTGATCTGTCTCTTCTCCCCCGCTGCCCAGGACCCTCTGACAGCCCCACCGATGCCGACACGGTCGCCTGCCTTAAAGATGGACAGACGGCACGTCCTCCGCGCTATCCTCGTTGTTCCCTCACCGGACTTGGACCTCTCGCTGTGGAATGCTGTGTTGAAAGAGGACGAGGAAGAAAGAGAGGTGTGATAGCTGGGTGCATTCAGTGCCTCATGCCTGATGTGCGGGAGAGTGCGTGTGCAGAAGATCGGCGTGAAGCGGATGGGACGTGCTGATGGATGTCTCGCTGGAGCACGAGGTGGGAGATGACAATGGTGGCACGTAGGTGGTGGAGTACAATCCAATTCTCGCTGGTGAAAGCCTAGATACCTTTGTCGAGTGCAATGGCCAAAGCTATGTGGCGGTGAAAGCGGATGTGAAAGGAACAATTGAATTGGCCGGGCCGGCTACTCGAGCCGATCCCTGATTAGATTGTGCCAAGGAAAAGGAAACAAGGCGGCGGCGTCGAGACCTTTGTGCATCGGCTGGTTGTGCGCTCGAGGAACAACGAGGGCAGAGGGCGTTGCTGGCAATTCGCGCGAACATGAGGCAGCCGGGACCCTTTTCGTTTGTTTTCGAGCGATGCCGGCACCTGTTGAGGCTTTCGCACGGCACTGGAGCCAAATCAGCTCCCAAAATGGGAAATGCGCCTGTCGAGCATTCAGCCTCGCTTTGCTCCTGGTCTGCTTCTTTATAACCGTCAACACTCCCCGTCCTTCCCCCCCAGCCCTCCGCCCTCTGCCCCGTCCCCGTCCCGCCAGCTCCTCCCCCGACACGATCCCGGCCTCGAGCACCAAGAAACAGGCCTCAAGCACCCATCTGTTGAGTGGTTAGCCATGGACAGCACACTCGCATTTTCACCCTGGTCACCCCTCGAGCCCCCAATCCCATCCCGATGCCAATTCACTACATCCGACGCACGTTCCGAGCCCATACCACCTCCCAGAGCACCCAAGATCACTCAGCGCCTTCCGAGTCCGCCGCCTCCCACCACATCGTCTGCTGTGCAGATCAGCCAAGGGGTCTGGGAGGAGAACGACGACATATACTACACATCCACCTACCCTCCGGCCCAGGAGTACCTGGTCCTCGCACGCAAGAGCGACAGGCGGCCCCCGCCACCCTCGGACCTCGTCTACGCACTCGCGGCGCTTCAAGTCCTACGCACCCCGTCGGATCGGGCACACTGGATGTTCTGGGGGAATGCCGCCTACCACGAAACCGCAAGTGCGGTCAGCAGGATAGCCTGTGCGTGTATCCACCTTTCGTCTTCTGGGTTCTCTCGTTCACACCAGCCCTCGGCTGTTTTCCCCCCACAGTACACACCCCGAGGCTCATCAAGTCCGACGTACCATGGATCGGAGGCTCCGAATTCAAGTCGATATAGCCAACATCCAGGAGAAGTACACCTACGTCGCCATCTACAAAGAGTGGTACCCCACCGACACCTACCGCCCCGAGACCAATGCAAAGAAGCGTGCTCTTCGCAGCAGCGACAACGGTCGTCCGGCCATGACCGTGAACGAGTTCTTTAACATCCAAGAAGAGGACTTGAAAACTCGCAAATCGAAGAAGAGGCCGCCGTCGGACGAGCAGACGACACCCCCGGCAGCCAAACGTGCACGTCGGGCGGCTGCTGCTGTACCCAAGGCTTCCGCGCCGAAGCCACTCGAGCTCGAACCAGAGGCAGACGACCCTGCGCAGAACAGCACCGACGAGCCTGTAGAGGACTCTGTACCGCAGGCCCCACGAACGAGCAAGCGACACAAGGTCGCCCCCTCCAGAGCCCCCCGCACCATCTCCGAATCCTACGTTGCCCAACCTCATCACGCCGATACCCAACCCGCCACCGGATCCGCCTCGTCTGCCTCCGCCTCGTCATCAGACTCCGAGCCTCCGCTATCCCCGCCAACCCCACTTTCTTCTTTGCACTCGCGAAACAGATCAACGTCTTCGTCAACGGAGACGCTTGTCGATGGCGCAGAGGGCACGGGCAAGACCCGGTCTTCGTCGGTGCTGTCCGCGGACACGGTCGTGTCGTCCTCTCCTCCGTCGTCGAAGAAGCGGAAGGCGGAGGCCGTCGAGGATGCCCTCGACGTCGTTGAGGCTCAGAGTCCCGAGGAGGAGCCCGAGCCACCGGTGCGGATGATTACCCGTGGTCGCGTGTCGAAGCTGACACAGTTGGAGTCGGCGTCGACGTCGGAGAAGAGCGCACCTCCGTCGCGGACGGGGACACCCGCACCCGCACTGGCTGAAGCCCGAGCAAAGCCGTCACAAACGAGGACGAGACGCAAACGCGCGCGTATGTGACCTACTAGAAGGACGTTCAGTTACGCATTTCCAGGTCCTGTGTAGACTTGTCTTTTTCTTTTTCCTTTCTCTGCTTCACTCTCTCTCCATCACCCTCTCGTCCGTTGCATCTGTGTACATTTTTATCCCGGATCGTCTCTTTCTCTTCCTCTTCCTGTGATCCCCCATTATACCCTATCATCGACATCCCCGGCTATGTAATCTCGTCGACCTGCATCCAAAGCCAAAGTTCTGTAAAGCTAGCCACAAGACTGTACCATCACATCTCTCGTCCCCCTCCCATCCTATCACCCCTCTCCCCTGAGCCCTTTTCGAATAGCACACATCTACCGCCTCCTAACAGCCAGCAAAACGGATCTGCCCCAATGCCCATCAGCCCGAGTTAGTTATTATTACATTTGCGATCTCTTGTTTTGTTGTGATGTACCCTTTTTATCTGTGTTTGAATAGTATTCCCTTTGTATACCTGGTCTATGTGGTGACGGAGGACGCTGTCTGGGTTGTAATGACGCGTCGTCTGTCAGTGTGTGTGGATGCGAACGATGACAATGTCAGAGAGGGTGCAGCGGCGACGCGTCGAGACCAGTCCCACGTGGTTGTGACGCAATATCATGTGATCGTGAGTGTCACTCTTCAACAAGTTCGACGCGACTCCAAGTCAGGCGTCTCTCGTCTTTTCAAGCGGCCTGCGGTGCCTGTGCCAAACGTCCCTTCATTGGCGATCTGTTCTATCTACCAGGGCCTTAATTTGACTACCGTAGTGAACAAGGGAGCCTCGCTCATGGCTGGCTCCTCAAGGATGCGGCCCAACGTTCAACGTTCAACATCAACGTCAATTCTCGATGTGCCCTTTGTGCTCCCTTGCCCATGTCCACCTTCAAGCTGTGCTGTCACTTTTCTTTGCCCCCCCGGGACTCATCCGGGAGAAAGTGAATGTCAACTAATCGGGGTTCCTGTGTCCTCTGGTGCTCCTCGAGCCTATCACGCTGAGTTCGGTCCTCAATTTCCCGATGAGCAGAGTCCTCACGGATAAGTGATATTTTCTCTCGCTTCGTCAAAGGCTGAGGCGGCTAATATCGACTACAGCAGTAAATAAGGCAGCTTCCTCCACAGCCAGCTCCTGGGGAACAGCCAGGGTCTGTTTGGGTGGAATTACGAACACGAGACGCCAATGCTTCTGCGGTGGAAATCGACATCTGGCGGCAAGCGTGGCGATTCCGGATGTAATCGAACAGCGGCTGGCAGTGCTGCATTGGAATAGGAAGAGTTTCCCATCTGAAAGGATAAAGGAGTCGATGGCATCTTCATTTGATGACGTAGTAGACGTCGGAGAGATGGAATCCAACCCCGTCTCTGGCTTTTGAAACCATGATGATTTTAACTTGCGCTTGTTTCATCTCCTCTTTACCCCAGGGATTCATGACAAGCAGGTTGCGTGATGTGGTCTTGTTAAATCGGTGCCACACCTTCTCGTCTGGGGAAGTATGACCATTTTCGTGCCGACAGTAAAAAGCTTCGATAAGGTGGCGGAGTCACTTTCCGCGTCGATGAACACCCAGACAGGGTCATCGGGGAAAAAGTCCTGTTGTCTCCAGGTGGCAGGCAATTCGTAAGCACCCTCTTCCACAAAGAGGGTGCTACTGTCTCGGTAGACCCAGAGAAATGGTCGCCTCTCGGAGGCACAGCGACGTGCAGCGTAAATCTGCCAGACAGTTTTCCCTGTCCCAAGGATGTCAGAATCAAGAGACGATAGGATGTGTCAACAAATACCTCTTCTCGGAGGGCAGACGGTGCGTCCTGTATTATTTAATATCTCGAGGCTATTCACGATTATCGACCTCATGAAGATACATGTCATTAGATCGCCCAACAAAGGTCTACATACTCTTGATTTGAATCTAGTGGTCAGGCCATGACCGAGTTGCTGCTCGCGTGCGCCCCTTCCTTTTCCTTGACGCCCGACTGACCCACTGTGCCCGAGGAGGCCCCGCGGTCTTCTCGCTGCATTCAATAGTTTCCTGTAGCTTCTCTTCTGGTTCTCTGTGACCTTGGGACCTTGGTACCACCTTCGAGGTTCTGTGTGGGTACTCAACACAATTCGACTTCATTTGCACCAGATAGGCAGCAGATTGACTCGTACCCGGCGCGCTCCAGCATTTCTATGCTACGGCGCTCCACCTCGACAGCGACAACGACGTCTGTGTCGAATTCTCGATAACGTTACTGCCCACCGCGGCCCGCAATACTGACTTACACGGTCGACGACCAACGGCCCAGGGCAAAGGGCTCAACGGGCTCAAACAATACCCCCAGTAGGCCGCATGCTGCCCGATACACACGCCAACACACGCGCCAATGTGCGTGCGTATCTAGCTTCTTGATTCTTGTTCCTTCGGTCTGTCGGGTTTGTACTGACTACAGGGGTGCCTCCGCGTTCTTTGCTTTCTTTCTAGAGTTCCAGAGCAATTTAATCCTGCTGGTTGTGGCCCTGCTGTGATACTGCCGGTGCAGGTGCTCTACTCAGAACTCTGCGCGCTATATTTGATTTCGCCGATGGACCCGGCTCGAGTAGAGACTCGGACTACGGGATATTGGTAGCACGGTGCGGGATGATGGACTGCCAGTACTGGCCGGGACGATCGCGTGTCCCGTCGTCCACTCTCATCCCCGAGATTACTTCCCAAGTGTAACGCCGCTGATATCATCGACCATCCACGAACACCGAACGCCCGCTGCTGCACCGCCAGTGCTTGCTTACCTGCCCCGTAAAAATGCCAAACAGGAGCAGCTAAACGAGTACTTCCTCCGAGGGTTTCGACCGTCAATCTCTTGACGCGTCGGGGTTGCCGATTAGCGCTTCTGTCCAGTCTGATCGCTGTGTCACGATCAGTTGGTCGCGCTATCACCTCCGCAAGACTTGCCAATGCTAGTGGGCTATGCAAAACGCGAAATCTATAGTCTGATTGCCTGGTATTATCCGAGCATGATGCCTGCACCGTTGGTGAGGAAATTTCTGCGTTCCGAATTTTGGTATCCTCGCTGATTTGAGTTGTGGATACAGGATCAGACGACCTCAAAGTCGACCAGAGGGAGGTGCGCACTCCGAAGTCGTCACGCTTCGAAGAACGACCTTGACAGGACGTGTTACTGACGGACATTCATAGGCATTCATAGGCTACTTACTAGGGCTGTACCCGTCACGCTGAGGCTCAGATGCGGAAATCCCGGCGGGGTGTCGCGTTTCAGCCAACTGCACGCGAACTCCAAGTTGCAACCGCGTTTCGACGCGTCTGGGTGCGTCCGTCCTGATTCCTTGTATTTTCGTTTGTGTCTGAGTCTGGCGTCCCATCGGGCGTTTCGTGGACTTTTGGATCTGGCTCATGAGACTATCGCTGTCTCGCAGATTGCGCCCGCCCCCTTCGCGCCGCCGTCCTTCCGCAGCAAAATTGAACTTCTCCAGGTTCGCTGGCGTATGGACGCTTCGCAACCAAAAAACAGCGACGAAGTTCATCATCAAGGTTCCTTCATCTCTTCGGGCGGCGAGCTGCGAGCTGCGCTGGTAAATTCCGTATGCCTTGATTGCCAGAGTGAATGAATCCTCCCGCAGCAGACACTCAGACTTATGCCCCGCAGTCAGGACTGACATACGGACGTACCAGGCTTGCAGGAAATCAATTATCAGCGCTGTTCTGAATCTTCTCAGTCAAGATCCCAAGACCGAGGAGGCTTCTACCCCACCCCCTTCCCCTTCGCTGCATCGACTTCCGGATTCTCTCCCACAGCCCCTGAACGGAATCGGAGCGGTGGGGTAATTGGCAACGCGAGAGAAACTTGGCTTTCATCTCAGCTCAAACCGCTGGAGCTTCTGCTCTACAGCAGCCCAAGCAAGTAGTTTAACCCCTTTTTTTCCGTGGCGCGGAACGGAATGAGCTCGGACTCGGACTTGGGTGGGTACTTGTCCTGTCAACATCTTACTCAACTGCTATGGCATAGGCACTGGCCATTCGGGGCGTTCCTTTCTCGGACATTCGCCGGGTTTGTGGGCTGCAGTGACCTGGTCATGATCAGCTCTGGTTGGAGTTCGTTTGCATCATGATCGTCCAGAGAAGTTCGGGCTGAGACCTGAGAATCTGAGAAGGCCAGGAGAATAGGGAGGGGCAGTCAGAAGTGCCAGAAATGTAAATCTGTAACACGGCGGAGAGCCAACTGGGCTCCAATGACTTCACTAGAGTAAGGCTTGTGGCCTGTGCTTTCAATACTCTACTAGACTGACCAAGCTTGAAATTGAGATTCAGAGCAGGGGGTTTGACAGAACGAAGTGCCAGTGAGGTGCCGTCTGAATTCTAAGCTTACGCCTCCACTTGCGCGTCCGACCTGTCAGTGCGTCTGCATTTGGTACTGGTCATGGACTGTTGAACCCATGGCTAAACTTGGGCCTCCGGGATTTGACGCCTCCGGAGGGCCAGCGTATGGACGTACACCACAGGAAGGTATGAAGGGGGCCTGAACAGCTGAAGGCCCCGCTCGCCTCCGATGTATGACCGAGGGCTCAGAGGAGGTGGTCACGGACTCGAGCTCCAGAGGCATCGAGTTGATGGAATTCATTCATTGATTAGATTCGATAGGAATTTAATTTTTGGCGTTCATCTCATGGCTCATCGTCCGGATTTACGCGTTCCCGAGCGTGTCGTCGTCGTCTCCTTATTAACGGGCGTACCTTGCTCTTCGCGGTTACTCGCTTTATATAAGTACTCTAGAACGCGCGTTTTATTATAATGATAACATAGCGTTACCTTAAGCTTTACATACCTCATACCTCATAGAACGGCTCCAGCTCTGCACTTCCTTCTCGGAGAACGACGGCCGTTCGGGAAACTTTCCATGCGTCATCTATGATTTAGTATGCGGGCGCAGGACTCTGAACTCTGAGCTTCGTACTAGCGCAGGACGACCTGGAGGCCCAGACGCGTCGACTTTCGTAATGGGACTCCTTCGCATGGCCGTGGTGGGGATCGTCGCAGTCGCGTTCTTCGGGGGTTCGGAAGAGTGGTAGTCTGAGTCTGATAGTGAGCGTGGGTGTGAGTCGAGTCTGGTTAGACATGAGCGTGGGGACAGACGAGAACTCGAAGTCGTTCGATTCAGACAGACGATCGTGTTCAAGAATCCTAGTCTTGGACCTCCTCCAAACGCCTTGGAACACTTGGTGTTCGTGAAAGCTTGACCGTCTCCCGTGCACCGGATCCATCTCTTGCCACCGGACAGAGAACGGAGAACAGGAGAACAGAATTCGAGCTGACCACTTTGAACGGAAGGTTTGACGCGATCGGGTGGCTTGTCTGTTTTTACGCTTGACTCTTGTCAGTTCGATGTCCACGTCCATGTCAGACTTCAAATTCTAATGCGGAATTAGTTCTGGAAGTCACGCATGGGATCTGATCATCTGAGCTTGAGGCGGTTAGGCTTAGGTCGGACAGACATGTCAGTGGTCAGTGGCACGCACAATGCAATGTTATCATCTTCCTGTTCTAATGCTCGTGACGATTGAATATTGGACGTTCCGGAGGCTGATGGAGTCGACCCAGACAAGGAAGGCAGGCGTTTTCCGCTGATGGATGTAAGTACGTTCTGTTCGAGAGCGCGAGCTTGAGGTCGAAAATGAAAATGAACTCAATTGATCCTAGTCAAGAATCTGACTGGCATCATCAAGTGCGCATCTTTACGGAGAAAGGTTAGGGAACGGAGAAAGGGAGGGTATGTGCGTACGTGCGTGCATCCATAATATGTCCCGCGAGGGTCAATCAAACCCGTATCCCGACTCGCATTCGGGATCAGCGAGGGCTGTTCATGGAGATTCGCGCGAGACCTTTCGGTTTGAGATTTGAGGTAGCTGATCTGACGGACATGCGGTTCCTTGGATTAGTATCATTATGGCTTTATCATCTTCGGTCGGGAGGGCGGACAGCCTTCTTCTGGGTTCTTGGTGGATGATTTGTGAGGTATTCGATTCCGGTGGACGCGTCGGTGGGAGTACTGGATTTATTTTATTTGAGGATGTGGGAAGGAGTTTGAGTTAGGCACGTACTGCACGGGGAACTCAGAGTTTAGTTAGTTTATGCGGGTGGGGAACATCGATCATGTTAGTTTCTCCGCACGTTCGTTCGTGCATTTGAACTTTGGGTGCGCACGAGGGCAGGAGGACACGAGGAAAGCTCGGCGTAGATAGGGAGGCCGCAGGGGGCGAAGGTGGATGGAGGGGGGCGTGCCGTGGACCATGGGCCGTCGGCGGCTGACCTAGCGGGGAGGGACGGGGTGGACGTCCGACGCCGACGTCATGTGGGCGAGGGGGAGGGCCTGAGGGGCTGCTATTGAAATACCCCGGACCTGTCGCAGGATGAAACTATATTTTGGAGAGTGGAAGCCTGAAGGAGGCAGTAGAGTATTGCCCGCGATTTGTGCGGTGCCCCCCGGGCCCTAGATGGTGCTATATCAGGAGCTGGGAGGAGGCGGATGGGTCGGAATTCGGAGCCCATGTGCGCAGGCAGGAGGCATGCGTTTAATTTCGCATGCTATGTCACAGCAGTGGGCTGGTGTGGGCGAAGCTTGAGCTAGTGCGTGCGTGCACGTTCATGCGTATGTCGTTCGAGTGCGCACGGCCGTGGTGCGACGAGGGACGGCGGGAGCGTATGGCCGGATTTGGAGAGATCTTGCGATCGGGGAGACCAGATCAACGGAGTCGGAAGTTTATGCCCAGAACTGTTTGGTTCCTGATGGGTCGATCGCTTAGATTAACGCGTGATTAAGTGAGCGCGTCGCTCAGGCCCGCTGTGGCCGTGCGCGGCTCACTCTGGCTGGGAGTGGAAGGTGGGAGAGTCCGACGGCCTGCCTGCATACGTACGGTCGCGCCCCCGGAGCCCGTGCGGGGGGACAATTGGGAGGGGCAGACAATTGTGCTCTTGGACGGGATTGGGTGTGGGATTGAGAGGGTGTTGGTGTGTGTTTGCGGGGGGGCCACATTTGGCAGAACCCTGTGACGCAGTGACAGAACGGGTGACAAGCACTTTCTGAATTCCATTGTTGCGTTGGCCAGAGCGCCGTCCGTCCCTTGTCCTCTTCCCACCACCACCACCACCCAGCCCCTGCGATGGCACCACCCTCCGCGACATCTTCCAGCACGCTCTCCTCGTCGTCCCACAAGCCCAAGCGACGGTATGTCCCACCCCCGGCCTCGTGCCCTCCCCTCACCCTGCCCCCACAGGAGATGGACCCGCGACCAGCTCCTCAGAAATCTCGAGGTCGGTACACACTCCTCTGCACCACATCCACCCAACTCATCTCTCTGCAGCTGATTGGTGAACTCGAGGCCCCGCTGCCTCCCACTCTACCCCCGTCGCCTCCAGCTTCTCGCGCCGCCTCACCGGCTGCCGGCACCAAGCGGAAACTCACCGCTTCCTCCGATCCAGACTCTGTCAAGCGTCCCAGGACAAGCTCAACAGCAGACAGGCCCCCTCCATACCACTTCCACAGCACACACACCCACTCTTCCCATCAGCCCCATTACCAACCGCAGCCTACCTCCCAGCCTCCATCACTACCCGCTCGGCCCCAGGCGCCACAAACCCACGTCCCCTCCCGCTCGGAGCCATGCGAGGACGGCGAGGTCAGAGAAGAGCCCCCAGCTCAAGCCCCGCCTGCACGCGGCTCCTCCATCGACGTACCCATCCGCCGTCCCAAGAAGGGAAAGCCCAGTCACCGCCATTTCGACAACCTACACGACAAGTACCACGCCGCAGGTCGCATGCTCAAGTACTCCGGCGACGCTCGCTTCTGGTCAACCTACCCTCCGGGCCATCGGGAATATCGGGCCCTGCCCGACCCACCCCCTCCGACGTCCCCTTACCACAAGCACGGCGGTGTCATTGCCCGTCTAGAACTCCTCGACGCCCTCGTATGCTTCACCTATTCAATATGGAATAGAGACTACAGCCGCCGCGCATGCGTTAGAGATACCTGGAAAACCATCGAGGCCTTCCTTGTCTGGTGTAAGCAAAAATGGCATGTCGAGGAAGGCATCAATGATGCTGAAAAGGCGTTTCTCGGTTTGATGTAAGCTTTCCTCGTTGCCTTGCTCTCCGTTCGATCTTTTATACCCACCATTCCTTCTAGCTGGATGATCGAGGCTTTCATTCAAGGAAGACAGTTGGTTTTCTCTGTTCGTAGCAATCTCGACGGTGCCATGGACAAGGTCCACGACGACACCGCCAAAAAGATTGCTGCTGCAGTCGTGGGGGCCCATGAAGGCGATCGGCCCTTTGCGGGTGGTCTGCTTCCTAATGGAAAGGCGCCACCCATGCTTCCATCACCTAGCAGCACGAATTCCACCCCTGTCAACCGCGATGACGGTACCCCCAGTACCGCTAGCAATCGTCCAGCCCAAGCCGCCCCCAACGGTCCTCCCCGCCAACCACCCCACGTCTACACCGGCTCAGTACCTCACAAGCTCTTGCCTGAGAACCTCCGCGATATTCCCGGTCCGATCCCACAGCGTGTAATCGAGGCCATGGAAGCTGTCACAGAACCCATTACGCCTACTCTGGTCCAGGATCTCAAGGATTTGACTGCCGGCTACCACGCCACCGCCTGGTGCACGCAGATGGCCCAGCAGACCCTCAACCTGCCCCTTCTGCGCCGCTGCTTCCCGAACACCTGGGCACGGATGATGCACTCGACGCTCCTGCCTACGGAAGAGCATGAGCCGGACTTTGAAGACGAGGAAGGCGAACTGTACTGGCCCGACCAGTGCATCAACGGCGAGGGCATTGGATGGGTGTGTCTCATGGGCAAGGCGATGATCAACGAGTTCGGCAAGGCATATGGTTACAAGGGCCTCGAGGGCATTGTCCCCAAACCCAAACCCGAGGAAAGCCACGGACGTCCAGGGCACCCACCAAGCCACCCTTCATCAAACCAACGACCGATACCGTCAGGCGCACCGCGATAGCCATTTCGTTTGGGTATCGGAATGTTGGCGAGTCGANCCTAATTATTATGTCCATCTACACGGCTGTCTGGCTTCGCTGGTTTTACCTTGGTTGGCTCCCATCCGGTGTTGGGGCACTACACGCACACGTTCGATCGACGTTCCTTCCCTCTCTGGTTCGGAATAATATCATGGATTGCGCCGACGCCCCTTTCAACATTGTAGGGCCGCTTGCGAGCATCCCGAGACCTCATGTGTGTCGTGCCGCCTGCTTGCGCGTGACTGTCTAGGCTGCCCTTTCGTGCCGCTCATTTTCGGTGGCGTTTGAGGTTCGAATGGGGCGGGGTCGATCGTGGTTCTGCCGGTCGGGTTTAGTATGGCGGCTTATTGCGGATGCTGCAACGCGCTGGTCCCGGTGATCGCTGCACCAACGGCCACCCGGGCCAAATTTTTTTCTTTTCCTTTATTCTGGACACGATTCCATTCTGCTTCGGCCACCACAACTGACGGGCAATGCACACCAGAAATTCTGTCCGAATTTGTTATTTCACGTTCTTTCCATTCATTCTTTTCCATTTCCTTCCTTTTCGGTCCTAGTTCCTGTTTCCACCACCACTGTCACCGCCCTGCGCCTATCATTATTATCTCGCATACCTTTTGACCACGCACGCGGAACGGCCATGACCCACAACTACACTCGATACGAACCGCCCTCACATTCCTGGTCAACGTGCTGCTTGATCACTGGTTTCTTCTTTCCTCCACCGCTATCCCGTCTGTCCAGTGCTCATCCAACCCATTATCTTTTTGTCTTATTCCATTTACCCGTATTTATCTGCGCGTCCAATCCGTCCTCCATCCTTCACATCTTCATTTACCCTGGGGGCGTTAACGTTGACCATTGCATGAGAGGCAAGGAAGCCGTTTCGAGAACGAGAAGGATTGTTCTTGACAACACAACGCTGTTACGATCGGAGGAGGCCTGGACACAACAATGGCTGAACATTGGCCATTGGGAGCGCTGCGCTCGGACCCCCCTCCGCCGCGCGCGCGCGCAAGTCCAACGCCGCCTTTGGTCTTTCTTTCAATCGCATTGACAATGGACGACTGAACGCTCTTTCGGTCGCTCGGATGATGCGTTGGTGTCTGTGCCTGACCTGGCAATGGCAATCTATTCGACGTTTGTCGGGTCTCCGGAATGCTTGGGTCACGCAGTGCTTCCTTTGGTCTGACATTTCTCCGATTCATGCTTTGTGTTGCTCGCCTCGGCTCCTCGAGCCTATGCACTTTGTCTGTTTCGCTCTGTTTCGCTGTTCGTTCGCGTACTCATTTCCGCTTCGTGTGCATTGTTGGTTCAGTTGGTTCAATCCGCAACTTCGATATCTTGGATAGGCTTTGCTCGCTTCGTATTTACTTTCTTTCTCAATGATATCTTTTGCACGAGAAGAGGGACTGCGCATTTTTGTGTTTTAATTTGCGCTCAAAAAGACATGCGTGGACGGTGGGGTTATATTTCCTTTATTATCCATCCATTCCACTCGTAATTACCTACTATGCCCTGCCGCCCTTTTCCCCTTCGTTCTCCCTTCCTCAGTTATTTCTCTTCTTCCTTTTGCATATCGTTTTGCACTGTACATATATCTTTTTTTTTCTGGATAGCTATCTTCAGTTTCATTTTATCGACCATCCTTCCCATCCCATTCCATCCCTCCACATCTTTCTTTCCCTTTTGCATTCCACTTCACGATATATCTTTTTGCCGTCCAGTTATATCGAGCTCGTTGTTAACTGTCTGCCCGTCTGCTGCTGTTGTATAACCTTTGTTGCTGCTTTAAAAGATCAATTGTTGAAGGGAGAAAGGAGCGATCACCGAGTCGGCCTCCTAACCTCGACGTTTGTCCGTTGCTAGCGTGCATAATGTCTTCTGTGCCGTCATCGGTCGCCCTCGTCGCGCCTCGTCTCGGGAGTCAGAGTCAGCGCGGGACGTACGACCACTTTCGCAATATTGAGTGTGTGTGTGAGAGAAATAACTCGAGCCTTGACTCGAGCCTCGCTCCGGGAATGGTCCGGGAGGTGTTTACCCTGTCCGTTCTGGCCTCACTAGGTGACACCAGTGCGTGGTCTGGTTTCACCCGCCTCAGAAAAAATTCAGAATCGTGCGCCGAGAGGCGGGTAACGTCAATCCGAAATCGTGGTCGCCCCGACACAGCTGATAACTCGTCGCTCCCTCGGGATTTCTTACTGTCGCGCTTGTCTTAGCTATAGAACTTCGGTATGGATTATTCCAAGATGATTACTATCCTTTAATAAATTTCTGTTTCAGATTGCAGCATCATTCTATCTGTGATGTCTGTGCTTTCGGGGCGAGGCGATTTTCTGACTGCCGGCGAGCACCCAAGCGCCTCGTCCCGACCGTGCCGGTGGGGTTTGCGCATCGTGGACTGGAACGCTAAACCTTCGCTGGCCAAAGCTGCGGCTTCAACGCCGTAACAATATGCACTCATGCCCGGATACATCACATTTGTCTCTCCTTACCAGCGATGGCGCAGCTTGCACCGAGACTCGCACTCGAGCCCCCGTTTTCCCTGCCGTGGACTGGCATCGCAATCTGGAAGTTAAAGCGGCATGCCTTTGAGCTTCCTTGATCTGACACACCAGAGTCGCGGCCGTGTGCAGTGGGCTGTCGAGCATCAGATGGGGAACTGCATCGACCGCCACCGTCCGCTGTCAATTTGGGCGCATGCGCTTTGGACCAGAGGAGGGAACTTCTGAGGAAAGGGCTTCCACGCGGGCGAGCCTTGTGGCCTGCATCCGCTGGTACTGCAATCTCTTCCAGTCTTCCTTTATCTCGACGGCCTTGGATTCACTTTATGCGGATGTGAAAGAGTGCATCTCGGCTTCGGCATAAGTACTTAGACAGCGAGCTGAGGTAGGGGCATCGAGTTGGAGTGAGCAAACATGGCATGAAACGGAATTCTCTCGCGCAAATAAAAGAACAGATGGCATCGTCTCCGAGGCTAGGTACGGTATGCTCTCCTTTTTTGCGCTTTCCCAATAGAACCCAGCCACGCGAAGATGAGCCAAAACACCGGCGGTGAAATCAACGATGCGAGGTTTGGACTTAGCACGCACGCTCCAGGCTCGTCCTTTTTCTGTCGACATTCAGGAGATATAATAAGCGCTCAACTCTATCCAGATGGCATGCGACGACCATGATAGCGTACGAGTTTGACGATCCCTTTTCGGCGTTGATGAGGCTCATCGGCGAGGCATTCGCGATCGACTTGGACGTTGCGGGGAAGCGCTTCCGTGTCTAGAATGGAACATTGGCATTATGAGCCTTGAGCAATGGACGTCATATCGTTAATTACGCACCGCCGGTGGTAAGGAGAGCAATGATTGGTTGACCGGCGCAGAGGAGCGACATCGACGGGGCCTGGCGACGACAGGTACCTTGCGAACGTACGGTCGAGTATTAAATCGGGGCCAGTGTTGACGATAGCGTCGCGAGACCTGCAATTCCAACTGAACACGGAGAGGTTTGCATCTGCGGGTTATTACAACTGGATGGGGTTCTGGTCGGTAAGGATGGTGGTAATCTCGGGAAGCATGGGCAACGATGGCGGACAGCAAGGAGGCTTCTTGGCCGATTGTTAGGCCTTCTCATCAGCATATCCGAATCAGCTTCTTTTCACGCATTATCCCCGCACCATGGCACCCTGTCGACAGGCGTCCGATAGGCATCTTTGGCTTCTTGAATTGCTTTTGGTAGGGCCAGCGGTCGTGGGGGGAGGTGACGCATGGCGGCTTGGATGTATTTTATTATCATAGCACGGTCGAGCAAGTTAAGTATAGGCAGCTTAACTTGACGGGATAGCTGCAACGCCGCTGTCCCCGGCATGATCGCAATGCAACGCACCAGCCCGCATCTCCTTATTCCTGGAAAACGATTCCCATTCCTGCTTCGCCACAACCACAACTAGACGCCAATGCACACACACGGAATTCTGTCACGAAAATGTTATTTCCCGTTTCCATATTTCCATTCCCGTTTCCATTTACCTTTCCGGTCCTAGTCCCCTGTATACCACCACCACTGTCACCCAGCACTGCGCCTCATCATTATTATCTCGCATACCTTTTGACTCACGCACGCGGAACGGCCATGAACCCACAACTACACTCGATACGAACCGCCTCACATCCTGAGTCAACGTGCTGCTTGATCACTTGGTTTTCCTTTTTCCCTTCCACCGCTATCCCGTCTGTCCAGTGCTCATCCAACCCATATCTGTTCTTATTCCATTTTTACCCCGTATTTATCTGCGCGTCCAATCCGTCCGTCCATCCTTCAATCCTTCAATTTACCCTGGGGCCGTTAACGTTGACCATTGCCACTGAGAGGCAAGGAAGCAAGTTTCGAGAAACGAGGAAGGATTGTCTTGACAACACAACGCTGTTACGACTCGGAGGAGGCCTGGACACAACAATGGCTGAAACATGGGCCATTGGAGCGCTGGACCTCGGACCCCCCTCCGCCGCCGCCGCCGCCGCTGCCAAGTCCAACGCCGCCTTTGGTCTTTCTTTCAATGACAATTGACAATGGACGACTGAACGCCTATTTCGTCGCTCGTGATGATGCGTTGGTGTCTGTGCCTGACCTGGCAACTGCAACTCTATTCGACGTTTGTCGGGTCTCCGAATGTTGGGTCACGCGTGCTTCCTTTGTCTGACATTTCCTCCGATTCATGCTTGTGTTGCGTCGCCCTCGGCCCTCCTCGAGCCCCTATGCCACTTTGCTCTGTTCGCTCTGTTCGCTGTTCGTTCGCGTACTCTTTCCCGCTTCGTGTGCATTGTTGGTTCGTTGGTTCAATCCGCAACTTCGATATCTTGGATAGTCGCTTTGCTCGCTTTCGTATTTCACCTTTTTCTTTCTCAATGATATACTTTTGCACAGAAGAAGGAGGGGACGCCTTTTTGTGTTTTAATTTGCGCTCAAAAGGACATGGTGGCGGTGGGGTTTATTTCCTTATTATCCATCCATTTCACATCGTCAATTACCTTACTATGCCCTGCCGCCCTTTCCCCTTGCGTTCTCCCTTCCTCAGTTCATTTCTTTCTTCCTTTTGCATATCGTTTTGCACTGTACATATATCTTTTTTTTTCTGGATAGCTATCTTCAGTTCATTTTATCGCAAACCATTCCATCCCATCCCATCCCATCCCATCCACATCTTTCTTCCCTTTTGCATTCCACTCTACAGCATATATCTTTTTGCCTCCAGTTTATATCGAGCTCGTTTGTCTACCTGTCTGCCCGTCTGCCTGCTGTTGTATAACCTTTGTTGCTGCTGTGAAAAGAAATCAATTGTCTGAAGGGAGAAAGGAGCCGATCACCGAGTCGGCCCCCCTAATCACTCTGAGTGACCGTTTCGTCCGTTGCTAGCGCTGCAATAATGTCTTCTGTGCCGTCAATCGGTCGCCCTCGTCAGCGCCTCGTCTCAGGCGAGTCAGAGTCAGCGCCGGCGTACGAACCTTTTCGCAAATTTGAGTGTGTGTGTGTGAGAAAGAAACTCGAGCCTTCGACTCGAGCTCCGCCTCCGGGAGGTCCGGGAGGTGTTTACCCTGTCCGTTCTGGCCTCACTAGTGACACCATGCGTGGTCTGGATTTCAACCCGCCTCAGAAAAAAATATCAGAATCGTGCGCCGAGAAGGCGGGTAACGTCAATCACGAAATCGTAGATCGCCCCGACACAGCCTGACTAACTCGTACGCTCCCTCGGGATTTCTTACTGTGCGCTTGTGCTTAGCTATAGAACTTCGACGAGATGATTATTACAGATGATTACTTATCCCTTTAAATAAATTTTGTATTCAGATGGCAAGCATCATTCATTCTGTGATGTCTGATGCTTTCGGGGCGAGGCAGAATTTATACTGACTGACCGGCGACGCCAAACCAACGCGACCTCGATCCACACAAGAAACCGTGGCCGGTGAGGGTAGTGCGGCCATCCGTGGCCACATGGAACGACCTAAAAAACCCTTCGCTGGCCCAAAAGCTGCGAAGCTTCAACGCCGTAACACCATATGCACTCAATGCCCGGATACCATCCACATTTGTCTCTTACCTTACCCAGAGCGAATGGTGCAGGCTTGCACGAGACTCGCATCGAGCACCCCGTTTCTCCTGCCCGTGGCACCTGGCATCGCAAATCTGGAAGAATTAAAAGCGGGCATGCCTTTGAGCTTCCTTGATCCTGACACACCCAGTGTCGCCGGCCGTGTGCCAGTGGCTGTCGAGCATCAGATGGGGAACTGCATCGACCGCCACGTCCGATGTCAATTGGGCAGCATGCGCTTGACCAGAGGAAGCAAACTGGAGGGAAACTTCTGAGGAAAGGGCTTCCACGCGGAGCGGAGCCTTGTGCTGCATCCACTGGTAATGCATCTCTTCCAAGTCTTCCTTTCTCGACGGCCTTGGATTCACTTTCATGCGGATGTAGAAAGAGTGCATATCGGCTTGGGCATAGTACTTAGACAGGCGAGCATGAGGTAGGAGGGCATCGAGTTGGAGTGAGAAAACATGAATGAAACGGAAACTTCTCTCGCGCAAATAAAAGAACAGATGGACATCGTCTCCGAGGCTGGTACGGTATGCTCTCCTTTTTTGACGCTTTCCCAAAAGAACCAGCCACGCCGAAGATGAAGCCAAAGAACACCGGCGGAGAAATCACCGATTGGACTTAGCAACACGCTCCAGCTCGTCCTTTTTCTGTCGACATTCAGGAGATATAATAAGCGCTCAACTCTATCCAGATGGCATGCGACGAACCTTGATAGCGTACGAGTTTGACGATCCCTTTGCGGCGTTGATGAGCTCATCGGCGAGGCATTCGGCGATCGACTTGACGTTGCGGAAAGCCGATTCACGTGTCTAGAATGGAACATGGCAATATGAGCCTTTGAGCATGGACGTCATATCGTAATACGCACGCCGGTGGTAAGGAGAGCAATAGATTGGTTGACCCGGCGCAGAGGAGAGACATCGACGGCCTGGCGACGGACGGTACCTTGCGAACCGATACGGGTCGAGTCTTCTCGGGGGCCAGTGTTGACGATAGCGTCGACGAGAACCTGCAATTCCAAGATGAACACGAGAGGATTTGCATCTGCGGAGTTTTACAGACTTGGATGGGGTTCTGGTCGGTAAGGAGGTGGATAATCTCGAAAGCATGGGCAACGATGCGGACAGCAAGGAGCTTCTTGCCGTTGTTACGGCCCTTCATCATCAAGCTATCCAGAAATCAGCACTTCTTTCCACGCATTATCCAGCACCATGGCACACCTGTCGACCAGGCGCTCAACGATAGGCATCTGGGCCTTCTTGAATTGCTTTTTGGCATAGCGGCCAGCGGTGTGGGGGAGGTAGACGGCATGGCGGACTTGGATGTAATCGGTAAGGGAGATATCCTTCACCTCAACACTATTATCGCAGAGTTTATATCAGCGTCTTTCCTTCGCCATCCCAGATGATTCTGGTTGCTCACTCTTGAGTGTCCCACTTGCCGAAAAGCTTGACTTCCTGTCCAAGCCTAGAGATGTCCTTTGGGAGTGTTGTGGCCATTTTGAGGGGGTCTTGAGGGCGACGAGAAGGTGGCCTGCTGGAGTTGGTGGTGAGAAATACGGGTCAACGATGAGCAAAGAGGTCCTTCCACGAACTCGCCTTGCGAGCTGATGTTTGTACTTGTTGTCCACAACACAAAATCAAGGTTCGGGAGGCGTCGGGAACTCCCGAGAAACTGTATAGTTTCTCGGAAAGGAAAGAAATATCCCGAATTCGACGCACACGAGAAAGCGGTCATGAAATTATAAGTCTATTTGATTTCTTGTCCTTGTTACGAAGGGCCCAAGTTGGTCATTGCACCCAGCTCCTCCTCTGCTTGTTGTCTTGCTGCTACCTCTCGTTTAACCTGATCCAAAGCGTGCTTTTCCATTTTGCGCGCGGAGTCACGATCTCTCTCTGCCTCGTCGATTTTCCGCTGGTATTTCCGCCGCAGATCGCGTTCTTGTAGATAATCGTCCTCCAGCTTGCGCTTCTGAGACTGTAACTGAGCAATCTGCCTGCTCTGGTTGAAGTTGCGATCTCGCAATGACTGAATCTTGCGCTCGAGCCCCCGTATGTCTTTGTTGTCAACCGAGTTTTCGGGCAGTCCATTCAACTCTTTGGCTTTCAAGGCATTGCTGTTGTTGAGATTTCCCTTCGTCTCCGCCTCAGCACGTGAAGGGTCTGCGATCCCGAAGACTTTCTGCAGCCACAACTTGGCTGCTTTGCAGTGACTAGAGACCAGCTGTGCATCCCTACCTTCCGTGTTTGCTATTTTTGCCAGGTCTTTCTCACAAGCGGAGAGCAAGAGATACGCAGGCTTCATGTCGGAAGTACCTACGCCTTGCATGCTAAATTCTGAATGGATCGAGATTAGCAAATTTTCAATCACGAGTGAACGGAAGATATAACCTTCAATCATCGCGTTCATGACGGCTTTTGCAGCTTGGGGGTTTCCGATTCGACGATAGAAAGCACCTACGAGCATATAGTTACCCCTTTCGCTCTTTGTCGCTTTCAAGAGCTCGATAATAACACGAGGGTCGGGTTCCAAGTTCTTGAGATCGTATAAGATGATTTCTCCACAGAGTTCCATAGAGATGCGAGTTTCGCAGGTCACCGGGCAGGTTGTAACCGCTGGCGCCGACTCCGCAGGAGCGACCCACAGACTCTTCAAAGGTCCAGCGATCGTAGTCACAGAAGCATCGGAGGTATCACAGACAGCTAGTTCGCGTGCAGGTTTTTCAGCAAGACGAGCCATATCCCAGCCCTGCAAAGCACTGAAGGAGAACATAGCCCGATGAGCGACGTCCCAGTTTCGCATAGCGTAGCCACTGAAATCGAAAGATTGCGGTATGGCGTTGAAGCTATGCGCTTCTCGCTCTTGAATGCAATATTCTTCGATGTCTCCAGTCATTGAAGTCCAGGACCCTTTCGAGATAGTGTTACTTCGGTGGGTTTTGCGAGACCTCGCCGCTGGAAGGTCTCTATCCAGCTCCGTTACCGAAGGAATTTCATGTAAAATTCGTCGTTCCTCTTGTTGGCTACCAAGCAAATTTGTGTGAGGATCATCTGCACCGGTCAAAGCAATCGCAGGGTTCGCGCATCGGTATTGTTCAATCAGATAAGGCTGTTTGTGAATAGGCAAGACTTGGAGCCCAGGTATTTCCCATTTGAGGCTCAGAGCATTATTTGCAAAGATCGTGGAGCTGAACTTGAGAAAGCTGTGTTGGGCGGGTGTTTCGGCGCTTGGATCCATAGGATATATCTCTGGACTATCAGATTGTCACGTAAGGAGGCGAGGATCTAAAAGTTTTGGAGCACGTACACCTCGCCGACGATGGAGAACATCCTGTGCAAATTATACGATACGCTGGTGTTATTTTCGACTTTGACCACCGCCCGGAAGTCGTCCATGGTGAAGAGATTGTGCGGGTGCAGTGAACAAGAGGCGCTGGAAGTTACCAATGGGGAAATGTAAAGCGTAAATCAGATTTCGTCACGATCAGTTCTTTAACTTCTATTTTTACACTGTAAGCATTGCGGACTCCGTACTTCTGAGTTCCGTATGTGTCCCCAGACTCGAGGGGCAGCTGTCTTGTTCTTCTGGGCCAAGCCGTCTTCCGCCAAGCCGCTTTTACGAGTATGAGACACCTCCATCACAAAACATCGCTTGTGACCGTTGACCCCGGAAGACGCAAGGTGGATGTTTCTTGGAATATTAGTCCAATTATCCTGAAAATGATATAGGGAAAAAACTCGTTTGAAAAGGGAGAAAGCATTTGTACTCAGCAAAGAAGAGCAGAAGTAAATATTGGGCACGGTGTGAGGATGCCGCAGGGTTGTGGGGCGCTGCGCAGCGCCGGCGCCGGCGGAGGCAGGAAGTTCCCACGTGTGTCTTGGCATGAACACATGAAGGAGCGAACGATATAAAAGGGCGGTAGCAACCCCGAACAGCCACAAGTCTCTCCATTCCCTTTCATCGTTTTCCTCTGCCCACCTCTCATTACGAAAATGTTCCGCGCCGCTGCTCTTGCTGCTTTTGTTGCTGTTGTTTCGGCCCAGTCGTGCGTCTTGCAGTGCTTCTTCGCATGAAATGAAGCTGATCCTAATTTAGGCTGTCGACGGAATGCACGAATGCCCTGGCTGGCGTCGCTGCTGATCCCGCTGCTTCGGCCTGCTTGAGTGTTGGGTCTCTTCTGCCCCTCCTCACACAGGGCGCTTCTGCCTCAATTATTGCGCCCATCAACACCTGGCTCACCAGCCTCTGCGGATCTCCAGCGTGCAGCAATGAGACCTTGGCTTCCGTCGTGCAGAACGTAACGGCGGGATGTTCCACCGAGCTATCTGGGATAGGTTTCACCTCGGATTCGACCCCCCAAGTCACCAGCATCGTCCAGCAGTATTATCCGACCGTCCGCAAGGTTGTCTGCCTGAAAGAGTGCGTAGCGGCCTCCCATAATTCTTGGTGTACTAATTGATGTCTGATCCCTGCCCGCAGTGGAGACACTAACTGCATTACCCAAACTCTTACCAACATTGAAGGGACTGTTGGCACACTCAGTCTCAACAACATACTCCAGATCGTTGCCAACCCGCCTGACAACTTGCCCACCAACATTTCGTGCACCAACTGCGTGAAAGAGGCCTACAATGTCATCAGGACCGATGTCCCATCTATCGTCTCCGACGCCGACCCAGCGTTGCAATCGCAATGCGGAGCTTCATTCACCGGTACGAAGCTTTTCTGAGCACACTCGTTGTTGGTGCTGATCATTTTTGGCCATTCACAGATGGAACTACACCCTCTGGCATCACCCAGAGCGCCAGCACTGCTGATGGTGCCACCACATCCACTGGTGCTGCCCTTGGTTCTGTGTCGATGCTTTCCAACGGTGTTATTGCAGGCTTGGGAGCATCCGGCCTCGTTGTCATTTCGACCTTATTCACAGTCTTTGCCTGAACGAACTGTCCCATCTTACAGCATGATCCTTACGACATACGGACGTCTTGGACTACTAATATCTAGGAATACTGACTACGTCCGTCAATAATATTTCTGGAACCCAAAATCATGGAGTGATGAAGTGCGGTTACTAGGCTTGACTCGGAATGGGTGAATGGCAGGTTGCTTGTTATCTCTAACAAGGCGGTGTGCAACACCTTGGGAACCTCTTCAAGCTGTGCGGGGAGTATATCCCGCAATATGGACATACTTACCTCAGATCCGGACCTTCGTGGCCTTCGTGGCCTTTCTGTCCCATCTCTCACACCTGGGACGTCTTGCTGACACATGGCGATAAGCCACGGTTTCCTAGGCCCGGTTTGCACTCAGAGGAGGCCAGTCGCCGACCCGAAGAGGTGCAGAATGAAGATTCCGCTGACGAGTTCTTTAGATAACTCTCCTTCACGCCGATCTACCCATCGGTGTAAGCGGCTTTTCGACATCATGTTTAGTCGGCCCTCAGTTTTCTGTGTCTGCTCTTGCCTGTGCAGGCGCAGTCTCCGCAACGAGGCACGACAGATCTGCCCAGGATGCCTTTCAGGGCATTCATGAAATCAGCAGCATCCTTGACGCCTTGACCGATACATGCAAGAACACCGTCCAAGTTGTTTTAGTTGCTCCTCAGGCCGAATGCCTCAACGTTGGCTCTTTCCTCTCTTTGACAGAATCGACAAACAAGTCAGTTCCGCGGGCGGTCAACACAATGGTAAACGGGCCTTTTCTCGACCGGATCATGCACGAACACCAGCATCGCTGCCGTCGTTCCGCGTTCCGCAAGCCTGGAGACCATGGTCGGGAAGCTCGGGATGGACGACCTTGAATGGGATGACTTGTTGGAGAAAATTCGGACGTTGTTTTCATCGAATATAAGCAACATTGCCTGCACGAATTGCATCAAGGAGGCGTTCACCATAATCTCGAAAGTATTTCCCTTCCCTGCCAAGTTGCTGTCCTAAGCAAATCAGACGATGCGCCCTACTTGCGGAGCGGGGGTCACAGGTAAGTTGCTTTTGAAAATCTGATCATTCTTTGGCGTTGAACGTACTGGCTGGTGTGGAGTAAATGGAGAACCGGTGGAGAGCATTTCGCAGACCGCCGTCACTGATGTTTCCGCTCTTAAGATTAGCACCTTAAAATTTCTTCTGTAACCGTGTTCTTCACAACGATTTTTGACTTTCGGCGGGCTCGCCTTCCTGGCGTAATCAAGGAGGCGCTTGCGATGCATCGAAAACTTGTTCTTGATGGCGTGCATGGATCCAGTGGACTACGATTCGATGTCGTTTTGAAAGTTTTGTGTACGAGTACGGTTGGACAATTTCACCTATAATTCACCTACATGAAGCACTTGGAGTTCTCGCAAACTTGACATATGTAACTTAGCCGACGAGTCCTAATATTATGGTGAATCTCCGGGCCGGAGCTTCACGTGCATCCATATTTGGTTGGATGTGCCCCGAAGCCGTGGCTTGAACGGTTGAGGCGAATTCATCTGGTGTCCAAGGCTCAGCTCGTCCTCTCTCAGCTTCAGCGTCGAACGGTCTTTCAACCAGAACGCTTTCTGACTTCTACCAGATGGACTCATCGTACTCCACTACCCCTTCAAGACGAAATTACGACGTTCCAAAGCCAGAAACCGGTCTCGCTGAATGGACAAGCAAGATCAAGGCTTTACAACGGCAGGTGGATGCAGACGAAGAAGACGAGCAGAAGAAACTTGAAGAAGAGATTGCTGCTGCAAGGCATGCACGTCAACGACGCAGTCGTGGTATGGGCGCAGGGAGTCGCGTCGACAGCTTGGATATATGTAGGTTTCCTGTCGAGCTGTCATTACCACCTGCTCATTACGTCTGGGAGTAGCTGATAACAAGGAAGAACTAAAGAAACTCTCAAATTCCAGCGACACTTCAGCTAACGATACTCCTAAGTCTATATCGGAACGGCAAGATGACCAAGATACTGCACTACGCAAGCTTATGGGCAGAAACAACGTGTATAATCCAGACAAGGTTGGCTTGCCTGCTGCTGGAGTCAAACGGGACTCCATTCCCCTGGCTGCTATGATTGGAGGTCGTGCCACTGGCCCTCGATTACAGAAGCATGCGCCGCAACAAGATGCACACGATCCAACACAATTTCTACAACCAGATCTCAACGCTCCGCATCCCGTATTTGGCTCTGGAGGAGTGGCAATGCCTGGCATGGTAACACGCAAAGAGGCTTCCAAAAGTCCTGCCACCATCGTCGGATCGGAGAGCTCAGAGCGATATCGACCGTCCCCTGCAACCAAACCCATATCACCTTCGCCATCGCGAGAAAATGTCTCCGAAGTTTCCAAGGAGGACAAGCGCGACGTTCGTAGGCGTTCTTTCACCGGAACACCTAAATCTCCATCTCCAAGTATAGCACAGAGATATGCCGACAAGTTCGAAAGTCCAAGCATGGTGCCCCTAGCTCAAGATAGGAATTCATCCAATTCTAAATCCACGTCTCCTCTGCCAACCTACTTGAAGAGGCAGGAATCCACCGAGCCATCCCCAAAGAAATCAGCAGACAATTATCTCTCGAACTTCAATACTTTGAGTGCCACCCCTAAATCGACTCCTCCGCTGCCGACATACTTGAAGAAGGAGGATCAAGCCTCCCCAAATGCAGCAGACTCCCCATCTCCCAAACTGGTTAGCGACTATCGTACTAGTATCAATGCCTTCAGCCCCGCTCCCAAACCGACGTCCCCCTTACCCACATACACCGCATATACGAAGAAGGAAGAAGCCGTCGTCCGTGCAACTGATCCGTCGCGAACGGAAAGGATCCAAGCCACTAGGCCGGCCACAACCTTCAATGGGACTGAGATAACTCTCCAGTCTTCCTCCAGTGCTGTTAAGAGCACTAATGGACCGCGTTCAAACGCTGATACACCTCTCCGTCGGCTTATGGAGGCAAATAACGTATACAACCCTGATAAAATAGCTCCGGATTCTCCTCGGAAGACGGTCGCGGAAAGGGCGCAAACTGTGTCCCTTGCCGCGTTCATGGGTGGTTCTGGGAAAGGTGTCCGCCTTAAGAAGCATGCGCCACAAGTGGATGCGCACGATCCGACCCAGTTCACCCAGCCAGACCTCAGTGCCCCCCACCCAATTTTCGGAAAGGGAGGTATAGCAATGCCCGGAATGGTCAAGAGCCCCAGCTTCCAACAAAGCTCCTCGAGCACTGAGAGTACTGAACGTCTAACAACGAAGCCAACTTGGCCTCCTGGCACTCCAAGTGAGAAGAAGGCCGAGGAGAGACCAGGGTCTCCTCACAAAATTGGATATCGTGAGCGAGCTCTCAGCACCCCTCGTTCTGATGCACAAGTAACGTTCAATACTTCGGACAGTCTAAGCGACTGGTCGTCGCCTCGTAGGGCCGTTTCTCCAGTCAAAATCGCCTTCAACGCCACTCCTGTTCGGGACCGCACTATATCTGTTCCATCCTACTCTCAAACCAGTCCTTCAGCATCGCGAGCTCCCTTTACTACATCTTCTTTGTCTCGACCTATTCCCCCAGAACCCAAAGCTTCATCTCTCTCTCCACAGATACCTGGAGCCGCCCCGTCTCCCGCATTTCAGAAACCTCCACCAGCGAAAGAATTGACTCCCAGTCTCAGCAGGCTTCAAGGCCGTGGATTCGTGCAAAATGTTGTTAGCAAGGTCGGCGCGCAATTGGAAGCACCTCCGTCACCCACTCCTATTTCCGCACCACGGCCTGTCAGCGTTGCTGGAAAGAAGGGTTCTGTACTTGATCGGTGGCAACCCAATGTGCAACCTAGCTCTCCTATTAAGTCAACACCGGCAACTCCTTCACATGTTATGAGAAGATCCACAACGCAAGATCATACAATGGCTCCGAAGTCAGCTCAGGTCTCGACATCATTTTCCGTTAGCGTAGGTTCACATGCCCTGAAGTCCGTCGCATCATTGCCATCTCTTGCAAGTTCAGCATCAGCAACTCGTGCAGAACCTATATTCGAACCTCCTCCAAATGCAGTCGAAGACCCATACCCGAGATCAAGGACTCCTGGCCTTGGTTCTGCTACAACCATGGTCCTCATCAAACCGAGCAAATCCTCCAGTGATTTGGCGAACCTTGTCCAGGTTGATGAACTTGGAATGAAATCTCATTCTGAGTGCGCAATCCAAAAGGATGCCAGCCACTTTTCTCATCATGCGGATTTGCCACCCCCAAGGAAGCCTTTGATCCATGTGCGTTAATCCCGGTGATGCCTTGCCTCGGAACCTACTCACTTTAGTTCCATGTTTCAATTTGTAACCTTGTTCGTCCAATCTATTCAATGTTTCTGCTTGTGCCATGTGTTCCACTTCCTCGCGATACCTTTCTCTATGCGACAGCCAACGAAGGACAGAGCTCGGAAACCTAAAAAGCGCTATACTGTCCATGAAGTATTCGGCAGCTACTCCGCCCCCCCTCCAGAGCTTCAGGCATCGCTCCGACCGCTAACGCCTCACGAACAGTGTCTTCAGGATGTTCATCACTTAGATGTGGACGACCTTCCCTCTGTCGGAAGTCCAAGATCTCTTTCGCCTACGAAGGCGCAACGTTCGGAGTGGAAGGTGAGCCCCATTCTGAGTAGCATTGACGGAGTTGTTACAATGGGATCACTAATACTACGACAATTCACTCAGGCAGATTCACACCAGTCGAAGGATAATTCGTTGACGATTCAACCTGTTAGTAGTGTGGGCGTATTCCACCCACCCTCTCCGTCTTCCATCTCGCCGGGCATCTCAAGGTCGCCTGATCCCGTTACCTCTCGGGATGTGACAAGCTCTTTGCCGCCATTGCCGCCATCTCCTGTCAAGGACAGACCTACCATGCCGCCTTCGCCCGGAAGACATGTCCGCATTCCGAGTACTGGAAGTCGTCCTACCGTCATGGAGCTTGCACAAACACTCATGGATAATCCTCCCGAAGAGTCCCACGCCCAACTATCCTCGCCTGATGTCTTGCCTCCTCCATCATCTCGAGAGACCTCCGTCCCTGCAGAACCTCTTCTAAGGCCTCGACCAAATGCGTTGTCTCAAATCCAAGCTGAGAAGCGTAAATCGAGCTATGAAAGATATTCTGCCATAATAATGCCGCCTTTGAAAGAAGAGACTACACCGACACCATCACCCGCTGGAACTTTGGCTAGGACAGCTGTTCGTGAAGCAGAGCTAGGGCCGAATGAACATCCCGCTCCCGCTGCCTTCCAAACGATAGCCAGCAACGCGTCAGAGGGTCCTCTCCTGGCAACGGTCAAGAAATATGTGACTTCGGATAGTAAGTGTCTCATTCACTTTTTCTTTGTTTGAAGCGCGATTTAAAATTGGCCAGCAACGCCAAGCGCACCACTACCACCTATTGATGTCGTTCAAGTCTTGAAATCACGCCTGAGGCCAACAAGCCAATCGCCCGACCTCCAGACGATATCTGTAGATGTCCTAGCAATAGTTGCCAACAGTGCCACCCCTCTCTCACGGCACCTCGGTGTTTTCTATGAATCAGAAATTTTAGCTATAATTCACCGGGTCAAATCGAAAGCAACCGGTTTGGCGTCCACCTCTGTCTGGTGCTGGTTGGGAAGACAGACACGTTTGGCTGAGCGGGAGGAAAAGAAACTCTATGAAGTTGCCAAACGTTACGGAACCACTGCTGTAAGTACTAACGTTTCTAATGATCGCCGTCTTTGACAGTGTTCTAGAAAATCGTCCATCAACTCGCTGAACCTCCTGAACTCATTGAGATTCTAGGCGGCACTCTTGCTATTCGTCAAGTATGTATTACTAGAACTCTTCTCATGATCAGCGCTGATGATGTACTTAGGGTACACGGGCGCACTGGACACCTGAAAATACGACTATGCATCTTGTCAGGTCGCTGAATGGCTTAATCCTGATTGACGAACTTGATCTGGTAAAGTCTCCTTTGAGAACGCACTTCTCCCTGTACTCACTATTAAGGCGCTTTCAAGAATGTCAAAAACCTGTGTTCAGCTTTCAGTTTTTGCGTTACCATCTTGGATTCGGTTTACGTGTGGCACGGTCGTGGTTCCTCTGCCCAAGAGAGGAAGTCAGCTTTCCAATATGCGAATGCACTGCTCGACAACAAAGGATCCCCAATTGAACTTGTCGAGGGAGAGAATGACGCTGACGAGATGTTTTGGATGATAATGGGCGACACGGAGTTTGCAGCGGCCGACTACTGGAGATGGAGAAAGATGTCCCCTCATATTGATCCATTCGTTTGGAGGGTTGATATCAAGAACATTGGCCAGCCCGTAACGTTCTTTCCTGTATGTCTTCGTCAACGCGTCGCTGAAAATGTTGCAGGTTTATCCAGTTCAATTTATATCCATGGAGCAGGATCTTCAGCAGTCGGTCTATATCGTGCATTGCATTTGGGAATTGTTCATCGTCGTTGGGAAGAATGTACGAAGTGATAGAGTTACCATTCGATTCGCCTTGGAAGTTGCAATGGTATTTCTATTTTTTCCATGCATTCGTTGAATATCTTATAATGCCCCGTAGAAAATGTCAACAGTAGAGGCATCCTGCAAACCTTATGACCCAACAGTCCATGTCCTCATCCTCCCATCTCAACTTCCTTTGGATCTCCAACAGGGTGTCCGCGATCTTGACGAAGCTTGGTTGGTCGGTGATCACCCATCCTCATTTGCGTTATACATGCTCACTCTACTGTCCGCAGAACGAAGGAGAAATCCCAGATCATATGAATCTTTTGCCCGCATCTGAGGCTCTCACCCAGGTAGGCCCCCTTTGACACATCTGACAATATATTCTGATTTCCTCCTAGCTTGGAACACGTTTATGGCCGAAGGCCGCCGTGCAAGACCACGATATGCTACCTCTTGGTGTTGGCGCCTCTGATCTCACTTGAGTCCTTCGAATTATTGTTCAGACTATTTCCTTATCATCTACCACCGACGTCGTTTGGCATAACGTTATCGAGTTCTTCTTAGTATGTCGTCTCGTCTCCTTCGATTCTTGATAGTGCATTGATCGTCTTCAAGTTATTGTATATTTTGATAGCCCCTTTCTCATGAACATTATTCTTCTGCCACTGTTGGCTCGCATTATTTTCAGCTGCAAGGCTTGAAGAGTTCCATCGCAGACTGCCACGAGGTTCCTCTGAGCTATAATTACTCCTTTCAAAGGCTATCGCCGATTACCCACCCTTTCAAGAAGCTTCAAGAGAACAACTGAGCTTCCTCTGGGCTTTTAATCTCCGAGTCCCGACTCCATAAGTGCTCTTAGTTCGCCTAGACGCCGCCGCTTTCGATATGGCCCTTTTGCTCTCAATCTCTTCGAATTCTATGTGCTGGTCCTATCCCCCTTCCACACAGTGACCCATGGAACGCCCATTAGAGACACCGTTGATATCCGTTCAAACAAGCAACTATCCTGCTTCCCAGCGCTGGGTTTCCTCGTGCCTTCTAGAACACCACTCTCCTTCGACCCACAGGAATGGTGGTGCGATTCAAGCACTGAGTATGCATTCCTAGGGTTTAGCTACGAGGTCACGAGTTGTGCGTTCTGGTTGCGATATCCCGTTAAGCAGCAAATTTGAAGAACAATGCAGGTCAAAGCCAGGAGCAACTTCGGCGAGAATTCAAAGATGTCCGGTATCACTTTAATTCACGATATGTTCGCCTGTATGGCGCATGCAACCGTGATGGATTCTAGTGCGTTGCTTTCAGGCTGGCCAGAATGTCTTGTAACTTTGTTTCTAACTCGACTGTAGCGATGATATTGTCGATGCTGCGTGGGACAACGGTCTCGGTGTTCATGCACTTGTCTGGGTGAGAAACCCCTGGCTCTTATTTATGTGCTCTCCTCTGAGACCTTTCACAGTTTGGCTTCAACGGAGACGATGTCTGGTTAGGACGGCGCGACGTTCTATTTGCTAGCCTTCACAAAAATCCGCGAGCGAAGTTCGTCACGAGTGTGGTCCAGTTTGGATCTGAGCCTCTCTTTGACAACGTCTTCCCGCATCATGAGCTTGCTAGGCAGGTTGAGCTTGCCAAGGCGAATCTTTCGAGTCTTGGAATCCCTGTTACGGTATCTGAGCTAGCCTACGGGTAAGCCCGAGAACCTCTAAAGATATGAACCCCGAATTTCATAATCGTCCAGATACCAGGAGAGAGGCAGAGCGCAAGACGTTCTGGATGAGATCGATTCGATCAATATCCATTTGTTGCCTTTCTTTTCACAGAATGCTTCTACAGGCATGGCCAGCTTGCTGTTCTTGTCAAGCGCAGAGTTGACGTGGATGACAACTTTTAGCTGATCAGTCCTGGCCCATCATCTTGAACGATCTTGAATGGTTCATTGCTCGTGGTCATGGGAAGAAAATGTACTTCGATGAGGTAGGGAGTAATTCCTCGATTCTTGTCCCAGGAAGCTCACCTTTTTGTTTGGAAGAATGGGTGGCCCTCTTTCACTTCTCCCGGCGTCCAACCGAACAGTCCATACGCAGAGGCCGACGTAAACAACGAAGAAGCAAGTTCTACTCACTCGCACGCGGAATGTCTCTTTGATGGATATATGTTTTCATTTTTTTTGGGGGGGTAGCAATATCACCTCTTGCTTGATCGCAAGTGCTCTTATTTGAAGAACGTGGTGGGTGGTGGAATTGGATGGTTCGCTCACATTTACAGCGACAAGCAGGAGCCAGGATATGGGGTTTATGACACTTCGGGTCGTCTGAAATTCCCCTTCCAGCCTCTGACACATATTGCTAAATTTGTGGAACGATTTTGATGGGCAACCGCTTCAAAATAATCGAGAAATAAATTATGGGATCATTAATGATTGTACAGTAATAAATCAAGAGGGACATGAATCCATGTTGGATCCAGTAGATACTCAGCACCAGCAGGAAAGTGACAGGCAATCAGCCATACCATTTGTCTCCCAACCTTGTCTGTGCAGGCGGTCGTTGAGGAATTGTCGCTTCAGTAATATTAAAGACCTCGATTGCTCGCTGGAGGGTTCATCAGGAAAGCTAAAGTTCTAGGCTGCAGAATACTTACTTTCCAGGTAGCCATATCGAACTCTAGCACCATCTGCCGTTTCTGTAACCCGCCTTCGTAATCTTCATCTTTAGGTTGTTCACAACTGTCTATTGAAGTGGTTTGCGTGAGGCCAACGTCTTTATGTGCTGAGACTCCAGCTCACAGATGATAGGCTCCCCATCTTGTGTCTCGAATGCAACTGTCCCATCACGGATAAGGAAGGAAAGATAGAAGATGTTTTCGACAGATTGGGCGAAGTCGTTGGGATTCACGACGAACGTGAAGATATTGACTGGACCTAGTTCGTCCAAAATAGCTTTGAGCTAGATAAGAGTCAAATTAATGCACAGTCGGAGAATCGACTTCCGCACAGTAGCAACATTCTTGGTTGTTTCATTCTGCGACCTCGAAATGTCTTCCTCCTTAAGCTCTTGAGGTTTCCTTTCGTCTTCTTTGTTCTTCTCGAGCTTGGACCGTTTGACCTGGGCTCGCTTCCTCTGCTCAATTGAAAGTGGTCCTAGCCTATACGACGCGACTGAGGAAAACTAGCAATAGATTTAGAAAAACGTACATGAAGCCCATAGCAGGAATGCGCCTGCTCTTCGCCATTGCTTTTCGGCCGATGCGATCCCAATCTAGCGCCGGCTGGTCGGGCATGTCCTCTCCGTCCGAATCTTCTGGTAAATCATCTTCCAGGTTTTTCTGACCAGACATGAAGCGCAACAGCTTTGAAACAAAATCGTCGATGTCAAACGCGCCCGATCCTGATTTCATAGCACGAGCTTTCTGGGCTCCCATGTTCGACGCCATCAGCAACAAGTGGGAGTCTAGAGTCGCCTCTTGAGGGCCCTTGACTATGAGAACACATATGAGAGTTTGCCCACCCTCGAAAAAACGGCCGAATTACCCTTGTTGAAAAGTTTGTCTGCCTCATGGACTTGAGAGAGAAGTTCCGCGGTGGTATAGTCATTCGGATTTCCTTGATGTTCTACGACACTGTCAAATGGAAACATAAAGGAGAGCAGTGAAGGATGTACCTTCGATTTTTCTTGCTAGGGAACGATAATTCTGCCTAACTTCGCGTTTTTCCTCGGGGTCCTGGTCGGGGTCGAAGACAAGGTCTGTGGATGGTGTTTAGACGACATTGCTAGTCGAATGAGACCACGTATTACCATCTGCTGTATCCATGTCGTGATCAGTCATGGCATAGAGAAAGGTTCGGGAGTGAGGCCTAATGAGGAGGGGAAAGACGCGTCAAACGGGGTCAGTGGTAAGGATTGTGACTTCATGAACCCTGACGCGAACGCGTTGTCACTTGTTTGGTCGACGCGTTCTCTGGATTGTCACGTAAACCTGGGCATCCGAGTCCCACTAGTTACTCTCATTCTCGTCACCCTCATCCCGAGAATACTTAACCATGTCGGTTAGCCATGCTGTCGGGGTACTATCGCGTCCCTATTCATGTGGTTTGCATCTCAGCAAGGCTAACTCCTAAATTCTCCCTTTAGTACAGCAAAAGTGTCAGAGCAAAATGTCATGCTCCGCCTCCTTGCAAGGTCTGCTCAATCAATGCTGTCGTTTTGGAGTTCTCAGACCGATTTGTTTGAAGGACACTTTGATGCCAGTTGGAACGCTTCGTTACGGTCGTACTTTCAGCAATGAGCTGGGAGAAACTGTCGAATGGCGCCACTGGTGAGCAATAGCGCGTCGTTTAACGCGATTCTATAAGCGAATAACTGTTAGGGGCTGTATTACACCTCAAATACTGGCGGAGCTGGCTGCCGTACCAGAAAAGAGCATCAACGGCTTCGACACCTTGAAGTGAGTCCGTCAAGGCTCGACGGTTTTCTGTCCTCTCCTGACTTCGTTTTTTTAGTAAGGCCGATCAGCAAAAAATAAAATTGGCTATTTCTTTGCGACGCATAGATCCAGCTGACATACCAGCTTCAGCAAGAGCGCGTCCCGCACCTCAAGTTGTTTCACCAAGCAACAACGCAGGGCCCAGTAATGCGGGTTTGAAGAGGACGAGCACACAGGCTGGTCTTGATCGGTCGACCACAGCGGCGCGATCCTCAGTAACCTCTGCACCAACATCTCAGCCGCCGCAAGTGGAAATAGAGGAAGACGTGCAAGAGGAAGAAGAGGTTCGAGACGAATTGTATTGCAGGATGAACACCAACGTCGTTGGTATTCAATACTATAGAGGTCCGTTTTCGGCTCCGTTGACCATTTATGCTCGACGCTGAGAGCAGCCTAGGGTTGGTTGGGCCAGGAGAAGAGGTTCTATTGGTGCGGGAGCCGCATAATCAATACGATAGGTACCTTCGGTCCTTTGGTTCGTGCTTCAAGCAAGTAATTGTGGCTTTAGGAACGCGATTCAGGTCATGAACATCTCCCGAGTTCAAGTTGGGCACCTTCCTCGCAACGTTGTCTCTAGATTAGCTCCGCTGCTTGATAGGCGTGCTGTTACGGTCGAAGGGGTAATCAACGACGGAAACCGTAAGCAGCAAGTCTTCATCTAGCCCAAGACAACTCATCTCTTTCATTACATGCCATTTAGTGTCTGGGTCCAGAGCCTATACTCTTTCCATGTAGGGCGCTTTGTCTGCTCTTGCTTCAACCCCTTCTTATCAGAATCGCAGCACACTGAAAATTTATGGGCCTTCTGACAAGAGGAACGAACTTGAGCCTCAGTTAGTTTGGGCGACTCCAGGACAACGCGGTTTTCCTCCCAGGACCACAACGACACGTTCTCCCCCCAGTGCCAATGCCAGTACCAGCTATTCTACCGGTGCACCTGGTCTTCCAGTCCCAACTACCTCCCAACGTAAAGCAAATCCGGCACAGTCAGTTGCCCAGATGGAAGCCATTCGCAAACAGCAAGAGGCTCTTAGGAAAGCTGCTGAACTTAGACAAATGCTCAACAGTCTTGAGAAAGTCGACGACGAAGGTCGCCGCAGCTCCTTGTTGGATACACTATGCTCAACGGACGACATTCTATCTCTCCCACTTTGTCCTAGCCCGCCTGGCATTGCAAGCGGTGAATTAACTGTGGATCTCCTTAAACACCAGGTCAGATAGCTCCCTAATCCAATTAAGAACCACCTCCATGACCCTGTGTCTAGCTTCAAGCCCTCCAATGGTGTATTGAACGCGAAAATCCAGTGGTTCCAAATAAAGAGACCGACAAGCCTGTCCAGTTCTGGCAATTGAGAAAGCGAGGAACTCAGGTATGTCCTGCCTTTCGTTGGCAGAATATCATCTCTCACATTGCCCAGTCCTATTATTATAACAGTGAGCTCAGTGCCGCAGGAATGGAATGATTCTCATACCTGCTCCCTACAGTCGCCACCAAAACCCCTCAGGAAGCTCCTCCGGTTCTCGGAAGAGGTGCACTCTGTGCGGATGCGATGGTATTGTGTTTTGTTTTCTACAGGTGTGATTCAATACTTACTAAGTTTACGGTTCAGGGTTTAGTAAGAGAATATTCCAATATGTATTTCGATGATGCTATCTCTATCTCCAGGGTAAAACTCTCACAATGATTGCCTTGGTGCTGGCAACGAAGCAGCAGGTCGATCAAGGCTTCTCGAAGGCGACCTTAATCGGTGATTGCTTTATTCTGACCACCATGGTACATGCTGACGCAGTAGTGTCTACTCTAGTCGTGCCTCTTTCTGTGATGTCCAACTGGGAGAAACAGATTGCCGACCACTGCGCCCCAGGATCTGTCTCCACATGTGTTTATTATGGGGCCAATAGGAATACAAGTGCAGCAGACCTTCAGAAGTATGACATCGTCATCACCACCTATCAAACGGTGACTGGAGAGCACGAAGAAGGTGCCAACGGAGCTGGTCCTAGCAAGAAGAAAAAGAAGAATGAACGAAACCTTTTTGAGGTTACGTGGAAGGTTAGAGCATATATATTCTCAGAGAAAATTTCTGAGCTTATTGGAATGTCCAGAGAATAATCCTGGACGAAGGACACACTATTCGCAACCCGAAGACCAAGATGGCCAAGGCCGTGGTCGCCCTGAATGCATCCAGAAGATGGGTTCTGAGTGGTACTCCAATCGTAAGTTTGATAATATTCCCTTCAAAGCCCTGTCTGACTGGAGAAATCTCAGATAAATTCACCAAGAGTATGTACCTCAGGTCTTCAGTGGTGTTTTTCAGAAAACTCATGACAACTACTCAGGACCTTGGATCTATTTTAACGTTCTTGCGGATTTGCCGCCCGCTTGATAGCGAAGACTTCTATAAACGGCTTCTCCTTAGGCCATTGAAGAATGGAGAAGCATCCGGAGTCGAGCTGTTGAGGGTAAGTGTATAATACCTTTATGCTTCCAAGTCCTGCCTTACCTGTGATCAAGGCGCTCATGAGCCATATATGCATCCGGCGAACAAAGGAGGTTGGTCACCCATCTTTCTTGAAAATTGCGCGCTCAACTTTCTGCAGATGGAAGACAAGGATGGGAAGCCACTCATTCCTTTACCAGCTGTAAGTCTTGTTATTCCAACAGAAACATAGCCTCACACGATCTTGAAGGTGGAGATGATCAAAGTACCTGTTACTCTCAGTGAAGAAGCTAGGGTATAGACCTATAGCTGTTTTTTTTTTTCAACCGTGATACTCATAGTTTTGAAGACCTTATACGATGAAGTCGAACAAGTCTCCAAACAGCGGGTCGAGAACTTGATGTCAGGTGGCATGACCGCCGCCGTAAGTTTGCCCAGCATCGTGGTTGAACAGCTGCTGACATTTTCATTAGATAAACTCCAACGTCTTGAGCATGCTTACACGGATGAGGCAGATTGCTCTCCATCCAGGTCTTGTTCCGGCGCGTTATGCCGAAGAACTTCGCAACGCAGAAGCTTATGACGGACCAAACCCACAAGCCATCGTTGTGACAGCTGCTGAGAAGGTTCGGCTGCAGGGACTGCTGGCAGAAGCGATCGAGAATTGCGAGGAATGTCCCATCTGCTTTGGCATGCTTCCCAATGACGCTCGAATTACGAGCTGTGCGCATATGTTCTGCCTATCATGGTATGGTTATCGTGACCATGTTCTCATACACTGCTGACAAGTTCCCTGTAGCATCACCGAAGTAATATCTCGTGATCCAAAGTGCCCAATGGTAAGCTGCCCACTTTATGCCCCTAATGTTCGACTGGCTCATAGATGTCAAAAGGACCGGCGGGCATTGAGAATGACTGATTTGCATGAGCCCCCTCCCCCTACGGATTTGACCCAACGACCATCCGGCAACCAAGTGGATGAAGCTGAAGGAATCCGTGCTGGTTCTTCTGCCAAGATTGATCAACTTGTACATCTACTCAAGCTAACACTTACAACTGAGAAATCCCTTGTGTTTTCCCAATTCACGTCTTTCTTGGACAAGGTACCTTCCTAACGTTAGATTAACTGTGTATCTCCGCCTGACTTGTCCTCTTCCACAGATTTCTGAGACACTCGAGGCAGAAGGGTGTGTACCCTCTTGTTAATTGTTAACACTGTCAATTGAATGTCACCGTTAGCATTCCGTATGTTCGCTTCGATGGGCAAATGTCTGCGAAAAGGAGGCAGGAAGCCATCGCTCGCTTCTCAGTCCCTGTAGAAGAGGTGCAGGACATTCCCGCTCTTCCCCGAAGTGCCCGAAGCTCAAGAGGTGGAAGCTCAATTGTAGAACGAGGAGACAACGGCGACGATGGCGACAGCGACTTCGTCATGAATGGTGATGATGATGACTTTATCGACGATGAAGACGATGATGACGGCTTCACAAAGAAGCAAAAAGCAAAAGCAAAGGGAAAGGGGAAAGCCAAGGCACCGGCGAGATCAGTGTCAATGGACTACGACACCTTCGAAGAAAATCCTAAAGTCATGCTTCTGTCTTTGAAAGCGGTTTGTTAAGCTGGTTTCTGATGATTGATTGGCCTCTGAAAGTATTTTAGGGAGCCCTTGGTTTAAATCTGACTGGTAAGACTGTCTATCCTGCGTCATGCTGGCTGCTAATACGAAAGTTTGTGGCATAGTTGCAAACAATGTGTATTTGTGAGTTGTTCCTTCTGAAAGATTCTGTATGACGATGTTCACCTTATTATGCAGGATGGACCCGTAAGTGCTTCACTTTGAAGGGATGACCGCTTTGACAGGAAACTTCTACTAGATGGTGGCAAGTATGTGGCAGCATAGTCTTCGTGGAATGATCACCCTTCATTTTTATTTGCAGGAAGGGATCGAAAGTCAAGCCGTTGACAGAGTCAACCGCATCGGTCAGACAAAGCCTGTCCACGTTTACCAATTGATTGCAGAAAATACCGTGGAGTCCAAAGTCCTCGAGATCCAAGAGAAGAAAAAGCAGCTTATTCAGCAGGTCGGCAGTATAGCAACTCAACGTTTTGACCCAGTATTGATTCTTCGACAGGCGTTCTCGGGCATCAAACGAACGGAAACGCAGCGCCAGCAACGGGAAGCAAGATTGCAAGGTGAAATAATCTGGTTCATACGATCACTCGCAAACTCATGCCAACCCTTCATAGATCTTGTTGAACTTTTTGGTATTCGACGACAAGCTGGCCAAGTTGCTTGACACGGCTATTAATATAGTCTTGAACGTGAGAATGCTTGACCCAGCCCTGTTGTGGGACGGCTAAGCATTGTCAAAGTTAAGCCGAGGATCCCTTGAATCCCGAAAGAGATCCCTTTCACAAGCAAAACGTTTACCATACACTTACTTCTGCCTCTCTTTTGTTTAATCGCCTGCTCGAACTCGTGCATGCACAGGAGTTCTTCAGGTGCATACTATTTTTCAGATAGAGTAACCATACGTATACTTCCTAAATATTCCTTAAAGTACTTACTCCCTCGTCCATACATAGTCTTACACTCCCTTCCGTCCTTGGTATCGTACAGTGTTCCATTTGTTCATGTGCCATATGGGCCCGTGTCTTGTGCATCTGCTCAATTTGCCGTACATATGGGTCTCGATGATCGAGTCATCTCTTCGTTCAGTAGATAAGCCGGCTCCGTAGCCGGATTAGCAACTCATAGAATGCCCCAACACTCAGTAACATTGGAATCGCCTTGGAAGAGGATCAAACTCGTGCCTCCTTCCTCCCTGGATGACCAAGAGGCCGCATCATGCCGAACCCATCCAACTACTCGACGATACCTGCGCTTTCTCCCAGAGCATATGACAGAGGATGAAGCCCGTGTTCGACGCGAAACTCGCGCTGAAGACCCTCGGGTATTCGATCTGATTATCTACCTCAATCAAGAAAATGGAATGACGCGCTTTGCGGGCTTCACTGGCTACTTCAACCTCGATGAAAACCACTCTAGCTGTGAAGTTGGGATCATTGTATCCCCAGACCTTCATGGCAAGAACATCGCCACAGAAACACTCTATCTAATGCTCCGATACATCTTTGAGGAGAAGGGTCTGCATCGCGCGACATTGCGCACAGGTTCGGATAACATCGGCATGCAAGGATGGTTGAAGAAGACAGCTGGCGCACGATTGGAATCCGAGGAGAAAGAGTGTTGGAAGCAGCCCGATGGGACATTTCAGGACGTGAGGGGTTACGCAATTCTGGATTGGGAATGGAGGGATAATGTAAAGGCGCGCCTTGAAGGACGGATGGGGCGGTTACCTTGATAGACGACGAAGACATACCTCAATCAGGATCTGTTTCCTACATGATTTGATTGCGAAAGCGGTCGAATACAGTATGGAATACAAGATGGACAAGGAGTTGCTATTGCCAGATGTTTCTTGCCCAGTGAAAATGAAAATAATTATCGCATCATGTGTTGAACTAAAGGTGGCCCATGAGATTAGCATGCGAGCAAGGACAGCGGGCAACATACCGCGGTAAGGTAGGATTCAGCAACGATCCGGGCTCTTGCATTTAGACTGAGTTTCATTTCGCTGATTTCTTTGTCAACTTCTTCCATAAATCTGGAGATGGCGAGTGAGCATTTTTAGTTTCAACCATGAGAAGCCACCAAACCCACTGGATGATGAAATCAACAATTTTATGCTTGAGCATGGTCTCCGTATGAGTGTTTGTTATCAGGAATGAAATGTCATAACCCTAGGATACGTCAGAGAGGCAAGGGTACCAGTAAAGGTTCACGAACTGGAACTGGTTTCCGCCGCAGCACAATGAAGCTCTCCGCCCGTTGCATCATGAATCGCGTAAACTTGTTGCATAGAATGCGCTCGATCTCATCGGCTTGCTTGATCCTGATGCTCAGTCTTATCGAATTGACCGACGGTTCGATCAGGACGCGTTCATTCTCATTGCGAGAGATGGTGAGGGGGTTGAGAAGGACTTCTTTTGATGTCCTACGGTGCATGAGACAGGCGATAACGAGGGTCAATCGCTTTCACTTACCCACATTCAACCTCTGGTTTGTTGTGTCGTTCTACAACCTGAAAACGCGCGGTTGATGACCGCCATTGGGGAGTAAGTGTGACCAATTCGTTACCTGTGAGGAGAAGTTCTCCAATGTCAGAGCGGCAGTGAGAGTTGATCTGACCGCTGCAAGGTATGGTCGGAGAACGTTCGACTATATGCAAGAATCAGGAAGGTGCTGCACTCGTGAAGGTGGGTCCTCACCATGGTTGGGCTCGGGCTCTCACTTGATGAAGTCCGCCAAGAAGCGATCCATCCCTGTTTCCACATTGAGTCGGAGCTTCGGCAGTCTCCGATCACGGTCTACTATTTTCAGGAAACGACGAACTTTTCAAGTCTGTTCAACCTTCACGACTCTACCTCCTCAAAATCATACATTTCTGGTGAAATGGCGACAAGTCTTGGTATCTGGTAGGTTTTGACACGTTAATTCGCGCTCTGTACTTATCTTCTATTAATTAGGCACTTAGTTCTGAAAGGTGGAGAGGAGAAAGGGATCGTTCCACCCTGTGCCATTCAAATCACAAATGTCTCGTATGGCGAAGAAATTGCGGATGCGAGTAGCAGGGGTGTCGTCAAATTGACGTTCCAGGGTCTTTCCCAGCAAGATGGCGACGGCGAAGACGACGAAGACGAAGACGGCAGTGCTAGCGGCCTGGCTCCTTCAACTACCGTGCTTTGCGCTCTAACGCCCGGAAAAGTGAACTCTTTCCTAGCTCCTGCTTTATTCAGGCGTCTGACCATATTGGATGACCAGATTGAACACGCTCCAGTTAGTCTCATTCTTGAGGAGGAAATGCCTTACGCCTTCAATCTCACTGGCAAAAAGTATGTCTTTCTTCTTTTTGACTCCCGACTCCTGCTGATGACTTAATAGCACCGTGTATCTCACTGGCAATTACATCGGTTAGAATTTCTCTCATCTAAATTATTATACGATCCCTAAATGTTCCGCTAGATCAAGGACACGACCAAGACCCCTTCGATTCAGATTCAGAGAACGCAGATTCTGAGGATGCCTATGACTTGCGGGAAGTCAGCTCTGATGTTGAGATGCATCCAGACGACCTTGACGGTATTGACAGTGACGCCAGGTGGGTACCATCCGGTACGCTAGAGATCTATTCTGCTTGACGCAGGATTCATTTTCTTATAGCCGATTCGAGGAGGTCACGGAGGAGCCATCCAAGAATCAAAAACGCCCCCGGGACTCGGATGCTGCTGCTGAAGAGGAGAAAGGCGGCAAGCCCGAGAAAAAGAACAAGAAGCTGAAGGGCGAAGGAGGGAAGGCTGTCAATGTGGAGGCAGCCCCGGCTCAGAACGAGGAGAAAAAGAAAGACAAGAAGAAGAAGGAGAAGTCTGGTGACCAGGGCGAGACCAAGGAGGAAGGAAAGGAAAAAGAGAAATATCCGAAGAAGACTCTCGCTGGAGGTGTTGTCATTCAAGACGCCAAAATCGGTACCGGACCCATGGCGAAGAAAGGGAACACGGTTCGCATGCGCTACGTTGGCAAGCTCACCAATGGAAAGGAATTCGACAAGAACGTGAGCGGTAAACCGGTGCGTTTTCATGTTATTTGTTGTCCGATTCGCATTCTGAATGCTGAGTACAGTTCGCCTTCCACCTTGGCAAGGGCGAAGTTATTAAAGGTAAAGAAATGCACATCTTCATGAGCCCAGCTCACTCTTGCACCATAGGTTGGGACGAAGGTATTGTGGGCATGCAAGTCGGAGGAGAGCGTATCCTCACCATCCCGCCCAAGATGGGCTACGGTGGGCAGGGTCAAAAAGGCATTCCCGCCAACTCGACTCTGGTTTTCGGTTCGTCCATCGTCTTTGGTTCTTTCTCGCTTCTCGTCCTGATAATGTTCATTAGATGTCAAACTCTTGGAAATCAAATAACGCATACAGATACCTGTCCGTTTACCGCAAAAGTACACCCGCTCTCATCTTCAATTACTTTGCTACTCATCTTGGTGATACGTAGTCAATTTATTGTGTTGGATTTGAAACCAGTCGATGGGCAGAATGAATTGGAGTCTGCAGCCTCCACTTCCTGCTGCTTGATGACAATTCCGTTGGTGATTATTCGCTAGTGCAGAACCAGACGGCATTTTTACTCTTATGGAGTCACTTGTCATGATCGGACAGTCCACGATATAATGCGCTTCAATCAAGTTGTTGCAGTGCCAGTGCCTTTCTCATACGAGCTCGTACGAGACAGGCGAGCAAAGGATGTCGCGCGGCTCGGGGTTCTCGGTCACGGCCGCCGGGATAATCATCCTGGAAAGCTCGGCAAAACACACCTGACCACTGGTTGCCTCATTTAGAAAATTTGTCCTTCGGATACACGATGAAGGTTGTGCAACAAGCGGACGCGTTGTCACTCCTTTCCCTTGACCGTCATGCAGACGACCCCGCTGCTCATTGGATCTTTCATTCTCCTCTTTGTCTGTCAGAAATTAATCGGGTTTTTTAGAGCAGTCAAATCCATCGGGTGTGTTGCCCCTTCTCGTCTTCGGTACATCCGCTGAGTTCGCTCTCGTATTGGCAGCAACCATCCTGGTCATCGTCTGCTCTTTTCTCCGGCTAGTGTCCTCGGTTCATTCTTGCCAAAGACCAAATATGTATCCCTGGGCCAAAACCACACATTCGTGAGCAAGCATACTGGTATGCGTCGACGTACTCGGTGTTCTTTGATAAGTAGACTGATTTCTCAGCGTCCAGTATTCGAGGCTGCTGGTTGTGATATCCACTCATCTGTGAGCCTTCTCCATGAAGGCTGTCTATGTTGAAGATAATCATGTCCTATACAGGTCAGCATTATCCCCAACATCAGGACGATGATTGTGCTTGCGGACCCAGCAGCAATCAAGGTTGGTGTCCTTCGTCCCTAGGCTTCCGTTTTTAAACGTAAGATTGGTCTTAGGAGGTCACCTCTTCGCGTGCTCGTTTCCCGAAACCGGTTCATTTCTACAAGGCCCTCTCCTTCTACGGACATAACATTGTCGCCTCTGAAGGAGAAGAATGGAAGAAATACAGGAAGATTTCCGCGCCTGCTTTTTCCGACGTACGTGCTCCTTATTCTAGTAGCAGCTAAAGCTTATGTCGACCCCAGCGAAATAATAAATTGGTCTGGGATGAGAGCGTTAAAATTATGGAAGGATTGTTCA
This sequence comes from Cyclocybe cylindracea, assembly GCA_013376435.1. Lineage (NCBI taxonomy): Eukaryota > Fungi > Basidiomycota > Agaricomycetes > Agaricales > Hemipholiotaceae > Cyclocybe > Cyclocybe cylindracea. The sequence continues at coordinate 700,739 of MPNV01002940.1, forward strand.
CGGACGTCTGGGGAGATAAGGACGCCATTACAGTTGATCACTGCGTGGACATCACTTTGCCGGTTCGTGTTCCTCGCTCTTGACACAAACTTTTGCTGATTTTGCCTTCTCGAGATTGCTCTCTTCGTGATTGGTGTTGCTGGTGAATTTAAGGCCTGCATTTGTCGGCTAGTATCCAGGAGACCTGACTATCCAAAGGTTTTGGCAGAAACGTCTCATGGAAAGAAGATGTCGTGATTCCTCCGGGTCACCAGATGACCTTCAAAGACGCGCTTCACATCGTCACGACCGACATCTTCGTGAAGCTGATTGTACCAGATTGGGCTATGCGCCTCACTCCACGCTTGCGCCGAGCCAAGTTAGCCTTCGACGAGCTGCATGTGAGCTTCGCCTCAGCAAGGTCTGACTTAGCACTCACTATGAACAGCGTTACATGGCTGAGATGATCCGCCTTCGTCAACATTCTGAGAAAGTTGATCGACACGACCTTTTCAGCAGTCTTCTGGACGCAAACGCTGGCGACCTTGGCGGACCGGCGCTGACTGAGGACGAGCTTATCAGTAAGAAGGACGCTTCGCTGCTAAGGATATCTCATAGAATTTTTATAGGTAATATCTATATCTTCCTGGTCGCAGGGCATGAAGTGAGTGCCTCTTTTCTCATGCCACGAGAAATCTGACCTTCGTTTAGACAACAGCGCATACGCTCTGCTTCACCTTCGGCTTGCTAGCACTATACCAAGAAGAGCAAGAGAAGCTTTACCAGCACATAAAGTCTACTATACCGTCTGACCGGCTTCCAGTACGTCGCATCATACTCCTCTTTGTATGAGATCTCTGAGTTATACTGCGCAGACCTATGAAGAGATGCCTCTCCTCACCCATTCCATGGCGTAAGAATGGTTGTTGCTTCCTACGACAGAGAAGCTGATCCTCTCTAGGGTGTTCTATGAGACCTTGCGGCTGTTCCCCCCAGTTGGTCTTCTTTTTCTTTTCATGTGATGATGACCCTTATATCAGATCAGGTTGCAGCCATTCCCAAATTTGCTGCTGAGGACACTACACTCTCAGCTACGGATTCGAAAGGTGTGAAGATTACTGTGCCGGTGCCAAAGGGAACCGACATTACTATTGCCGTGCCCGGTCTTCATTACAACCGTACGTCGACCTTGAAACTATTCAGATATCCGTCGTTCACATCTCACACTAGCACGCTATTGGGAAGATCCGCATGCTTTCAAACCCGAGCGCTTTCTCAAGGATTGGCCCCGTGACGCTTTTGTCCCCTTCAGTGCCGGTACGCAGCCCTTCATTCCCCTAAAGATCGAAGCCAAACTTTTCCCTTAGGTGCTCGAGCGTGCATTGGCAGGAAGTTCGTCCATTTCATCTGTCTGGCATCAGCTATCATTGATCTAATATCTATAGGTTCTTCGAAACCGAGGGGATCGCTATTTTGACCATGCTTGTTTCACGCTACAAGATCACTGTTAAGGAGGAACCCCAATTCGCCGGAGAGACGTTTGAAGAACGCAAGGCGCGGGTTCTTGCCAATCGTGCGGGTCTGACAGTCACGTATGTGTTCCTCATGGGTTTCGTGTGCTTAGCTTGTTCTTATTCGCGGTAAAATACAGGCCACTTCGTGTTCCGCTGGTGTTCACTCGTCGAACGTGATGATCATGAGAAACACACTCAGAACGTCATCGGCTTGCCACCTGACCTATATGCTATCCTTGTTGCTGTATTAGTTTCAGTTCATATTTTTTTGCTTATCAAGAATGATAGTGTCAAATCGACTTCGAGAGGACATCAGTTATTTCTATTGGAAGGCATAAACGTCTGAAAGCTGAGATGCTAGTATTGGAAACAACTCCGGCACCACGTGTACCCGCTTGCGTTCCTCGGGGCAGGAGGTCAATCACGGTTAATCCTAGTCCTTATGATGCATGTACTCAAAATTACGTTTTGAGGGGCAAACATAGGAGGTGCTTGGGGATGAGCCTTTCGAAATATCAATACCTAACGAGCTTCGAAGAGTTGCGAGAAACCTGGTTTGGTCGTTGATAACGTCGGCAACATCGTCATGCCGATCAGGGGAAATTTATGTGGCGCATAGGCGCACAATTGCTGATTTAGGCCGTAATTCATATCCTGATCGCTCTCCCGTCATCGGCGGTGCTAGGAAGTACACTAATTCCATTTTGAGGAGGAAATGCCTCTCATCCGCCGAAGAGCGCCCATAGACTCGCTAAGGGCCTTCTCCGGCAGGTGGTGCTTCAATTTCTCCCGATGACTCTCTTCTGCACGCGAATTCCTTTCAGCAGTTTGTCAGGCCTTATGGAAAATTCTCGAGTCGTCTCTCATCGTGAAGTAACTTTTACATACGCTAAACAGGCAGCTATAAGCCACCACGAAATCCGACGCGACTTGGGCACTCCGGAGAACACCAGAGTGCTATCATTTCGTTACATAGGAGTTACAACGTGCAAGGTGCTTCTTGTGACTTGTCTTTGTTCGTCGCTGTCCTGATTGAGCGCTGTAGGGACGTTTTCCCCTTCTTCTTCGTCTTCCTCCTTGTTTCATGCTTGTTCGAAGGGAGAAAAAAACTATCGACAAGCATTCTTTTCTTATGAAGGGCTCGGAGGGTAAGACGGAAGCGTTCTCCGAGTCTTTTGTCGAGCTCGCACGTGAATATGGAAGCAAATGACAGTGCTTCGCGGCTGTGTAGCCGTGTGCAACACAAAGTACCGTGAGACTGACGGCGAAATAGAATTGCGCGATGGAGATTGGGCGAAGGAAGAATGTCAGGAATGGCTGGAGACGTCAAGGGTGCAGTGCAGGACAAGGCATCGTGGGATCGACTGATCGACTGATCAACTGATCGCTTAGCCCGGATCCGCATCCGTTCTCGTTACGAGTCTACTTTGTAGGAAACTCGTTCTATACCTGGATTCGGTCACAAAAATTCGCTCGTGAGAATCGTAGCATTCTCCCCACGCCCGCTGATGGCCTTCACGGTACGTCACGCTCGGTCCGTCTCTCCGTCACCGAGATCCCCGTGTTGTCGTAACTTGGCAACGTAGCGGGGGAAGCGTCAAGATGACAACACTAGCTTCGCCACCATCGCTGACACCACTCATTGACGCATCCGTCTCTCTCACCCTGCTCCATTGTCTGTGCCTGGGTTGTCTGTCCCCACCGCCCGCCGTGTTCGCTCGCGACTACCCTCCTCGTATGCCTCCTTGTCTGCGTCCTTAGTCCTCAAACCGCTTGGGCCGTCGGCCGTCGCTTGTCATGCAGGCTGAGCTTGCTCTGTGACTGCCCTGTCCTCGTCGCCGGCTCCCCGGATGGAGGTAGATAGCGAAGATGCAGGTGTGGGCGGGATGCACAGATGAGTGGGGCGAAGTTGCTAAGAGGGCTGCGGCGAGGAAGGCGGGACGACGAGACGACGGTGGTGGCAGGGGCATATGACGAATCTNATTTGCAGCAACATCAAAGCTTATCACGGGTTTGCTGTTAGCACCCAGTTAGCTGTGAACAGTAGTAAAATGCCCAAATGGGCAACTGTGGCCAGTTCTAAAAGCGAAGTAAGTGAGTCCTCATTGGTCCCATTGAAAGAAAAACAAAACATTACTGATGGGACAATTCAACATGCACGTCGGGTGTTTGGTGTATATGAGAAGCATATTGAGGGAGACCCCTCATGCAATCATGTGGAATTCAATATGGCCCAGACCATCAGCATTCATGGTGAGACCCAGGCTGATGACCAGGTCGGAAAGGGACTCGTCTTGCCACACGATGTGATGGCCACACCAAACAAGTCGACTTGTCTCGAGCGGAGTGAGACTCCAGGTAAGACAATCGGCAATTGCAAAAGAGATACAAGGCCCCTGGGCAGCTCCGGTGCCTTCTGCCCACTGCCGTGTTCTCCCCAACCACCCTGACGGGCTAGTCGTCGTCGTCGGTGTCTCCTGAGGCAGGGGTTGACATTCCTAGCCCACTAGATGACCGAGCACAAGATCTTCAGGGAATCGTAAGCTTGTCCTTTTTGACCGCCTCTTCATTCTTCACTCGGAATCACTCCATTATGCCAGGACTTGCGCTTATCGCGCTGACCATTACCGTTATTTATGCTTGTCGAAAGTATATAGCCTTTCGAAATGCTGTTCGCTCCGTTCTGTGCGTGTATCTTCTCTTTCATTTATTCATCAATTCATTTTCGATATCCGACAGAGATCTACCGGGCTACCGCGTCCTCTTCACGCAATATAGCCTCGTTGCCAATTTACTTCCACCAATTCCCGGAATTAGTCCAGGCAGCAATCACTTCTTCACTGACAAATACGCAAGTTCGTTCATGAGACCCCCTCACTCTTCACGGAAACTTATTCTGTTTGCGCAGCGTTCGAACGGACAGGGTGGGATATCAGCACAGTTGTCAGTCCTCCACCCTCAAAAATCTTTGACAAACGTTAATTCGATTCGTAATAGGTTGCGGCACTTCCAGATGCCGAGCCGACCGTGGTCCTGGCAGATGCTGAAGCAATCAAGGTGGGACTGCTGGTGACTGGCAGTAGTCAGGATATTCACGATCCTTCTTTCAGGAAGTTACTTCTTCGAGAGCGCGATTCCCCAAGCCTGTCGCGATGTACGAAGTGTTATCTCTATTCGGTCGAAATATAGTCGCTTCTGAGGGAGAGGAATGGAAAAAGTACCGGAAAATATCTGCTCCTGCATTTTCTGATGTATGACCGCTCTGTTCTCCTTCTATTCATCGCTGACTTGTTTTGTTCAGCGCAACAACAAGCTCGTTTGGGACGAAACTGTTCGGATCATGATTGGTCTCTTCGACGAAGTTTGGAAGAATGCGCAAACGATCTCGGTGGATCACTGCGTGGAAATAACCTTACCTGTGGGTTCTAGCATATGATGGGTATCGTCTGCGCCGCTGACCCCTCTCAGATCGCATTGTTCGTAATTGGCATCGCAGGTGAGTGTTCCCAGTGTCATGAACCGTGTACTTCTAAAAAATTTCTATAGGTTTTGGAAGGAGGATATCTTGGCAAGAAGACGTAGCAATTCCTCCTGGGCACGAAATGTCTTTCAAGGATGCCTTGCACATAGTCTCCACCGATATATTTATCAAGATGTTCACACCGGAGAAACTATTGGGCCTCACCACGAAGTTCCGGAGGATCAGACGTGCATTTGAGGAACTGGAGGTGTGTAGGATAGCTTATTTCTACCCCTTCTTGTCTGAGGCACTCATCCACTTCAGATGTATATGGTTGAAATGATCAAAGAACGTCAAACCTCGGAGAAGGTCGAGAGACATGATCTATTCACCAGCTTACTAGAAGCGAACACCAATGACTTGGACGTCACTAGCCTTACAGAAAGCGAACTCATTGGTGAGCCTATTCTCGTTGATGTTGGCCTGTTGCTGATCATGATCACAGGGAACATCTTTATATTCCTTCTTGCTGGACACGAGGTATTTTGCTCGTCTACGTGGTAACAAATATTTACTCATACAGTATACTTGGTTGAATAGACAACCGCACATACGCTTTGCTTCACCTTCGCCCTGCTTGCCTTCCATGAAGAGGAACAAGAGGCATTGTACCGACATATTAAGTCGGTGTTGACTGATGGACGCATCCCGGTATAGTCATTCTGTTTAGGCTTTGACCGGTCAGCCTGATCCATTGAATAGATGTATGAGGACATGCCTTTGCTGACACACTCTATGGCGTAAGTGGCTGTTACGGTGCCGGATCCATGCTGAAATGGCCAATCACTATGAAGAACATTTTACGAGACGTTGAGAATGTTTCCTCCGGCAAGCCATGGTCATCTACGTTGTCCACACTAACTGACACCTTTCAGGTGGTTAATGTTCCAAAATATAGTGCCGAGGACACGACGCTAGTGGCTGGGAATCCAAACGGCGAGAAGTTAACAGTGCCCATTCCAAGAGGTGCTAAGATTGCAATCAATACCCCAGGCCTTCATTATAATCGTTTGTCGGCTGTTTCTCTCCAGAAATCAGGTGCTGGCTGACCACCTTTAGCACGATATTGGAAGGACCCTCACACTTTCAAGCCATCCCGCTTCTTGGAGGACTGGAACAAGGATGCATTTTTACCGTTCAGTGCCGGAGCTCGGGCTTGCCTCGGCAGGAAGTGAGCTTAATAGTGTTATCATCTGTGGGTTAATGCCATGCCTGGCTTTTTAGATTTTTTGAGACAGAAGGCATAGCTATCTTGACTATGTTGGTCTCTCGCTACAAGATCTCAATCAAAGATGACCCGAAGTTCGCTCACGAGACACTTGAGCAGCGCAAGAAGCGAGTGCTGGCCACCCGAAATGCGCTGACCTTGACGTGAGTTTTGTTTTCTAGCCACCTCGTGACGAATGTACTGATGTCGTGACGCCCAACCCAGCCCTTTGCAGGTTCCTTTGACATTCACCCGGCGTGCCTAATAAGATGGTCGCTGCCTCGTCTTTCTTCCAACCCTCTCTACTACTTGCGCCAAGGTCGGGGAACACCAAACCTCGTGGACCCTCCGCACTCTGGCTGCCTTCATAATCTATGTAGTAATCTGACCTCATATCACAAAGCTTACCCCTCCATTGACAAGAATGAAAACGTGCTTATTGTTGTTGGACACATTCTCGAGTCATGCCAGTGAAATTTGGGCGATCTACTAGTACCTGAAGTATAGGTTTCAGTAAAGTATAGCAGTTAGCAGTAGGCACCGTGCTCATGGCGACTTCGGACACCTTGTCGGTTCCATTCTTATCCGTTTCGAACCGCATCCAAAAAGCGAAAATCTTAACCAACAGGAAGGCGCTACGCAGGAGTGGAAATTTTTGGGATTCTAAGTCTACTAGAATATTTTAGCTAGTAGCAATAATTAAAAGGATATCAGGCGTCATTTATTCCACACTGGGTGATGGAGCTGTCATATAGGCGCCGCAAAATGAAGCCCATGAAGGGGTCCATCATTCCGAGTAACAGGACCAAGCAAGTGCAAGCCATGGACATTGGAGGCATCGCAGAGAAACTGACACCTGAAATCCAACGGACAGCGAACTCAAACCTGACTGGCGTACAATAGAAGCGTGGATCCAGTACTACCCGAAAAGCTGCATCGGGGGAGCAAGGCTGGACTCGTAGGCTCACGACTTCCAGCAATCCACCCCCAAGAGCGCTTCAGGAGGACACCAAGACATCCTGGGTTTCAAGGAGAATTGTGCCCCCAGCAGGTTTGCGGATGACTGCTATGAGATGTGAAGCATTTTCGAGATTGGCGGTCCAACAATCCTTCGCGTTGTAAGTTGTTAGAGCCAATCAGAAGGGAAAATCTTCCCCTCTTAAGCTAATGGGCTTGAAAAACCGGATCGATTCCACAGAAAGAGGAATACATCCTCGGCAAAAAACTTCCTCGTTTTTAGAACGCGTCGAGGTCAAAAACAAGGTGACGAGAGAGGATCGTGTTTCGACGGCGTGACCGCCTTATGGCTTAATCATTGACCTTGGTGAAGATGGCTTGGAGTAGGAAAAATGCAGGATTGAGGTTTGGAAGAGAAGGTTTAATGGTGGTGCTTCGAGCATGGTTGTCGTATCCTGATCTCTCGTCTTCCGTCTCGGTGCGGAGCCAGGTAATAGGGGCAATTTCGTTTCATTTGCGTGGTCATCGGTATATTCATGCGGACGATGGTGATTGACCTAGACCAACTGTTTCATTCAGGAACTCTTGCACAAAATTCAACATCGGAACCACACACCGCCAGAATGGGTTGTTTACTTCCAAAAGCCTCCTTCAAGCCATGGGTCGTAAGAGAAGGCACTAAAAGAGAGAGATAGCATTGCGGTGAGTAACAAATATCTCTCTTCTCTCAACACCCCTACCTCACAGCTTAGCCTAGAAACACTGGCCTTTACCCTATGCCCCGACCTACTGGACGGCAGTCAACAGAGCCTCCTTCTAACAAATCGTTCAACACGCCAGCCTTGTCGACGATGCCTCACTTCTCCCTGGTAAATTGCAATCCGATAGACCTCGACATCAAGGCCCAATTCCGCACTGGTGTGTCATTATTTTCCCCTTTCTTGTATATCATTGGATCTGTCCTGGATCGATGCGGAGGTACTCGCGAAGTCTCCTGGTCGGTACTACCGTTCTTATGCTTGTCCATGCTCGAGTTCGACCGTTCAAATCTAACGAGACGTGGTCATTACCATGGGAATGGAGTATATCGACCACTACGATGAGCGAGCTTGCCTCTCGTTGCTCGAGCTTGCCACCACTGGCAACTCGGTCTGGTTGTCGCCAGTGCGATATGTTCCTCGTCCTAAACGATTTGCGTCACGAGGATGGATATTGATCCATTCAAGAACCGTCGTCTAGATTCTAGGTAGCTCTTATGCAGCTCTAGTTGAAGGCTCCGCATGGTGGCTGGAGATCACAGGCTGGTGTCGGACAGGAGCTTGCTTGCCCTTCTCGCCCCTGCGGCCATTCCAAGGCTGGGCCGAGTGACGCTGCAGAAAAGATGTTATGTCCAGTCAACGAAGTCCCATTCTGCAATGGAGTGCCTGTTTGTCTGTATCGGCACTCGCGGTGGGTAGAATCCTGCACTTCTGCCAGGAGTGGAGCTTGAATGCAACCGGGAGGAGCGCCATGTAGTTTGCATTATCCCGTTTTGTGCAATTGGACTCTTCGTCGAAAAGCGGTGCCTTGGCCAGCAATGCGACTGGTACGAGGGACGGGTTCTTTTGTTTCTCCATTCTTGTGTATCGCGACGTGGCGCGTGGTGAAGTTTAACTTCCATCCTGATGCCTCCACCGAGTCGAGCTTCCTCGGCCGTCCGGGCCTATAGCTCCTCACAAAGCGAGGACAGCGTCGACGGCCATGATGGCCTAGCAATCTTCACCCAGACCATGGATGAGAACAAAACCTGTGAAGGAGTGGAGCCATGACTGGTCTTCGGTTGACTTGGAGAGCGCCAAATTTTGGGCGGCATGTGCGGTGATTTCGCCATTAATCCTTGAAGAAAATACAGTCCCCATAGAAGTTTGAGTTGATTAACAGGCGGACCGGTAGGGGGTGGGCGTTGAGCTGGAACATAGGTTGATGTTGGATGAGTTGAATCCAAATACCTCCTGAGGCCTCAGGTCTGAGTGATCAGCGACCACTCACAAATAGAAGGTCCAGCTATCTGTTCGCCCTAGGGATTTCCTCTATCCTTCCTCAAGGCGGGGAATGTCACCAGTGAACTGGCCAGACCTGTATCAATTCCGATTCAGGATGTATCAGCGAGGTGTCGAAGGAGACTGTAGCTTGTTGGGGGAAGTGCTCTCAGTTCGCCGAATCAAAGCTCCGACAGCAGCAGCAGCAGCAGCATCTCTGACAGCTTTCTCATCCTGCAACTTTGTAAACATTTGAATAACTCTCGTCCAGTTCTTATGCATCTTCTTCAAAGTCACAAGTCTATGGTCAAGCTCCGGTCTAGGCAGTACGCGATGTTTGGGAATAATTCGTCAAATTGAAAGATAGCATTTACAGGGTAAACCTAAACCATTGAAGGACGCCTAGGCTGGGGTTCAAGGATCAAGCCCATCTTCCTGGGATAACTGGGTGAGATGAAGAAATACCGCCATCAACGGCGAAATTCTGTCCGTTCACATAGCTGGAGTCGTCTGGAATGAACAGAATCAGGATGAAGGATACAAGCGGTCAGAGAATTGACTGACCGGAGGCGAGAAAGAGAGCAGCGTTGGCAATTTCTGCAGATACGAAAATCAACGCTGTTCATAAGCGAAGGATAATATTTTCTGACCTTCTGGAACGGCATATCTTCCCATTGGGTTCAACTGTCCTATCCGGCTCTCCGTCCCCCGTTCACGAGCGTACTCAAATGTGGGGCCAGTCATTCCAGTCTCTATCAAGCCGGGGCAAATTGAATTGACGCGGATGTCGGTCTTCTGCAATTGATAGGTCGAGGTCTGTGCGATGGAATTGACGCTATCGGGGAAGTTAGACAAGCATCTGCAAAACACGCCTCACCACCTACGCAGCCTTGCTTGCACTATCTGTGATTCAGTAGGGTAAGGTAAGAGGTAAAGATAACCATGTGTGAACTAGGGCTTACAATCAACGGTGCCTGCCCCCGACCTGAGTCCCGCCACTAGAAGGAGAAAGTAAGTTGTCGCATATTCGCTAAATGGGTAGACAGTGAGGACACTCACCAGACGCAGTCAAAATGATACTTCCCCTACTGGTATCCTTGCCTCGGGACGGATTGACTTTAAGCATAGCTACAGAAGCATGCTTCACTGCAAGGAAACAACTATGAAACGACTTGGTTAGTCATCCAAGATGGGGCGAAATCGTGCGCGTACGAAAGGGCGTTAACGCGCATAGAATTCATGAAGGTCTCCGCGGTGGTGTTCTGAAGGGTGTCGCGAGAAGCAATGCCAGCCTATTGGGTAGAGCATTGAGAAAGAGAGCGTGCGGCCTAACAAGATTATTCATACATTTGCAAAGAAGACATCCAGCCTGCCCTCTTCTCGAAGAGCTTGCTCGCAGACACCTTTGATTGCAGCTTCATCAGCAGCATCTGCTTGTTGGACTGTGACCTTGAATAGTTTGAGATGCCGAAACAACATGTCAGCGTTCCTTTAAATCTCACCTTAACATCGGGGTATTTAGACTCGATGGTGGACTTGAGGTTCTCCAAATTCGTAGGGTCATAATCCAAGAGATAGAGGTGTTTCGCGCCTATTGGAGGGTCAGGATGCGGAGAGAGGCTGGGCCAAGGTTCGTCAATTGACCTTCATGTGCGAAAAGAATTGCAGAGGCACGTCTAGGGGTTCAAGTCGTGAGTAACACGGAGGCAACACAAGGAGGGGCTTTTACCCAATACCCTTCAATGAACCAACACCAGTAATAATGCACACTTTGTTCTTCAGCTTGCCGGAACGAACAGCCGTATCAAGTTGGGACTGTATCTGCTTGAGACGCGCCTGTGTCGTGGTGAAGTGATCTTGGGCGTTTGGCCCAACATTCTTGACACTTCCATAACCGCTCATGCTTTAATGCGGAGATGAGGTTGAAAGACGGAAAGTTGCAGGGGTAGTGGTGATGAAACTTGAAAGTGGGCAAGTATTTGAGGGCCAGGTGTAATAGTGCGGGGAAAAGTGATCGCCGGTGATTCATGCTGCCGGCCGGTAAACTGTTGAATCGCTTCTTGGCAGGAGGTACATACTCATGCAGAATTTCCTTATGTATAGACATTAGCCTTGGCGTATAATTCTACGGTCGACGACAAGCCGGTGACATCTGGTAAACCCTTAGTAAATCTTCTGGTCTGAGCCTTCGGATGTGCCAACACCAATGCCGGAGGAGTCTCGTCCAAAAAGGGTAACCACGTTCGGGTGCATTCCCCGATTGGGTGAATACTCGAGTCCTTGACTCTTACATCTCAAATTCATCTCACCCATCTCCCAAGACGAGCTCTTCAACTCGCCCATCAGCGCCTCAAGGCGACGAGTTTGAAATGGCGCCTATTATTGCAAGCTCCTCGGCGGATCCAGACCGGGAGGTTTCGCAGTCGCATGATTATACAGAAGGTGCCTCAGCAGTCGACATAGACCAGGCTTTGGATAACAGCCGTCGGGCCCGACGCGATTCTCAGTACAGCACATACTACGGCGGCGACAGCGACGGCGCAATGTTCTCTGGACCGGGCCACATTGCGAACCCAAGCAGTGTTTCTCGGATGTCACATATCGAACTTGGGAGAAGGAGCGGTGATGTATGGTCGCGGTCGAGACGGAGGAGCTTTGACTCGAAGGCCTCCCATAGAGGGCGGAGGGATAGCCGGACTAGTCAATTCTCAAGAAGGAGCATGGACAGTTCTGTCGGACAACACGTAAATGGAGATGAGACCGACTCACTACTCGACGAAGATGGTGCAAGTGCAACAAGTGGGAGAAGGCGGAGGCGGAAGTCGCCGTCCCCTCCAACACGATCCTCAGTCTTTGGCAATATCGCGAATCTATTTAGCAGAGGTGGGGCTCACGAAGACTCGCGCGAACGTCGTCGTTCAATATCCCAGCGGTCATCTACTAGCAGACTCTCCAGGCGGAGTGGCCGCTCCGACGCCGTGTCGGAAAATGCTCTTGATACGGACGACGACGAACAGGAGCGGTGGGGCTACTCCTCGGGAGAAGAGGACGAGTCCGAAGAAGAACACCGACAGTCTATCGACATAGAGAACGACAACGCATCAGTCACACCCAGCATGAACTACGACTCTGAACCACCGAGTCCAGTGGAAGGAAACCAAGGTCTTCCTATGCTCAGTTTCGACCCAGTATTTGGTGGAGAAGCTCGCATCGATATGGATACAACATTTACGCTACTCGACCCACCTCCATCAGGTCCTCCGAGTCGACAAACGATATATATTCCCGACGAAGACAGCACCGTACGGTTCATTGGATATGAGGCTATCAGATGGCGCGTTTGGGTGTGGCGCACATGTTGCGTTTTATCTTTCGGTATTCTTGGTTTACTAGGACATTGGTTTCCCTATCTCTGGCTACGTTGGGTAGCACGAGAAAAGGCATTCATCGACTCCCATAATGGCTTTTTGGTTGTGGAGGTAACTTGCCTATCTGCTTGCTCTTGCCCCTGGCTAATCTGGTTTTAGTCATCGTACAAGGCGATAATGCTTCTTCCAATAAGGTCCTTGAAATATCCATACCCTATTACCACCGTTTTCCAGCAAACAATACCTATAGTCGACGGAATGGATACTATTATACCATCTAACGAGGATTATGAACTCAAGGACGGATTTATCAAGCATCTTTTAGTGACCGACTATCGGTACACCCGTTTTGCTGTTGACCCTCGAACAGGTCTTTTCAACTTGGTTAGGTTTGTCACGCCACTGCTCCCCGTATGTCGGCTGCTGACAGTACTGTGTTAGAGACTGGAGAGATCCGCAGTTGACTAGCATTGTCTCCGCTAAGGAGCCCCTTGATCATGCGACGAGAGAACAAAGGTCAACGCTGTTCGGAACGAATGAGATCGATATCGAGGCCAAGTCAACAATATCTCTCCTTGTCGACGAGGTCAGTCTGCATGTATAGAGAGGTCTTTCTGCTTGGTTCATGTCCTTTAGGTCATCCACCCCTTTTACATTTTCCAAATCGCCAGTATCGTCCTATGGTCCCTGGATGACTACTACTATTATGCATTCTGCATTGCTCTCATCTCCATCATCAGCATTGCTACAACCTTGCTTGAGACAAAGAAGGTAAAGTTTGTTCTTGTCTGTGTTGAAATCAGTTTCTTACTTGTCCTTGTGAGACGATTGCTCGGATGCGAGAAATGTCGAGGCTCATCTGTCAGATGGATGTGTTGATCAATGGCTCGTGTAAGTGGTCTCAAAGACAGGTCTCCTTCCCAGTCACCTTCATTTCTTCATAGGGACGACACGGGACTCGACCGACCTTGTCCCCGGAGATATCGTCAATCTTTCAACGTCCAGTATTACTATAATTCCGGCTGACCTGTTCCTTCTGTCGGGCGATGCAATCGTCAATGAGAGTATGCTCACTGGAGAGAGTGTTCCTGTCACGAAAGTCCCTGCGAAGGACAGTGACCTCGTCCAGTGGCGAGACGACAAGTTGGAAAATGCGAAGACATTCCTCTATGGAGGTACCCGAGTCGTTCGTATACGAGGAAATTTCACGATCGAGGCTCAAGCTCAACCCGCGATTGCCGTCGTTGCTAGGACGGGTTCGTTTCTTTCTGTATTTTAAATTTCCACAAACACACTTGAACTTTTTTCCTTCAGGATTCAACACAACTAAAGGTGCACTCATCCGGTCGATGTTGTTCCCCAAGCCCATCGGATTCAAGTTCTATCGTGATTCGATGAGGTTCATTGGTGTTCTTGCTGGCATCGCAGGCCTCGGCTTCTGCTTCAGTGCCATTGGGTTTGTTCGAATCGGGGTGGGTAATTTTATTCGTTTCCCACAGCACAGTAGTAACATGGAAGTGTAGCTTCCGTGGCATACGATTCTTATTCGAGCCCTGGATTTGATCACCGTTGTCGTTCCTCCCGCCCTTCCTGCCACCCTCTCGATCGGAACCAGCTTCGCAATCGGCCGACTTCGCAAACATGGCATTTATTGTATATCGCCAAGTCGAGTCAATGTTGCAGGGAAGATTAATGTCTGCTGCTTCGATAAGACGGGAACGTTAACTGAGGATGGCCTAGACATCCTCGGTGTACGTAGTTTGGAACGGAACGTCCATCGTTTTGGAGAACTGTTAGAGGATGTACACGTTGTTCCCCTGGGCAGGGATAAAGCCACGTTTCTGCACGCTCTGGCAACCTGCCATTCTCTGAAGATGGTCGACGGAGAGATCATAGGTGACCCACTCGACGTCAAGATGTTTGGATTTACCCGGTGGACCCTCGAGGAGGGACGGGTAGCTGGGATAGGAAACATCAAGGCGAAAGGGACGGTCATCGAGCAAACAGCCATTGTTCAGACGGTCGTTCGTCCACCTGGAAGTGCACAGTTCCGGTTAGAGGATGCTTTAAAAGGGGCGACGAAGGTTAGAAGAGCCTTTTTCGAGCCAGTCGGAGTAATGCTCAAAACAAGGTCAACAGCACGCACATTTCCTCGAACTGGGTGTCATACGCACCTTTGATTTCGTTTCGACCCTCCGTCGAATGAGCGTCATCGTCAAACGCCTGCGGAGTACCAGCATGGAGATATATGTCAAAGGCGCACCAGAGGTCATGGTCGAAATTTGTGAAAAGACATCTCGTGCGTCTATTTATTACCTCTTTCTTCGTTTTGGAGACTGCATACTGATCTTTCTTTGTAGTGCCCGAGGACTACGATGATTTGCTATCGTATTACACGAAACGGGGCTATCGCGTCATAGCCATCGCTGGCAAGAGCGTTGAAGGCCTGTCATGGCTTAAGGCCCAGAGAATGAAAAGGTATGCCGGTTGTCGTCTTTTTCTCTTTGTTCTCATCACATCCTTTTCTTTCAGAGAGCAAGCTGAATCAGGGCTCAAGTTTTTGGGACTTGTAATCTTTGAAAACCGGTTAAAGCCTGGAACGACTCCGGCCATCCAGGCCCTGCGCTCGGCCCATCTAGCATGTCGAATGATCACTGGCGACAACCCTCTGACTGCGGTCAGCGTCGCCCGTGAATGCGGGCTCATAAACCAAGCAGCCCACGTCTTCTCGCCGGCCTTCGCACGAGGTTCGTCCTGCAACTGCCGGTTGGCCAGGATGCTAGTCCGACTCAGGCCTAATATTACACTATCTTCGTGTTGTAGGTAACGCGGCGACGCCGGCTTCGAAGCTTGTGTGGGCATGCATGGACGATCCCCTGTGGAAGCTTGATGTTTACAGCTTGAAGCCTCTCCCGCCACCCCCGCATCACACCATCGAAGGTGACGAGATTAACTACCAGGATTACTCACTTGTCATTACTGGTGACGTGTTCCGCTGGATGCTTAACTATGCGCCGTTGGAAACCCTACAACGGGTAATTATTCCCTCTTTGATTTGATCATGGGCTAATGAGACGATCAGATGCTCGTGAAAGCGCAAGTCTTTGCTAGAATGTCCCCAGATGAGAAGAATGAGGTCATAGAGCGACTTCAGAGCTTGGGTTATACCGTTCTCATGTGCGGTGATGGGGCAAACGACTGTGCAGCATTGAAGGCAGCTGACGTCGGTATATCGCTGTCGGAGGCCGAAGCTAGTGTGGCCGCTCCGTTTACGACTAGCACACCTGACATTGGGTGTGTGCTTGAAGTCATCAAGGAGGGTCGTTCAGCGCTCGTGACGAGCTTCAGTTGCTTCAAATACATGTGAGTGTTCGCTTTTGCAGTCCTAATACTTACTGAAATAACGTGTAGGGCCCTGTATTCGATGATTCAATTCACGTCCGTTACGCTTCTGTATTCTTTCGCATCCTCTCTGGGCGACTTCCAGGTAAGCTCTGATGAAGAATGAGTATTTATACTCTCCTTTTGACCAACTGCCAATGACATCAGTTCCTGTACATCGACCTCTTCATCATCATCCCTATTGCAGTGACAAGTGAGTGATGATTGCTCTCTTTGACTGATCATCATTTTGAATAAATTAACAGTGGGGCGCACTCTGCCGTACCCTCGAATATATCCTAAAAGGCCAACGGCAAGTCTGGTTTCAAAGAAGGTCCTGGCGAGTATTATCGGCCAGATTGTGATTACCAGTGCACTACAGGGATGGGCGTTCCTCTGGGTTCGGGGGCAAGAGTGGTACGTGTACTGTTTTATGATGCGCCATTTGGATGGCTGACGGGTCGTGCCCAAGGTATACACCGCCTCCGACGTCACATCCTGGAGAGGATGGGGGTAACAAGCTCGAGTCGACCAATTTTGAAAACTCCGTGCTGTTCTTAGTTTCGTGTTTCCAGTACATCCTTGTGGCAGCCGTATTCAGCATTGGGCCGCCATATCGGAAATCTATGTGGACGAATGGCAAGTGCCCTGTGTAAAGACTCTGATGATGGCTGTTCTTACTCTCGCTTAGGGTGGCTGATGTTTTCGATGTGTCTGCTGACGGCGTTCAACATCCTTGTGCTGCTCGCCCCTCCGGATGCAGTGGCGAGTCTGCTTGCCCTCATGCGCCTGCCCATGTCGGCTCGATGGGTGCTGCTAGCAGCTGCGGTGGTCAACGTCGGGGTCTCGATGATGTTCGAGGCGTGGGGGACGGGGGCGGTGAGCAGCGCGATCGACACAGTTCTGGGGTGCTGGCGGCACGGACAACGAAGGATGCGGGATGGAAAGGCATACAAAGCAGTTGAGGGCGGGATGTAGTGTACATAGAGAAAAGTCTAGATCTGGCGGAATGATCGTTGTTGCCAAGGCCTGAGTGAAAATGTTTGTCGGAGTTTCATTGTGGCAGGGGAGTAGGCTGTTTAAGAGTGGTTACCAGCTTGGGCAAACCTTTGCGACGGTCCTCACGTCTCTCTCTCTTCATCCTCCACCACCTTTTCTTCGTCTCCCCTTTGCCCCGAGGGCCCTTCCAATCTTTTGTTTCTTCACCCGCGAGCGCGCCAGGCTGCCCATTCGCCGACACGAGACTCCGCTGGTAACGGGCTCAATATTCAAGATTAGCCATGTTTTCCTATCCGCGTCCCAACCAACTCGCTCTCCTGGTTTTCTTCCACTATCTTTTGCTTTTCTCCACCCAAGTCAATGCGCTGCCTCTCCGCGCCCGCCAGGCAACTGACGGTCCCCGCTCAGTGACCACCGTGAGCACCACCAATACGTGCGTTTCGACTCCATCATGAACTGGCGGCAAGGGCCCTGATCATCACAACTTACATTCCACAGCCCAATGGGTCCTGTAACGCAGACCTGTGTTATCGTGTTCACACCGATTAAGGATGCCCAGGGGAATGACGCGGTGGTGGAGGTGAAGACGTGCACGATTACGATGGGAGGGTCGCCGTCAGGGTCTGTCTCGACCGCTGCTCCTACTGCCACCGATACCGCTTCTTCGTCGTCGTCCACTTCTGTATCAACGACCTCTGCCGCTACAACAGCCGGCACGACTTCCTCTTCCGCCTCATCTTCCACACTCTCTACACAACCTCCGGCGTCTACTGTATCCACGACCTCTGCATCATCCTCAGTTGAGACATCCTCGGCACCTGCGACTACTGTCTCGACATCTACAAGTGCGAGTGCGACCGCATCTGGGGGGCCTATTGTTGTCATTGTGAGTCTCAAATACTCTTTTTGTTACTACTGACTCCAACTTCTCCGGTGCAGGGTGTTTCGACGGTCTCCGTTCCAGCAACTTCCACAGCAGCTGTGTCCACCGATACAGCGGCCACCTCAGTCTCCACCTCAGCCGCTGCTAGTGCCACTAATGGGAATGGAGGGATTGTCGTCGTCGTACGCGTCAACCGTCTTCGAGGTTGAATACTACTGACTGCCTTGTAGGGCGTATCAACTGTTTCGGCTCCTGCTCAAACTGCCACTCCAGCGGGTACCCCAACAGATGCCACGACCGGAACCCCAACTGCTACAGACACCACCTCCGTTGAACCTTCTGCTGTAGCTGCATCGGGATCTGCAGCTGCCGTCGAGTCGCCTACGGAGGAGGCTGCCTTCACTCTTCCTGGGAAGCAACTGTCTGTTCTCCCTATCGGTCTTGGTGTTTTCGCTGGTATCTCGGTAATTGCGCTGATAGTTGTGGGATTGGTAACTTATGAGCGCACCAAGTATCGCAAGGTTCGTTCTCTCTCTATGTTGTTCACTGTCTGCGAATCTTGACCGCTTTTCGCAGGCGTTCCGGCAACGTAAACTTGCAGAATCGGGCGCTGCAATGGGTTATGGTGGAAATATGGCATGAGGGCCTCAAAGCAAGGCAATTCGTGCGCTAATCTCCCTTCAAACGGGAAACGAGATCTAGATCCTCTCAATACCCACCTTTGTTATTTCGCGAACGTATTATCCTGGGGCTTTCTTTCTTCACTTGTACTTTTTTTCTCTCTGTGCATCGCATTTTTCTTGCTGTTATATTACCCTAGTTCAGGATATATACATTTATGTTACCCAGGTTTTCGATGCAATTATACGGACATCGCTAGAGAGAAGAAAGGATACTCCCCCGCCCCCCCGTTCGCGTCTTGTCACTTGTACATAGGCTGGGCTATGTCTAGAACAGGCGCTCTGTTGTCCATATCAGAACGTTACTAGGGAGCCAGGAACTATCAATGCACAGTCGCCGAATGGCACAATTATNGCGACCGTATGGCTGCGAAACGCTGAGGAAGAGAAGTGAACTTGATTGCCAGATCTGTCTTTGTTCTTCTAGGCCAAAATTGTCTGTTCTCTTCTGCTAGTGCACCGGCACAATAGACGATTATTGACGCATATGACCTAACGCGAAATCTCAAGGCGAAGCAGGAGAAACGCTCAAATGGTGTTTATGTAACTGGGTGTTAGAATGTTCAGCTGAATTTGGTTGACTCTATCTTGTTGTAGGGCGGGTTACAGAAATTCCGGACTGACGTTACACGTGAACTTGGGCGAACTTCATTTTCGGAGACGGCTTTAAAAGCGCGAGAGGTCAGCAGAAGTTACGCATTTCGCGGCTTTCACGCTTTTCAGGTCGATCTGGAAAGTGGAATGAGGACTAGTATCGAAAGCTATGGCTCTAAGTCTGTTGTGGGGAATTCACAATCGTAATAGACAGATATCTTCGTCAATGACTCACGAACTTGTCTCTTTCTGACCTCTCAGGTGGTTCTAGGAGGTTCAGTTCTTTTTTCTCCTAGGAGTGCTGGTGAGTTGTCCCCATTGCGCAGGCGTTCCAGGTCTGCCTGCAGTGAGTTTGTTTGGCGAATACCGGAGGTATACAACGAGTTCATATTGCAGAGCGCCTGCAGCCGCGTTGATGTCGTGGTTGAGTCGTGGACGTGCTAGACGGTGAACGCACTGCGCGACAGTTGTTGCCTGCCTCACTGCCACTGCCGACACGTTGGGAATAGATCACGTGAAGTCCTAATTGACTTACGGCCCGGATTGCTCCCCATCTCTTCTGCGCTCAATCAACTCTACATTCACAACATTCTTTAGGCTGAAAAGCGGCCTCGCCTGCTATTCTACCTCACAGGACCTGCCTTCTCGGCCATCCAAGATTCTGCGGAACATTCCATGACGTGCTAATGGGGAAGCAAGGCCCAGAAGTGAGGCTATTGCTTTCTACCTGAACTCACTTGAACAGACGCGAGAATTTATGACTAGTAGCACTGAATGTCGTTCTCCTTCGGTATTGTGTAGCGGCGATATGCATCTTCTCCAACGTCCTGACGCGATGTCTTTTCAGAGACTGGGCGCGATCCGAAGACCTGACATTTTTCTCTACCCTCCATAAGGCAAGCGGACAAAGTCTCACTGGTGCAGAGTTAGAATCACCGGCGGCGTTCTATTTATGCTGGATGTTGGTACTTACCTCCCAGCCACGATCATGATTCTCCAGATACGGGTCTTCGCCATGATTTCAGAGAAGCAGGTATATCGTCACTCTCCTACGGCATAGGCGGTGCGCTTATCCGAAAATGCCAGTAATCGCATCCCGAGGTGTCGTCTCATGGACCTGTCCGACAAGCTCTCGAAAGGCAACGCTCACCTGCCACCCTCTGCTGAAGCTGAACGTTTGCGCCACCGTCGCCCATTGACAAGACGAACCGTGATGACTTGCTTATTTGAGCAGGCGATTCTGCGATTCTATCATATGGCACGCGGACTTGCCGCGCAGCCAAGGCAGGATCTCTGCCTCCGGAAGACCGAATCCGAGCCACGACCTGTGCCAGTCAACTTCAAACTTTGGGGTTTCAAGGAGGAAACGGGGGGTGGAGGAGAAGGTCCTGATCGGATGCCGGCCGCCTTCCCTCTTCCGCTGTCACCTCCGGGCCAGGGCAAGGTACACAAGGGCAACGGACCGACTTGCTTAAACTTGCTCATGAGCCACACCATCCGGGCACTTTGGCTTGTTCGGTACCGTGAACTTCGCGCATTAAATTCGCTGAGTTGAATTTTGGGAGGCGTCTAGACCGCGAAGATGTCCCAGAAAGGCTTCAAATATCCTCATGCCCCTCATTTGCTCCCTTACGAAGCTCCTCTTTTTTTCGCTGCTCCCATCTAACGCCCTTCTTCCCCTCTCTTTCAAGCGGGTTTATGGACGCATGGGGCATGTACTGACGATATGCAGGTCCCCGTCGTGGTATGGAAGATGCCGGCGCAAATATCATCCTCAACGCTTATCCATATCCATGGAATTTCGCGAAATTTGGACTGAAAATCGGGGGACGGAGGTAAGGACGAAAGGGATTAGCAGGCTCCCTACAAACACCCACTGACGACGCACCGACCTGCCGGGGCGTGCTCTGGGACATACACCTTATGGACCCACCGTCAGATCGCCAATCACCGCACGGTACATTTGTCGTCGTGAGCTGGTTACAACACTATCGACGTCGACACTCTGGGTACGTACTACCCGCCTCGTATCTAAATTCAGCACTCGCACCATCCGTGTAGTTGGCTTCCCGCTCCGAGCGCATTCATACGATGTTCGGACGTCAGCGCGACTCTAAATATACCCCATGGTCCATTGGTCGCACTGACATTCGTGATTGTAGAGTATTCCTGGAAAGAAACGTCACTTTGCCTGCCATGAGACGCTATCACCCCATGTCTATGTCTATATGTCCATGTCGAGTGTCCTCTGTCGGAGAGCTGTCTTCCCAATCCCAAGTCGTGATCCAGGCGATCTAAGTGTCTGTGGTGTCAAGATCAAGTCAAACGATAAGTCCGTCCACAAGTCGAGAGGCGCGCGTAGAGCGAGCGACGTGACGATCGTGCATCGCGATGGACAAGACCGTAGCTTATCTGATAGAAACGCACCGGCGCACTCCAGTCTTCCAGTCTTCCAGATTCCCACTGCGAAGAAGTTCCCCCAATTCCAAGTCCCACTCTCCCAGTTCCCGAATCCGCACTCGTTCGCTGGCGCCGGATAGGCCCCAGTGATTCTGAATCATGGAATACCACAAACAGCGTTCGGTGAGAGCCTCGCGCGAGCAAACCCGAAGGAACAATCGCGTCGGCGCTGGGACCCTAAAGGTGCATGACCACCCACGCACGTAATATACATATGGCCCACGGCCAACCGCAGGAATACTCTCGTGAAATTTACCGCGATTGATGCTTAGCGCCGAATGGGTAGATTGAAGCGCGGGCTGAGCCCAATGGGTCCTTTAGTGCCCAAGCCGGCGCCCTTATTTCCTCGTTTTGTTGAAGCCCTTCCGTACACGTTATGTACGCCCCATAGTCTAAGTTTTCATCCGGTATGCGACCCTCCCTCCGCTACGCCGTGATTTACATACGAAAGCGAGAAAGGAGATATCAGATACAAAGGGGCGAAGATCGAATGTCTGTGCGCCACCATATATTTAGTGTTAAGCGCAGGGTGTTAGCATGCGATTTTTTTCTTCTCTCCCTTCTCTCCTTTGAGGCTGCTCCAAGGAGTAAGCGCCTGGAGGGGTACAGTGGTACCTTGGACTTAGTCTGGTGAAGGACCAAATCTCAAGGGTCCCTGAGCCCTCCCATTCAAATTTCGTCCAAGGAGAGTCTAGGAGACTATGTATTTAGTAAGGAATTGAATGCTGGGGAAGGGAATTTACCCCAGCTGCAGGGAGCTCCGAGATCGATGGAGGTAGAGCAGGTATGTAGAACAAGTAGGTACGCGGGGGACTTCGTTTAGACATATGCAGCCATCGACCCGGACATTGAATACCGATCCCACAAAGAGAGCCTCGGAGGGGACTCGAGTCAGGTCGCACCTCGGCGCATCTCGCAACGCAAATGCAACCTGAACTCGAACGGATGTAATCTAACTTGAAGCCAAGTGGTAATGGCATCCGCATTGCAAGTAGGCGCTCAATGGCATCCATGATCCATCGTCCCGAGTCGTTTGTATTCCTTATAAGTATACGAATCAGTCGAACAAGGCAGTCAGATTCCATTGTGATAATGCGATTGCTATTAGGATCTCCGGAAGAGACAACGGACGGAGGAGCGCCCGTGAGGTAAAGACTTGGGTGTCCATAAATGATAATCACAGAGCTTCCATTCACATTCGCATTCCTGGTCACTGCTTTCGCACTGTACGCAGCTCTCAGCTCGCTCCGGCGGGGATTGACATTTCTTCCTATGGACTCCTGCATAATCACGCGTTCCCGAGCCACGAGCGAAAACAGTTTGTATCCCACTTATACAGTCACACCCATGAAGGATTAGGATACGAAGTACACCCCGTATACGTATGTACGCACGGAAGAACGGAGGTAGGCGTACATGTACATGTCACTCCGGAAATGATAACTGATATCACGCCGGTACCAAGATCTAACGTACGTTCGCGCAAGTGGGAAGCTGAGAAGGGGCCTCGTCTCAGCTGTCGATCGCGGAATCAGACGCTGCTGCCCCAGGTGCAAATATAGTCGATGGGTAGATAACCGCACGGGGCTGGGGGAGGATGGGGCTGGGGAAGGGCAAGAAACTGAACAAGAGGGACAGGGAAGAAGGATAGGGAACAGGTCCAGGGAAAGGAAGAGTTATTTGCGTAGAAGAGAGAAGAATCAGATGCATACATGCATACTAAATGCAACTTAGACGAATGGAAGACGCAGAGAAGGGGCGATGGTGGGAAATCTTCCAAGATAAAGTTGAGGTTGAGCGCATATACGTACTTACTGATCGAGCAGAATGCAGGTGTATGTGTAGCATATGCATATGCCTCCAGAGTAGTATGCTCTCTCGAGTCTAATCTGCTCTGCTCGACGAAGGGCACACCGCACCCCTGCACACTGGCGGTTGAGGTCGCCATAACGGTTCCGCTGTCCGAGCTACTTCGTATTCCCATTCCCAAGCGGATGTATGTGGTATGACGCATATCGCACCTCAATCTTCAAGGTTCGGTGTATCGTGGTGTATCAGGGTGAATCGACGGCGTTAAGCGAGCGAGATATCCCTGCAGAGCGGAGGAAGCGCCAAGGTTCACGTTTCGGAGATGTAAGAGAAAAAAATTGCAACGCACTGACTGACCGACTGACATGTGTCGGACCGCGGACGGAGCGTCATCGCTTCGAGGTATGTTTCCCCTTGCCTCCTCGGGAGGACCCCTTGCTCTTCCTCGAGGCCTTCCCGCCCGCGAGCTCGGCCTTTTCGGTCCTCCTGGCACGCTGCTTGACTTGTTCGCGTTTCCGCGCGTCCTTGGTCTGGTACCGGATCTTTTTCTGCGGTGTAGATTTGGACTTGGTGGCAGATTGACTTGATGATGGTGGTTGGGACGGCTTTTTGGCGGGACGGGATGTGGGTGTGACTGTGGATGTGGATGCGGGTGCAGATGCGTTTGGGACGGGCATGGCTAGCGGCTCGGACTTGGGAGGGACATGGATGATGGTATCTGGATCGAAATCTTCGATGACGGTGACAGTGGCAAGGGACTCGTCGTTCTCGTATTCCTCGTCCCGCGCGGTGTCGGCCGGGTTGGGAGAGCTGCCAGTGCCAGTGCCAGTGCCAATGCCGTGCCATTCCTCGTCATGGTCGTCGTCGTTGTCGTCATCTGGGAATGGGTCAGAGTTGACGTGGGGTGAGAAGGGGGAAGGTGTACCGATGACGGCGCCATATGCCTTTTCGACAGAGGCTGCGTTCTGGAGGGCCTGCTCACGGAGCATGCGGCGTTGCTGGGGTGGGGTGAGGGGACAGCGCGGGATTGTGTGGGCTGGACGGACCTCGCGACGAGCTTCAAGCCTGTCCTGTTTCTCCCTCTCCTTTGCCTTTGCGCGGGCAGCCTCGGCCTTTGCGAGTTTGCGCTTGTGGAAGCCGGTGAGGAACTCTCTGGCGGGGCGTGAGGGTGAGTGCACTGGAGTGGGTGAGCACTGACCTACGGGCATCCTCATCAAAGACGACCTCCTTGAGCTGTTCATGCCTTGCGCGCTTCTTGGCAGCGATAGCGCGATGTGAGGTTGTGAGCGCGGCGAGGTTTGTGGTGGACATGAGATGAGATGGAAAATGTTTGTTTGGGATTAATTTCCTGTTGGGGCATCGGGTGACTTCCCGATCTGGCGGATCTGAGATGGGGTGTATATAGGGAGGAGGAGGAGGACGCGCTCGGGTGGTTGGCCATGTTCGACTATCTGCCCCAGCCGCACCTCTTCGCCCACAACCCCTACCCGTCCCCGCCCCCGCCCATTGCCCACAAGGTCTGGATCCTCGACTGTGCCTCATGCGGTCTCTTCCTCACAAATCGCGGCATGAAGGTGTGTCTGTTCGTGCTATTATCTTCGCGCTCTTATTTCGTGCAGGCCGTGCTGCTGCTGCGCCCGAACGTCTCGCTCTTCTCGTCCGACACGCTCCCCGCCAACTGCTCCCCGTACTCCGCCACGCCCGACGCACTCCGCCCCGCGCATGCCCACAAGCCGCACGCGTCCCCCTCCCCGTCGCGCACCTGCGAGTGTCTCACCCAGACCCTTTGTTGCCACGGCTGCGGCTCGTCCATCGGCTACATGATTGTCGTCCCCGTATGCATGTCCATTCCATCTCACCGTCCCTCCTAATCCCTCCATTCCAGTGTACGCGCTGCACCTCCTCCATCACCGCCACCAACCGCGCCACAAACGGCCACCGCTTCGTCTTCCACTCGAACGAGGTCACTGGCACAGAGCGTCGTTATATCAAGAACGAGCCGGGCGTGTCCCCCTTTGACCCCTCTCCTCCTCCGACCCCGCCCAATTACTTTTCGTACCACTCCTACCCGTTCGCTCCATATCCCCCACACGCCCAGGACTATGCCCACCCACGTGCACCGTCCCCTGTCTTCCGCCGCGATTTTCTCCCCACTCCCCCGCTCGAATACGCCGGTCCTATACTCGGCGCGTCGAGGCACCGAGAGCAGTCGCCGGATCCTGACGCTCCTGTGGGTCCTCCAATCACTTTGCTCGAGAATATACATAATTCTAACGATATATGCGTCTCAAAGCAATATTACCGTGCGCACCTCCCGTCTCACTACATTCACGCATATACGCATGCGCACGCCGCGCGCGCCCCACCCCTACTCGTCCCTGCGCAACGCCAACCCCCATCTCCGAGCAACCAGCTCCCGAGCCCCGTCTCGCCTGGGCCCAACTTAACGCACTCGCGGTCTCGATCACACTCGCGCTCCCACTCCCCTTCATCTTCCTCCTCCTCCAGCTCCGAGTCGGACGCGGAGAGCCCGCCCCCGCTCATCAGCCCGACGTTCAGCAATTCCAGCACGCTCCCAACCAATAATCACACGAGCAGCTATCTAGCAGACCACAAAGACCCCCCGCCTGCCCCCGTGCCGACCCTCCAGCCAGGTGATATCGTGTTCTGGCACCACCTCGCGCGCACGGGCGAGATCGCGGGTGTGGAAGACGATCGCCGTGCTAGGACGCGGGAGAGCGCGAGGGATGCCGGCAGGTTTTTCTTGGACCGCTGAAAGCGAAGGCGAGCGTTGGAACGAGACGTTAGGGCTTCACCGGCTTTGGCGTTGGCCCCGACGGTTGCCGGTCACAAATTGTTTGCCTGGCCTATCGACTCGGAGAGTTGGGAGAAGGCTGGTCACAAGGTCTCTTCATCGACGACCGTGAAACCGTGAATAGTTAGTGGCTCCCCCTCTTTCGCCCCTTGGCCTTCGCCTGTGCACCCTTCTGTCCTCTCTGCCTCCCATTCGACTGTTCGATTGGCCGCGGGCCCGCTTCCAAACTCACGAAATTTGACGACCCATTTTTATCTTGTCGACGTCGTTCTTGGTTCTCTCCCCCTCTTCTCTCCTCTCTTTTCTTGGTCCTTGGTCGCGTCTTGCCGTTCCTGTCTTTTCTCCTCCACGCGCCGATTTTTGTCATGCGCTAAATTTCTCAGTCAGTTGTAAGATAGAAAGAGGAGGTTTTCTCCCATCTCTCGTTACACCCACACCACACCCATCCCCATTCCAGAGCCCCATTCCGCTCCCTCCTTTGTTCTAGCCCCAGCCTTGATCAACGCAACGCAAGGCAGCATACCAACCCCGATCGCACATACCTCCTCGACTTTGAGTTCCTTTTTTATGACTATGTATATAGCATCGCTTCCCCATCCAATCCCATCCACTAGCACTACCCCCACCCCACATCCAATTTCATTCCCGCTCCCGCTCCCATTTCCTCACATCCATCACACGAATGTCTCTCCCTCTCCCATTTTCTCCCGCCCACTCATTCGCTCGTCTCCTCCATCAAATCTGGTTTTGTCCAACAATATTATGTAGTTGTATCACCCACCCTCTCCTCCCAACCTCATCGACCTCGGTCATTACTCAGTGGTTATCGAGTTGACTCTATAGACTTTAATGATTGAAATGACAACGAGAAAGACTTTCATGTACATAAAAGACGATGCAAGGACACTGAAAAGGACGACGTCGATCCATAGGATGATTTATCTGTATATTTGTTGTTCAGGAAACAAATGTATTTCTACGATTTTATCGGAAGATTGAATCACCTAGCCTGGGAGTTGGACGTCGATTCCATGTTCTTCGTCTTCTTCATTGAACGGAGGCAGTATACAATCGAAAGAACGGCCCGGTAGAATTGAACGGCCTTCATGAAAGAGCGTTTTGAAATTGAAAGGTCCGTACAAAACCCTCCTCGCTTCATATAAACCAGTCAGTAATGAAGCAAGGGGGATTTGTGCGGTATGAACAATTGCCACTTGGAAAGCTGCACATGCACTTGAACTTTGTAGCCAACATAACCGTGACAGAATTGACATACGTATTATAAGCAAACCAATCTCCCAAGAAAAGCCTCGAAAATCGCGGTGGCGCATTGACTCCGAACGGCCGAGTCCTCCAGACTTCTCGGACCGTCATCGTCGCACCAGCACGAACAAACGGTAACGGTCTTCTTCTAAGCAAATGAATCGAATCGGGGTGGAAGTTCAATACGTATCTACCTATCTCCTCTCAAGTTCTTCCAAGTTCTACTTATGTACGGACAGGGTCGGCAAGAGCGAAGCACCAGGCGGAGGTACGTACTAGCTTACTTCATGGAAGAGGAACCTGGAAGAGTAAAGGTCCCACCAGCAGGGCTGAGGCAGAGGCAGGGTCTGAATTCCCCGAAGTTAATGGAATGAGGAGGGTGAGAATCGAGAAAGGGAGGTAAGGGGAATACTTGAGATGTTAACGTCATAGCCTCGAAAGGGCGGTAAGTAGCTCAAGGTTACTTACAGGCAACTTACAGGCAACCTTGAGCAACGAGGGCAGGGACGAGGACGGCTGATAAATGAAGCTTGAAGCTTGAAATCCAATTGGCTTTCATGTGTGATATTGAAAGGCGGCTAATCAGTCGTCGCAAAGTACTGCTATTCATTAAAGGACAGTAGCTGGTAAGCCTATCGGCAGGCAGCTACGAGCCACGAGCTATGAAATTCAAAATTCGAATCAGGATCGCTGAGAAGACGATGGACAGGGCAGGGAGGACCTAGACAAGGAAATAGGTGGGATAGTAAGGCAGGGCTGGGATTGGTGGCACCGGATAATTCGTTTTCCTTGACCTTCGGACTCGGGGAAGGGCTTCGAAAGAGGACAAAGAAGCCTGGGATTGAGAAAGAGAGGCGTATGTAAGCGAGAGACATTGAATTTACTGACAGCATGAGACTCGAGCACTAGGTCCACGAGCGAGCGAGTAGGCGAATGGGGCTTTGGCAAGTGGAGAAGGAGCGACTAACCCTGGCCGCCGGAATTCGAAGCCGCTGTCCTCCTTACATTGTGTACGTGCTCTATACTGTGCGGGGTAACGTTAGCATTGAGTTCGAGTTCCTGGAAACTTGGACTGTTGAAGGCAAAGGGAAGGGAGAGAAGACGGAGGTGTCACTGTGGCGTACGAAGCCGGTCGGCGAATGACATGTCCGCGTGCAGGACCGCTGCAGGTTGGCCTAGACGTGTCCTCCAGACGGGGCAGCCTTGAGTTATCAGATAATACTTCACTGGTCGAGCATCAGACAAAGGCAGACAGGGAGGCCGCATGTGCCCAGGCTGGGAACTCTCGCACAAGGTGGAGCAGATGCAGACGAATGTATGAATGCGTATTGCGTGTTATTGAGTAGATGTGATTGGCAGCGAGTCATCGACCGTCTTGCATAGATGAAGGATCAACGAGAAGAAGGTGTTCCGAGACCCGAGAAAATCCATCGCCACCCGAGCATGCAGAGCTGTGTCGGGAAGAACCAAGGAGCCAGGCCTATTTCCGCGTCACGATCGGGCAGGTCCATACCCCGGACCCACCCTTTTCGCGCTTCAAGGACAGGGGGCGAACGTTAACCTGAGTCAATGATGATGGTCGCCGGCCAGCCGTGATAAAATAAGCCAATAAAAGCCAGCCAGCCAGAAGCTCCTCTGAAGGGCCGATCATGATGGACCCTCCGGACGTAGGCCTCAGAAAAGGAGAGCACTTGTTCTCTCGCACAGGAGAATGGGGTATATACTTGGGTTGTTCCTGGGGATTCTGGGTCAGTCGGGCGACAGAGAATGTGCTCGGGGTGGCAGATGATCAGTGTGTGTTCTCACCTCTTTCTCATCGTTGCGAGCTGTTGAGTAGGATCTTTAATTTTGGACGATACTGCCGGGCAGTGTGGGGCAGGAAGAGGGCGGGATCGACGTCGGAGCATTGGTGGCTGAGGCAGATGGGGTAAGGAGGCGGCAGTTAGAGTGTACTTAAGGTGTAGACTGCGTTCGATGCTCCTCTTGAGAATGAAGGTAGCGTAAGAGCACTCTGTCACGTTGGCTTTTATGTGGGTACGCCAAGCGAGGTTTGGAGGTACTGGATGCGAATGGATGGTGCTGGTCACGGAGAAATTCCACGCAAGGGGAAGCATGTCGAGAGGGGTTTCATCGGATGGGCTCTTGCTTGCTATTTGAGAGGCTGTTCGATGTGTGTAATATGGAACACGTCGGAAAGCGCAGTAAGACGTGTCTTCTGGCGTCTTCGAGTGGCTAGTGGCCTATGACGCGTCGGTGGAATTGGTCAACTATGGAACCTGCAGATCTGGAGTATTGGCTAGGCTGGAAATCGAAGAACCATCACGGGTTCATAGACTGTCTGAGAAAGCTCAGCTTTGCTGATGAGAAGACTCGTGCGGTATTACGAGGCCAAACATAGTGCCTGACGTAGTCCTTCCAAGACTTACTTAGAACCCTCGAAAGAAAAGCTAGAAGAGAACACCGTTACTCAAAGGCCATGTGAGTGAGACAAAATAACTTGTATCTCACACAACTATCTCAGACTATCTCATGCTACCCAGACCTCTATCTCCAACAATCTTCTTCCCTGTTGGCTTATATCCGTTTGTCTAGCAGACCAGACACAAAGGAGGTAGACGGCCGAAGTTGATGGTTTGTAGCATGAGGTGCAGGTTAGGCCTTAACCTTTACGCAGATCCAGATAGTGAGCGAATTTCTAGTGCCAGATAGAGACGAGAGACGCGTGGCCATGAGATAAAATTATCGATACACCTCCGTATCGATCCCCTTCTAGCTTCTGGAATATACGTAGATGACAACATCCAAGCAAAAGGCCGCCGAATGGAGATCGTACGCGCGAGGACTGAATGGATTGCGTGCGCGTGAACGCGACCGTTGAGAGAGATGGCTCTCAGCTGTCCCAATATTACGACCGCAAAGGCGGGAATAGGCGACGATCCAGGTGGATGGGAAGCGAGGAACGTTCGATGGAAGGAGATTGTGGCGTTCGGGATGGCTTGGGCGTTGGCGTCTTCGCGATGGAGATAAATGGGTACGCGAAGGTGCGCGAGATTCTCCGAGTTGCGCTTGTACCGCCGACGTCTACGTCTGACGCGCCTGCGTTGAGATCCGTGACACCGTCTATCATTTGCCTAAGTAAACGATGTGGGAATGCACGCGTCCGTGCGGGGAAATCCCTTCTGGTGATTAAGATTGTCCAGAAGAAGGATTCGCGCCAAAAATAATGCTTGAGTGGCGAAACGAGCTGATTGTACGGTGTGGGGTGGCGGAGGACCGGGAAAGGAATGAACATGGATATGTGGTCGGCGGAAGGGTAGGCTGTCCTGCCTTATGGATAACCCGAGAGGAAGACGAATAGGGCTTGACCTTGGGCTTGAACCATTTGACGTGGGCCCAGTTTAGCTCTGGTGCGTGCTTGGGTCAGAATATGTCATGCTGCGATTATAAAGGGCATACCTTTGAGCACGCTTTCATCCTTTCTTTTCATCTGAGCACCATGGCTCGCACTAGAGACGAATCTACTCTATGGCGGAAATTTTCGGGGATGCACCCTCCTCAGGATCGAAGGATAAAATGGTGGGCTAGGCCGTTAATTCGTCGAAAAAGTTGGAGTGGGTCGCCTGAATCGATCGCGAGGGTTCCAGATCATTCGGGTTGGGCACACCATGAACCTGTTACAGTCCTGCAGTGCAATTTGCTGTAAAATAGTGAAGGAATGATGATGAGAGGAGTCTTATAGCATCAGCCTAAGCGACGGGACCGACAGCTAGCGAAGACATGATAACGCGGGTTGACTCCATTGAAACTTACATAAAGGGTCGGGGAATGAATAATCCGCTTACATAATGCGCCCCTTATTAAGGTGAACCGCCCCAAACAACCACTCACCATTCTCTGCTTCTCTCCACAACCATCATCAGTGTTCTCCAAGTCCTTGGTACGTGGTCTATTCTTCGTCGAGTTCTACGCATCCTAATACCATTGCTACTCCCTCTCATCAGATCAGTCAAGTGCGCTTTCTTTCACCCGCCCCGCAGCATCGCCGCAGTAACTAACCTTGGTCCTCAGCATGCAAATCTTCGTAAAGACCCTCACTGGAAAGACCATCACCCTCGAGGTGGAATCGTCCGATACCATCGATAATGTAAAGGCTAAAATCCAAGACAAGGAGGGGTACGTTTAGTTGCCACTTCGCGTTTGATAAGCTTATCTTAACTCGAACCAGTATCCCTCCCGACCAGCAGCGCCTCATCTTCGCGGGCAAGCAGCTCGAGGACGGGCGCACCTTGTCGGATTACAACATCCAGAAGGAGTCGACGCTCCATCTCGTCCTTCGTCTTCGTGGAGGAATGCAGATCTTTGTGAAGACCCTCACGGGCAAGACCATCACCCTGGAGGTCGAGTCGTCCGACACGATTGACAACGTGAAAGCCAAGATACAGGACAAGGAGGGCATACCCCCTGACCAGCAGCGCCTCATTTTTGCGGGCAAGCAGCTCGAGGACGGCCGGACCCTTTCCGACTACAACATCCAGAAGGAATCGACTCTGCATCTCGTCCTCCGTCTGCGCGGTGGCATGCAGATCTTTGTCAAGACGTTGACGGGCAAGACCATAACGCTCGAGGTCGAGTCCTCTGACACGATCGACAATGTCAAAGCCAAGATTCAAGATAAGGAGGGCATTCCCCCGGACCAGCAGCGTCTCATTTTCGCCGGCAAGCAACTCGAAGATGGTCGCACCCTCTCTGACTACAACATCCAGAAGGAATCCACCCTCCACCTCGTTCTTCGTCTCCGTGGCGGTATGCAGATTTTCGTCAAGACGTTGACGGGCAAGACCATCACGCTCGAGGTCGAGTCGTCGGATACGATCGATAATGTCAAGGCGAAAATTCAGGACAAGGAGGGTATCCCCCCTGATCAGCAGCGCCTGATCTTCGCTGGCAAGCAACTGGAGGACGGCCGCACACTCTCGGACTACAACATCCAGAAGGAGTCGACCCTCCACCTTGGTAAGTGGCCGTTTCAGTTGTGGAACGCTAGCGCTCATGGAACAATTGTAGTCCTTCGTCTCCGTGGTGGCTTGTAGGCACATCGATCTGGGTGTTGTTGTCTGGACGGTCTTATTGTGTATAGCAGCTAGCTGGCAGTGGTAGAATTGAATAGCATTGTTGTGACACGTTTGATGAGTGATGTATTGGCTGGACCCAGGGCTGGATCAAAACAACGCTGTGAGAAGGCAGTGGATGCTTACATAATGCCGATGGACTTTTTCCCGACGAGATAGGTGCCAGGGCCAGCGTTGGCCTTTTGACCGCCACAGGTCCTGCCTTTCATCTCCACTCCTTGTCTCCGACCCCCATCCCCTCTCTTCCCCGGCGCCGCCAGCTATGGCACCAGCCTCCTCCACCTCCCGCGTTTCCTCAACTGCCCTCACATGGCGCCCAACAAAGATCATGCACATGCGCGACCTCGCTAAGGACGACGACTTCCTCAGCCATCTCCTCGTCGAGAAGGTCGGCACAGGCGCAGTACCCCTCCTCGTCCACAAGATGGACGCAACACGCCGTCTCCCTAGGACGGACACCCAGGACATCATGCGCATAGTCCGACGCGTGCGTTTTCCCCCGGTCGTGTCCACCCGCATATACTCACCTTCACGCGACGTTCTCGTTTTGTGCTTCCCATACAGCTTGTACTCGGCAAGGCCCCAATACAGCAGTCTGTCCGCCAGGCCGTGGACGACCTCCTCTTGTAAGTGCTCCCCCTTAACACCCACCCCCTCTCGCACTGCACCGCGTCGCCTGCCGACCATTCATGTGCTGACCGCCCGTCAACCGTTGCAGACTCCCTCCTATACGCTATTTTCTCAAGTCATATACCCAAAAGCAGATCAACGCCTTTGCCACGTGAGTTCAGCGACTCCTCCATGCTCGTTTCCCTCTCACACTCGCCTGTGGGTCACCTAGACACGCCTCCCGCTACTTCGAGTTGTACAATCCCTCGGGATCCATCGAAATCGCACACACGTCTCGCTACTCCCACCAGACTGGCAAGTCCGAGCTATGCATTTTGGCGACACGCCCACTCGCCCCTGGCTCCATCGTCACAGAGCTTAAAGGCTCAATGGCCAACCTCACGGAAGAGGAGGACAAGGAGCTCAAGCGCACGGACCTGAGGAAGTCGGACATTCGCCGCGATTTCAGCGTCATACATTCGAAGTCGATGAAGAAAAACCACCTGTTTTTGGGCCCGGCCCGATTCGTCAACGTGAGCCTACCTTCCTGAGTCTTATGACATGCATTTCTGATATAGAAATCCTATAGCATGACTGCGATAACAACTGCGAATTATTGCGTGAAGGAAGATATATCACTTTTAGGGTGCTCAGGCCGATTGCTGTGGGCGAAGAAATAACAGCCCACTATGGAGACGGATATTGTGCGTCCACACTGTTCCGATGTTTCAAAAGCAGGATCGTTCACTCACAAAAATGTCCTTTCTAGTCGGCAAGAAGAATCGGGACTGTCTCTGTGAGACCTGTGAGAAGAACGGTCGGGGTGGTTATGCACCCGACCGTGACGACCCCGAGAGTTCAGACTCGAGCTCATCGGATCCCGAGTCTGACTCCGACTCCGACTCGGATTCAAGTTCGTCAGAGAGCGAAGAGGAGGTGAAGCCTCTGCTCAATGTCAACGAGCGACGGACACGACGTGGGGTCTATGCCGTGACGAAACCCCAAGAAGACGACAGTGACGACAGTGAAAACGATGAAGAGGACGACGATAAGATCC
Organism: Cyclocybe cylindracea; assembly: GCA_013376435.1. Classification (NCBI taxonomy): domain Eukaryota; kingdom Fungi; phylum Basidiomycota; class Agaricomycetes; order Agaricales; family Hemipholiotaceae; genus Cyclocybe; species Cyclocybe cylindracea. The sequence goes on from MPNV01002940.1 coordinate 734,981, forward strand.
CTTTAGCAGAAGCAACCGACATTCCTGCTGATGCCGAAATTGAACTAACTGTCGAAATCGATGCAGGGTCCGACTTGACATCGCTGGCGCCTTCTACCGCGCCTTCTGACGGCGCGAGCCCTGCGAAATTGTCGACACCTGGCCCTATGACTCCCAATCGGGGTCTAGACTTATCACGATCCTCATCTTCCCTAACCGATTTGACACCTTCAGTTGCGGGTTCCGCCACCCCTCACAGCACCCAATCGACGCCGTTCCGCTCGATTATCGCGACGCGTCGACAGAAAGCGAAGGAATTGGCGGAGGCTGAGAGCGCCAGCCGAGCTGGCTCCTCAAGAATCAAGAGTGCTTCTCGCAGTGCCAGTATCGAACGTTCTCCGAGACGTCTTACACGCGTTACACGCTCAGTATCCTCGCTGCGGCTGTCAGAAAAGAAGGGGAAAGGCAAGGCGACACCCACACCAATTCCGACACCTCTCTCAGATAAACCATCGAAACGGTCAAAGAGCTTGGGCAAGGACGACCCCAAAGTCAAGAAAGAGGAATTGGACTCTCGTCTTCTCCGTGTTCGTCCTTCGGTGGGCGTCCCCGAGGCGTCCAAGGAGCCCCCGCGAAAACCAGAGGTGCCTCGTGGCCCAGATGGAAAGCCGTTGCCGACTTGCACCACATGTTCCAATGTGTTGCCTTTAATTTCTGTGGATTCCAAGGTCGTCTGGGGTTTAGGGTTAGAGGCTAACGGCAAGAAAAAGAAGCACGTCAAGCAAGAGTGCCCTCGGTACGTTTTTGCCTCGAATGGATGTGCCTGTTCGACGTATGCTGATTGTTTTATTTGAAGTTGCATTCGTCATTTTGCCATCTATGACTGCCCTTGGCCGTCTCGGACCGCCCCACATGGAACCATCTCGGTGACCCCAAGAGAGGACTCAGTGCCAGCAGATAGCCTTACCAAGAAAGTCACCCAAAAAGGACTTTCGTTGCTTGATCGCAAACTTGCTGCTGCAGCTGCCTCGGCCTCGACGGCGTCGAAGTCCAAGAAACATCGACGAGACGAAGAAGAGGGGGCTGAAGAGCCGCGTCCGTTGAAGAGACGTAAATCCGAGCCAGAACCGGTGCTTCCGAAGGGCAGAGTGACGAAGACGTATTCGACGAGCGCAAGGCGGCACAGGCACAGTCCGACGCCGGAATTGCCGAGGAGGCGTGGACCAGGTCGTCCGCGTCTCTCCTCGCCGCAGTTTAAGCACAAGATAACAAAGGTCAAGGTGGAGGAACCTGCACCGGAGGTGGAGAAGTCGACATTAAGCCAACCAAGGGCGCAGAATGGACGGTTTGGAAAGAAGGACAAGAAGAGGGCTCAAGATGCAACTGCAGCTCGGTCTCAGAGTGATGGGTCCACAAGCGACGGGCAGGAGTCGTCACCCGCTCGCAAGCGTCACAGTGACGATGTGGAAGTGGTCGACGACTCGCCTCGCAAGAAAGTCGCTAGACGTGACGAAGGAGTAGCTAGCCAGAAGGTCTTACCTCGTCGCTCGTCTGGCTTCTCCGGAAGCCGCCTCTTTTCTAACCCCAGTCCGCTGCAGTTTGCTCTCAAGGCTTGGGCTGGCCCAGTCATTCTGGACGACTCTTCTTCCTCTTCCTCTTCCGACGAGCAACCCGAGACTCCTGAGGATGATCAGTCGCCTGCGGCTGACGTCGTGGAACCTGAGGAGCTGAGCACTCACCACTTCCTACCCACCATGATACCCAGGGGTCCTTTGACATACAAGCCCTCTCCGCTGTCGTTCGCCAAGAACCGCTGGAACGCTGTCATTCAGGTCGGGAAGATCGAGCTGGACGTCAAGCAACCGATCCCGCCCAGGAGTAGCTACAACTCGGACGGCGAGGTGTGTCTTCTTCTCTGATGATCTTCGTCACGCCATTTCTCACATTCTGCCACTTTATTTTAATTCTGAGCAGAACTCTGAGATTGGTCTCGACCGCGAGATTACGCACAGCCCACCCCCAGATGATGACTATCCATCAGTTGACGATTACTTTCACCATGGACTACGACAAGTCTATCCTATTCTCCCAGCCGACAATGTGTTCACTCGCTCCATCCCGAAAACCACCTCATTTCGCTCTGCAGACCCTCAGACCAAACCCTCCTTCATCAATGCCGGCTGGGATGATTCGTCGGACGCTTCCGAGGCATAATTATGTGACGTTCTGAACATTGAACCAACCATGATCAATAACTAATAACTGTATACTCATTATTTCTGTCATATCTGCCTTTGCTCTCCTCTGTTGTCTTGGTCACTGCACTGTTAGATAGTTGCATTTATTTTGGCATGGTTTTATCATTATTATTTCAATTGCACCATTCGACGTTGTTACTAATAGTTTTCTCTCGTCTAATGTAGTTGTAGTCGTTGGTTTCAACTGGACTGTCTCGCACTGAAATGGCATTTCATTGATTACTTGAACGTGCAGAAACATACCATCGAGGGGTGTAAACACATCTATTGTGCACCGTCAGGTTTTAACGAGCTGCGACCTGCCCGTAGAATTTCGTCAGTTGACAAGAGGTTGATAGCGATGACGGCGCTACGGCAAAGATGTCAGAAACGGCGCAATTCAAGGAAGTATGTGCGTACCAAGAATGTAGCATCTGTCGCTTTACTCTGTAGTTGTCCCAGATGCCGCTGGCTGTTGGGTCAATAGGCTCTCCTGACTCCAGGTCTATGCCGACGACATTGCCCTCAGCTTGCTCTTCCTATGGAGATAAAGAGGGGCTGCCTGTCAATATTGTTACAGATCAGAGGTAAAGAGAAACGTACCTGAAGGGCCACCACGACGTCCTGCACATCAAACCCTCCATTCTGGGCCAGGGTTTTGGGAATAATGAGAAGAGCATCTGCAAATGCTTGCACTCCCATCTTGACCCGACCTTTCGCACTCTTCTTGGCCGGCCCACTCAAATGTGCTGAGCAGGCAACCTCGAATGCACCTGCACCGGGAATGAGGCACTCGTCCTCAAGAGCATTCTTGACCGCCCGAAGACCGTCTCGAAGAGCGTCCTGGATTTGCTGCGTAGTGTGAGGATTGGGCCCTTTGATGAGCAGTGTGACAGATTTAGGATCTTTGACTTCTTCGACGAATGTAAATTTTTCTTCCCCTAATGTGTGCTCATAAACGAGCCCAGCCCAACCAAGCACCGAAGGAGTAAGATCGTCCACCGAATTCTGCGCAACACCGCCACAGACAAGTTGAAGGCTAAGATCATTGAGAGTTGGCTGAAGGACGAAAATTCGGGTTGCTCACCGTTCCATGTTACGTCGCTTCGCTCTCCGAAGAGCAAGGATGCCGTTTTTTGCGAGCACATCCAAACTCATTGGGTCAATGCCTTTCTGGTTGATGACGACGAAATTCTTTTTCTTCTCTTTCTCTTTCGAGTCGACGGCTTGATCGCACACGAGGTTCTTCAAGTTCACGATCTTCTGTAGTTTGGCATCGCCTCGGCAGAAACAGCGTGAAAAGTTAGGTTCCACACGAAGCAANCGCGTCCCAATCTGAGACTGCTTTTCAGATCTGCGTTTCTCTTCCTCTCCTTCTACACTATTCTCACGCAACACCTAATTATCTACTTTGCCTCATTTCTTGCATCCTACCCGGCGGTACAATCACCCAGGTTTGCTATTGGGCAGCCTAAATCATCAGAGGAGTCGAAACGTGGAAAAGGCGACGCGTTGATTGAAAAGGGTGCCATTCCGTCAAGGTTGAAGTTGAGCTTTGGTGGCTAGAAGTAGGGCCCTCGTACGTCGCGTTTACTGTTTTAGCATATTGGTAGTCAGTCTCAGCGCTGGCCAGGGCCAGGTGGAGGAACCAACGGCGCAGAGATTGTTTCAGCTGGTGCATCTTGAACCAACCACAATAATCTCCCATACTCTTCGAAGTGTCACGAACGTAGCGAAACCTTGTATTCTCTTCCTACGCGAGCAACCGTTGTTTTAAGCTGGTGCAACTGCCTACCAAATCTCGATGACGTCCCAAGGAAGAAGGAAACCCAATCAACACAACGGCAGAAACTCACCCATCGAAGTCATAGACGTCGACGCCATTTGGGAGAAGTCATTGACGTTGACAAGCAATATGTCAAGTACGATACACATGAGGAGGCTATCACCCATTGACGCACGGAAATTTAGGGAAGGAGTACGTGCTGCACGCTCTCGGGAGGCAGAGCAAGCGACACGGCAGGAAGCAGAGGAGGGAGTTCGACTTCCGGTGCTGCTCATCGTCCCTGTCACCTCCGCAGGAAGGATATCCTCAACGATCGTCCTGCTATTCAAGAGATGAGACGAGTAGGTACTCTTTTCTCTTTGGCCGACTTTTCATATCACGGTGTACGCTCTGGTCTCCGCGTACTCCTGCCTGGAATTTGCTTCGAGACCAGAATCTTTTCATGGAAGAATAACTACTACTGAATGAAAGGCTGATCGTTTCGTTGTTCCAGAAACAGCAAGAGAAGCGGGCGGGTCCTCTGGATCACCCCAGCTTCCGCTGCTTCCGCAAAGCGACGCAAACTCGATACCATACCATCGTCCTCAAGGCCTCCAGTGCCACTACGCTCCAGAGCCCCCCTTTCCTCCGCGCATCTCTCTACTGCAAGCACGCATCCTGTGGCAGGCGGTTCAGCAAGAACGTTTCACCCCACAATTCCCTTGATTGCTAGAGAGGAGTCTCCGGAGCTAGTCTTTGTGGAAAACAATCGACCAAGGCGCGTCATGCGTAGATCATGTGGGATAACGAAATGCTTGGCGTCCTTGGGTTTCGAACACTAGGTCCTCGGAGTTAATGTTGTCTTGATACAAATCCGTCACACAATTTGAGTAGTAGACAAAATGCAATGCAGAACTATGCAGTGTGATGCTAATTTGACAAGTGAAGGTACAAGAAAGAACAAGATTGCAAAGCAGTATATAGAACAGCAATGTGGATGCACTGATTGACGAGTCAAAGACATAAGTATGTGCGTACAAAAGCATCGTAGACACGAATAGGAACGAAAGACATCATGAGAAATCCGAAAAATGGGGGTCAGTCAAAAAAGGAAGCGAGAGTTAACGATGCTCGCTGAACGATGAGGTGGGCCGCGAAGGTTGGGAGCTCCGTCGAGCAGAATCAGAGGGTGGCGGACTGCCAACCGAACCTGGAGGAGGAGGCGTAGGCACAGGCGGAGAGCGATGTTGACCAGGGTGTTGCGAGACATGTGGTTGGGAAGGCGGTGGCGGGGGTGGCTGCTGCTGTTTCTGCCTTCCACCTCCATTGGCATAGACATGGCGAGCTCCGTTAGGCAGCGGCGGGGGGTTTTCGCCCGGACCGCTCGTACGTGGTGATTGAGGTACCTTGGGAGGCGGGTTAATCCCGTCAAGCATGAGGTGCACGCCATCGGTCTTCCACAAGTCCTCAAGAGTTTGCAAGAGTTTCAGGAGTTTCTTGGGTGGGTTCGAGCCGTACGGAGGCGACTTGGTGTCGAGTAGCATCTCCAGGACACGAGGGTCCTTTATGACCGAGCCGTTCTTGCCGAATTTCTGCAAGAGGCGCATCGTCTCTTTGCATCTCTCCAGATAGCCCTCTTCGTCGATTTGCAACGCCCTGATGATATGGCTCTGAAGAACCAAAGGGGTTTTGTCAATCAGAGAGAAAAAGGAAGAATTAAGGAAAACGGACCTCCTCAATAAGCTGCACGAACCCCGGAGGCTGCCTCCCAACCAACATACTAAACATGCGCATGACAAACGTATACTGGGCCACAACATCACAAGCCCTATTACTACCCCTCTTGCGGAAGAACTCGCTGAAGCCTTCGTGGTCCTCCTGTATCAGACGATCCACCGATCGGATGAATGGCTCGTCAGGCGGCGTCATGTCATCGTCGGAGGGCCCTTCGTTTCTCGTGCTGTAGACCGGCTGAGGAGGCGGCGCCGGCACTGGTGGTGGCAATGGGCCTGGTACTCCCGCTACGGAAGGCTGGTGATGCCTGGGTGATGTTGGAGGGTACTCAACCGATGTGTTTGGATAACCTGAATGAGGATCCTGGTCGCGAGATTGGCTTTGCTGCCGTCGCCTCTCCATAGCAGCATGGAACGACCTTGGCGGGCTTAGACGACGAGGAGACGTTTGCCACGAATGGTCATGGCGAGGCACTTTGCTGGGTCCTTGGTTCGAGTGCGGATGGTTTGGAGGCGGAGGTGGGCCATTGGAGCGGAAACTATCGTAGTCGTCGAAAGACGGAGAGTTTATTCGCTTGCGAGGGTTGGGAATGTCATAGCTCTCCCGTCTTGGTTCAACGTCCATTGGGTATTCTTGTTGTGGCTCGGGCTCGTCATACGCTGGAGACCATAATTCTCGAGGTATTTGTGGGGGGCGAGGAACCTGCCCTGGTGGCTGAAGCTACATTAAACAAAACGAAATAGACATCGGTCAAAGGTCTGGTTTGTGTTGTAAAATGACGAAGCCCACCAGCTCCACTACGAGGTCAATCGTCCTGTCCGGTTTGACGACGACGTTGCAAGAGCTTATCTCGTCCACATTGTCGGAAGTGACTCGCAATATGAACTGCCTATACTTTCCACGCAAGGTATATGCGCGAGCAGGACCGTCTATCCTCGCAGGACTCGACTGCAATTGTGTGCCCTGTCGACAAGATTTCATCAGTATTTTTGTTTCAATGCCAGAAGAAATATTCAAGCCGACTCACGATGTCTTTGGCGTCCGCCCAAAAGCCATCTGCAGGGTTATCACCTGGCCGCAGAGGAATCTTGACTTCAGCAAGCTGAGGGTCCTCAGTACCGCTCCGCATATCGGTAATAAGAAGTGTAACCATCCGCAGCGGGACCTGCTTGACCTTTCGTTGAGCTGTAGGCAACCCAACATATACATTAATTTTCGCAAATCAAGAAAATAAATGCTAAAAAAAAGAATCACGAACCGGAGCTTTCTCCAGACGAAGCCGGATTACCACTCTGCTGCGAACTACTCGAGTTCGTCCGTTGTGCGACACCCGCTGGCTGAGGCGGCGGCCGTTCCCGCTGTGCAGGCTGTGGCGGCGGATGTGTATACGCATGTTGCTCAAGAGGCGACGTAGTCCTCGGCGACGGGACAGAAGGAGGCGACATGTTCCGCCTAGGCGGCGGCGAACGAATAGGAGCAGAAGGCGACAGGGTCCGCGAACTCGAAGTACGTGGAGCGCGGGGCGAGACGTGATGAGAAGGATGAGCTGGCGGCGGCGACATATCCCGTACAGGCGACATGGGCATCGGCGCGTTTGGCGCGTCGTAATCTTGCCTGTAGTGGCTGTGGGATGGAGCGTGCGATGACGAGCTCGATTCGCCACCGTGCGAGGGCTGAGGCGATGCAGATGACTGCTGTGAGTGGCCTGTTTGCCGAGAGGACGAGGGTGGCTTGGAGGTGTTGTCGATGCGTCTGACTTGCTGTGGGGCACCGTGTGGGTTGTGCCGCGAGTCGTCCACGGTCTTCTTCGGTGCAGACGGCAGCGGAGGCGGGAAAGGCGGCAAGTTCGACTTGGGTGGAGGCTGCGGGTTTCTGCTCGCCCTGGACGCCGGGATGGTCGTCGCAGACCCACTAGACGACCCAGCAGCAGCAGACCCAGGGTGCCCATCAACAAACGTCGACCCCATCGCGCTGCTCGACGGATATCCCCCATTCGACCCCGCCGACAGACTCTGATCCACCGACGGCTGCCTCCTCCGCGGCCTCTCCACCGCCACCTGCGGTGTCCCGCGGTACAACGACGAGTACGGCCCCGAGCCCGCATGCATCGGTGGCTCCGCGCTCGGCGTCGGGTCGTACGTCTGCAACCGAAACCGGCTCGTCTGGCCGGGGTACGCATCGGGCTTGCGGGGGCGCTTCGTGCCGCCCTTCTTTGCCTTGGACTTGGGCGGCTGCGGCACCGCCTGCCCGGGCAGGAAAACCCTCGTGGAGGCGGCCTCGAGGTTCGCGTCGTACGTGCTTATGCTGCTCGCGGAGGCAGCGAGGGCGGTTGCACCAGTGTCGCTAGTGAAGGCGAACCCGACGGCGCGACGGAGCAGAGGGCCCTCGGACGGAGGAGGGGTGTCGTCATCTGGGATCGGTGGAATCACCAGGTCGCCGTCGTCTGAAGTGGGTGAGAAGGAGCGCTTTGGGCCCTAAGCAAAAGCAAGGGTAAGTTGACATGTTCGAGTGTTCGACAACTTGAAGACGAACTGGGCGCGCTGGAGAGGAGTCGCGGCTGCTCCTGCAAGAAAGTCACCTTGTTAGAACTGTGACAGAGAGCAAAAAGACATGTAAAGGAGTTGTTACGCACGAAGAACCGTCCCCACTACGGCGCCTCCCTCGACCGATCTCGCCATCGTAGGTGCCTGCTCGCGACATGACGCTCGAAACGCGGCTTGCACGCGATGTGGGCGGAGAACGAGGTTGGGAACGCGGACGCAGCCGGCAACGTACGAGTATAAAAGTGGTTGGCCCTCCGGTGGACCTCCCTTACACGGGTTTGCCAAGCGGAGAAGTTCTCAAACACGGACCAGAATGGCAATTAATGTGCTCTGATGCAATGGCGTCGCTGAGGCGTTTAGGAGACGACAAGGAGGCCTTTGGTGAGGAGCAACATGTCAGACGAGGAGATAAGGTGGTTATGGAACGAGCCTGGGGCCTGGTGTGTCTTTCTCGAAGCAGCAACGCATAAAGCTGATCCAACCCAGATTCTGCTTGACATTCCCACGCGGCCGATGAAATTCCTTCTTTTGGCAATTTTGCAATAAGCCCTCACAGCCACCGAACAGCACCCAACGCCAACATGCCCCTTTTGACGTGCTATCGATAAGCCCGCGGATGTCCACCAATGGAATCGCGAGCACGAGGGCCCTATTTTTCGAGCATTTGTTCCCCAAGCTGATTCGAACCGTACAGATTACAGGCAGGTTGTGATTTAGTTATGTAAAAAACTCTAATTTGACCGAGATTTATGACCTTTCCACCTGACTCTTGCCATACAAACGAGCAGCATTGCCATAGAACACAGCATCAACGTAGTTTTGCTCGACTCCGACCTCGGCAAGGGATTCTCTGGCGATCTCGTACCAGTCGCCGACCTTGGATAGACCCCTGGAAGAGGAGGACGGAGAGGACCCAAAGATTATGCGCTCGTAGCCGAAAGCCTCCATGACAGGCGCAACTGGGAGGGAGAATTAACTTCGCGCTCCAGCATAGTAACGGGCCTTTTACTTACGATACATCTTGATGCGCCGTTTCCACTCCTTCAGTTGCTGGGTGTCAGTAGCCTCAACTGGGCTTCCAGGGAAGGGTGTTTGAGGAGTAGGAGCGTCCCAGGCGGGTGGGAGAAATTTGACATGAACCTGAGGAATGAGAGAAAGCGCGGCGACCTGCGACTGGAAGGCGAGATATGTGGGGTGATTCATCAACTTGACGATGGGCAAGTCGAGATCATGCGGAGGAGGCAATATGTTGGCTATGTGTCGTCGGATTAGCAACCGGAGGTATGGGGATAATGAAGAACCTCACAAAGAACGACACTCGGAACTACCTCGAGATCAGAGGTGGCTTTGGCGATCATGTCCTCGAAGCCTTCAAGGAGCGAATCGGAGAGGGTTGCTTGGATATCAATATCAACGGCATGACCACGTTGGAGAGCCCAGCGAAGACCTTGAACGGCCTCGGGAGAGTTCTTGGTGAAGATTGTAGATAAGGACGTGGGTATGGTGGAGGATGCAAGAAGGGCCTCGACGGATGGATCGGGGTTTTCGAGGTTGAAAGGAATGATGAAAGAGAGGACGTGGGATGGTTCCGAGCTGGACTTGAGGCTTCGGTGGCGTTCTGAGCATGAATGGGCAAAGGGGTGTGTGAAAGGACTCACTCCTTTATGGCGTTTTCGAGCTCTTCGGCAGGCAAGGCGAGGACAACCCCCTTGATTTTCTCGGTGAGTGCTGGGCTGGAGTCCTTCTTCCACTGAGCATAGTGTACGTCCTTTGAGACAACATTGGCGTCGATGACCTGGGCGGGGTGAAGGGCGCTGGGGCTGGGAGGGAGTTGGAAGGACTCCTGGGTGCCAGTGTTGGGTGGCGTGAATACGGAGAGGGGGAGCTTAGGGAGATCCTTTGGGCCCTTGCGACGAGTACTAGTAGGGGGTACCATTGTTGGAAGTACAGAAGAAAGAGATATGCTATGAATAAGTACAAAGAGGGAGGGCGGGCAGCTGTAATCTCTTCATCAATCACATCCTGATCGGGCCATCGTCATCACCACTCCTCATCATCATCACTCAGAGGCAGCTGCGTTCTCAACGCCACAGCAACTGCACTGTCAAGACGACAGCGAACAGACTCGGAGTCCGACGGGCCCAGCGTTGTCTCCGAGCACCCAGCGCCCTTGTAGATCGACTGTGCCCATCGTCGCGTGCGTTCAGTCTGGCTAAACCTCAGCACGGAAATACACTCTCAGAAAGACGCGACTCACCTCTGCTGTAGCCAGGTACTTGTCAAGCTTCTCAGCCGCATTCCGCCGCTCCTCTCTCTGGCCCTCCTCGAATCCCTCCTTCAATCCCTGCTTCCGCCCCTTCTTCAACCCTTCCTTCAGCCCAGCCTTTCGCCCATCTTCGAAGCCCCCGACATGGCCTTCGTCGTACCCTTCCTCCCTCCCAGCATTGTACCACCGATCCACGGTGGCCTGGATCTCATTCTCGCGCTGCTTAGCGTGTAGTCCCAGCGAGTGTACCGTCATCTGGTACTTCTTCGCGCTCGTGAGGGCCTTGGACTCCGAGTACTGCAGCTCGTCCATCTCTCTTTGCGCGCCCACCAGGTCGTCCTGCAGCCGGAGCACCTCGCGCTGCGCCACCTCAAGCTGCGTCTGGTAATCCCGCGCGTCGCGTTCAGCGCGGACCACATGTCGGCGTAGATCGTCGTTCTCCGCTTCCAGACGCCGGATACGCGCCTCGAGCTCGCGTTCGTTCCGCTCCGACGCCTCCAGGCGCGCGATCGCGTCGTCAGCTCGCCGGATCTCGTGCTCAAGCCGGTCGCCCGACAAGCGGAGGAGCCCCTTGAGCCGCTTCGTCTCGCGCTCCTCCTCGGCGATGGCGATAGCGGCGACCATCTCCGCACGGTGCTCGCGCCGCGGAGAGCGAGAGGGGCGCCTGCGCTTCTCCTTGCGCTCCTTCTCCCCCGGCTCCGACGGCTGGAGGCTGGGGTCCTGCAATATCCGGAGCAGGGGCGAGGGCGAATACGTCGCCTCGCGGACCTGCGCCACAATGTCGCTGTTATATTGTGGGAGGATTAGATCCCGGTTAGTCCCAAATGGCGTCTATCTGTGAACGGAAGAGATACTGACTGGGGTGATAGGAACGTGGTCGTCTGCATGCCGTCGTCGACTTGGATAGAGGGCAGGGGCTTGTCTTCAGTCGGCATGGTGGTGGTACTAGATGTCGATAAGGAGAGGAAGGGAAAGCAAGAGCAAGAACTTGAAGAACGATTGAGAGCACCGGGCTTAAAACTGCGACGCGCAGCGCTCCAAATTCGATGAAGAATGTCGATGAAGTTCAAAATGTGCAATGCCTCGTTTACAGTTGACACTCGACACTTAAACCCCTCGCTCCTTCGCTTAACTTAAATGCTTCATCATCTAATCTTGGCCCCCACGCACCCTACACGCGTCGGAAAGCCTCTTCTGTCGCCCTCGGAATTCATGATCATGATCCTTGCCAGTTAGAACTCAGTCAGGGCGCATTGTCTGCAGGCCTCCAACCCGCCGGAATGGTGCACATCAGGACGCGTTCTGCACACCATTGGTTGACACCCTTCACATAAGCACATGAGGAGGGCCCTGCTTCACGGCCGCACCCGCACCGCCCTTTCCTGACGGCCCCGGGCGCAAGTAGCCTGTAAGCATCCGTCGTTGGGAGCCCGCCCAGTAAGGCAGGCGAGGACATACCTTGAGGCTGCAACGAGGGGGGCCAAGTGAACCGGATTTGGGTTTGGTGCGCCTTGAAGGTTGCGGTTGCTTCCCAGATCACCGAGTGTGGAAATTGTGCTTGAGATCGGTTCCTTCTCTCGCTGCGAAGTTCTTTCGAAGCTTGACGGGTGCTGATATTCACAAAGTAGGGTATCTCAGAATACGTTCAATCTATTCTTCTTTGCCTAGGGCGTTGAATTTGGGTATCCTTCGCCCAACTTCGCGTCACACGACTTTCCTCGTACCAGCAATTCAAGCTGGGCGCCAGGGCGTTTCCCGAATCAGCTCCGCATGCCTCATGCTACTAAAACAATTCTTCTCCCGCCTGTCGTCGCGCCGAACTGCCATACCTTCAAGTCGCGGCGTGCGCGGCCTGCCTCATGGGTATCGTTCTGCTGGAAATAACGGAACGACGCACTCAAATTGACGAGCATCAAGTTCAATATCGTCATACTCGTGCATTCACCGCCTCTTTGATCTACTTAAGTTTAAATTTTGACTTGCACTGCCGCGGTGGGCGCTCGATTCAGATCGTCGTCACACTTTCAGGCCTCAGGCCTCAGGTCTAGCCGTAAGTCATTTACCTCTTTGGGCACTCGTTTCGGTGCTTTCCTTACTGACCATATTACACGCTCTGACTCGGAGGGCTTGAATGATGCGGTCGTAGTGAGACCCACGGAATTCAGGATTCCGTAGGGTTGTGCCTTGGGACAGACCCTTGGCCCTACTCTACTCGTTGCGATCTGTGCGCGCCTATTTCCGGTCTGACATTTCTCCAGCGTCGAACAGTTGGGTGATCACGGCTGTTCAAATTAGCCCCATCTATATATTCGAGGAGAATATTTTATTGTACTTCTACAGAGTCGTGGAGCTTATTTTCCGAGAAAGAGAGTCGATCTATCACGAAGCTCGTTACCTTGGTCCAGCGACGTGCCGTGGTCTCGAAGACAATGTTTGATCATGACGCAACGGTACTCGGGAGATCAACAGATCGCCAGCAGCTCTGGAACAAGAGATAGCTAGGTAGTAGTCACCAAACTGCAGCTTTTCGACAAGTTCTCAGTTCGTCGATCATGAGGAAGTGTGGTCGTAGACGATTCCTTTCACACGGCGTCTCCGCAGACACACGTCGTTTGGCTTCTATCCTACCTCTCAGGAGGGGCGTTTGTTTATTCATTTATGGTCTTCTGCTCATTCTCCTCTGAATGTCACAGCATATGCGTCCGACCGAAGGCGGAAATTCAATTTGAGCAATAAGCGCCGAGCATCGCTCTCCAGAGAGGAAGCCGTTGTTTTAGAATCTGCAGTCACAACGCGATAGGAAATTATCTAACCCATATGGGCTGCCTAGAGAATGCCCGAACTCTCCTACTTGAAATCTCATAAACAGAGGGCGAACTACCGGATGCGTTCCTCTTTAATCAGCCGAATTCCACACACGCCATATTCTAGTCAAATCCCCCGACTGCTGACCCCCTACCCCGCATGACGCGTACAAGCGTTGATCCAATAATAGCTACGCGTGCCTCCCGTGTGCCTCAAGAATGTGGGATCTATTTTTGCGGCCCCGCACTACCACGAGGCTCCTGTTTAGAAATTAGACGTCCTAGTATGTCGTGACCAAGGAGGTGATCAGGTAGACAAAAGTGAGGTGCTAACTATCGGCGTTATCACGAAAATACCCTACTGCGATGAGAATCCTCCCATGATGCGGCCCCTCAAGAATCGATGTGGATGGGAAGCAGGCGCATGGTGCGCAGGTCACGGTGGTGTCTGAATTTCCCTTGCGGCTCGTCCCGTTGGGCGAACACACGGAAACGCGCAGTGCACATGAGATAGGACCCTCTCATGATTGGTGCGTTCCCAAACTTGTAAGGTTCTTCTATCCTTTGATGGCAAGTCAGCTGCCTCGATTGCGAAAGACAGACAGAGTATGATTTATGCGGGAGTGTCCCTGGAAGGATTTATAATGAAACGCTCGAGTTGAGGGGGGGAGGTGAAGTACATTTTCCGTTCTCTTGAATCGAAGGATCTGCGACGACGACTGGCAGGAAAGACCGACTTACCGCTCAAGCGCTTACGGCTTGATATGTGCTCCTCGACATTCTCGCGTTTTCTTTCAGTTCTTGCCTTTGTCGGCGTGTGTTGTGCTGTCCCGACTGCTCTTCAGGAACGGGCCGTGACAGAGCTCTCGTCCTCAGACCTTGCCGGATTCGCACCTTTCACGCAGTTTGCGCGTGCCGCCTACTGTCCTGATGCTCTGAAGACTTGGACATGCGGAGGTGCGACAACCAATATTCTTCACCTCAATTCCGCCTGACATAAGATATCCCTAGCTGCATGCAACGCGAACTCCGATTTCCAAGTAACCCTCACCGGCGGAGACGGTAATGAGATTCAGATATGTGAGTTACCTCCGGCTGGTTTCCGTCCGGAAGTGATAAGCTGACTTTTTGCTCGCAGATTACGTTGGCTTTTCGCCTTCCCAAAACAGCATCATTGTGGCGCACGAGGGAACTGATCCGACGCAGTTGTCAGCATTTTCAGCTGAGCCCGATGGTTGTCATCGCTGACGCGCCATTCCAGCCTCTCTCTGTTGACGGACACAAATACAGTTCTGGGGAGGCTGAACAATTCCTTGTTCCCTGGGGTTACCCCAGCCACCCAGGTCCATAGCGGCTTCCGAGATCAGCACGCCAAGACCGCCTCGACTATTCTTGCGGAAGTGAAGAGACTGATGACTTTGAAGAATACAAAAAACGTGGCACTTGTAAGCATATCTTCTTCAAAAGTCTATGAGAGCTGGCCAACGTATTCCAACCTTAATTTTACATAGGTCGGCCACTCTCTTGGCGGCGCTCTCGCAGAACTCGACGCTCTGTTCTTGACGCTGAACCTCCCGTCCGGTACGGCAATCAAAGCAGTGACATACGGAACACCGCGAGTCGGGAACGCTTCATTTGCTTCACTGATCGACTCAAAGGTTACACTCAAATTCGGTCTTTTCATGATGAACACCAATAATAAACTTTTTTTGTGCCGCAGGTGCTCGACTTCAAGCGTATCAACAACAAAGACGGTACGCCCGTCATCCTGGGGAGCAATGAAAGTACCCGCTGAGGCAGCTTTCGCATCTAGACAGCATACCTATTGTCCCTGGCCGCTTCCTTGGTTTCTCCCACCCGCGCGGAGAGATCCACATCCTTGAGCCTGGCCGTGCCGTCGCATGCTCGGGTTCGTGACGCCCGTTCAAAGTTGCACAACGCCCTGACTGAAATATTTTTCCAAACCAGGTGATGACAACGCCACAGACGCGGATTGTCAGATTCAGTCAGTTCCCAACATCTTCGAAGGCAATATTCTTGACCATGTGAGTTCCGGATGGCTGCTCTCCTCCGCGTGTCTTTGCTGATCGGAATGTCCAGTTGGGGCCATACGAGGGAATCAGCATGGGTATTCAAGCCTGTTAGTTGTGCAAACGGTTAAATGTGTAATTTCTGTGTCTTGCATGTTTATCGAAATGTCAATTAATTGGCCTTCGTGGTAATAAAAGCATTAAGTATGCAGTTGTGGGTCCATATGTAACTTATAAGCGCATACGGTTCGAACTCCGCTCACTCGACAACCTTCGACGTCGTCGGCTAATCTCACGACGCTCACGACATCGCTTCTCGTACCTCCCGACTTATCAGACGGTCGTCCTTCTAGGAGAAGAATGCCCTCTAGACCGCAAATCCTAGACGAAGGAAAGTCTTTAACGGCGGGAAGGAGCAGCGACTCTGGCGACATGGCTTCAGCTCCAGTTGATATTTCGAAGGTGGAAGCAAGCGACAGCATACAGAGTCATCTCTCGGCAACCAACTCCTCTAAACGCCTTAGGATATCGCCCTCAGCGAGCGCTTTGGACACGAAGACCTCCACCCCAAATTCCGATAATCCCACACCCCATCACCCCCCGCGAAGCGTCTTGTACTCCTTCCGAGCCTTCTTTCTTCACGACACTGGTCAACAACTCCCGATATCTGGTCGTTCAGGCCGCCCAGAACGTTTTTGGCTTAGACTACTGGCGAGATATGCTTTCCTGTTCTATTGCTTCCTGAGTTGCGTAATAGCATCCACTCAGCTTTACGTTTTCTTCGCCGTCACAGCACCTATACGTGAAAAAAGCGACACGCTTGAAGGAATGCCAGTAAACTCTAGGGCAATTGGGTCTTATTTGACGAGATCATCCAGTACGCCTTCGGGACTCCTCGAACCATTCGTCGCAACAAGCCAGGCCCCGAACTCTACAGTGACTCTATGCGCCTGGATTGCAGACTCTGACATCCAAGATCTGGAGACCTCGCTAGGGAACTGGAAGGGTAATGTCGCATTATCGATTTTCGCACCACGCCCGAGGTGATCTTTGATTCTCTTCTAGGCTCCGTGTCGCTCCTGATTACCACAGGTGCCAAGCCTTCTTCTACAGAGCACCACCAGCTGGTGAAGATAGTTCGCCGTCTCGTCTCTCGCTCCCATGCCGCTCGCTCATCGGTGCACCTCCTTCATGTCGACCATCTTGATGCCCCATCCCCAAACATGTACCTCAACCTCGCCAGATTATTTTCGCTGACGGACTGGGTGCTCATGTTCCCAAGTGACCTCTCGAGACCACTTTCTTCACAGTTCTACTCACAGGCGACTTCAAAGGACGCGGATGTCAAAAAATCGCCGCATCTTTTGACACCTGGACCAAATGCTTATCCTTTCAGCCAGCTATCCCCTCTTCTGCTACGGAACGACGCTGACTTTTGGTGCACTGAGAGGATGTTTCTTGGTGTCACCCGTGAATCCGATTGGGATGAATGCCTGTGGCAGCTCGCTCTCCAAAGGAATGGGAAGGTCGATACAATAGCCCTGTCCCATGAGCTTGTTACCTTGAAGAAAGTGCAGGTTCAGATTGCCAACGAAGATGTTGTAAGTGGACCATAGAAGAGACGGGACGTTCTAACTGAGTTCGGAGCATGGTAGGGTTTAGCAAGACAGCTGTTCAGCTCCAGATTCAGAGTAGAGGCATGCGACACATTTGGCAAGCAGATGATGATCGGACATGTTCGAAACAGGCCCAGGGATATAATGCTGGAAGGCATGAAGGCGTTCTGTTTGAAGGTTAGCGTGCATCTCAACATGTTCAGTCACCTAATAATGAAGGCGCATATAGACAGCGAACAAGAAACTCTCGCGGTGATATGGGCAAACCTGCGCTCATACACCAATTCCCATAAATCTAGCTTCCATTTCTTCTTCATCCATGGCGTTTTCCTCATCAGGCTCTGACTGAAAGGCTGCCCAAACACTATCCCCCTCAGGCCCATCGACGACCACTTCCAAAATGTCCCTAGAGGCCTCTGCTTGCTACCTATAAGAGCCTGCATGCATCAGGAGAATGATCACACTAACCGGCGAGATACTCCAACTCCTGTCTCCCTCTAGGGTCAATCCAACTGGGAGGGTCGCAATAGCTCAATCTTCCAAAAGTAACGATGAAGATGTGATTTATACTATTGAAAGGTCGAAGTTGCGCTTGCTGAAGTTTGGACCGTAAGTTCAGACAAGGGTTTGTGTCGAATATTAGGTGATAGAGTAGATATATTGCTTGACTGATCAGTCGGATGAGGCTGCCAAACAGTGAGATGCCGGAAATTTATACCGAAAGACTACTCACGACGAAATTTCCTCCGGTGATGAGGTGAGTCGTTCATCATCTTCCCAGAGAGGCGAGGTGAGAAACGAGGTGTAAAGGATCAGTGAAGGGATCAGCGTGTAGGATCTAGCCAGTGTTTCATGGCCATCTGGATGAGCGATGGATAGCTGAGAAAAACTGACAAGGATTTGAACTTTTACAACCTAGATGTGCATTAAATGTTGGGCATTCAAGGGAAGGCTGATGCACTTACATCAGTAGGAGGCCTGGTGGATTCTATGAGATGAGAGCATAGAAGATCGAGGAAGGGTTCTTTGATGGGTTGATCTGGGTGTCCAAGGTTGTCGTTGGCACCGAGGAGGGCCTCGTACAAAGCGTGATCTGTCGATAAGGATGAGATAGGTGTTACTCATGTTGGAGAAAACCCCACGCACGGCTCGATAAGATGGCGAGCATCCTCGAAGATCGTTCCAGAAACCTGTTAGGGAGAGATGGGTGAAACAGAATCATGAGAGCTTCTCGATTCCGGGCAAAAACTTCCAATCTGTAGAATAAATTAGGCTTAAATACTGACAAAGGGGTATGACCTTACCGTTGCAGAGAGACAGGGGAAGCGTGGAAGCAAATCGATTCTAGGAAAGATAAGGTCTCCTGTGATAATATTTCACAGTGAACATGTTCCAAGTTAGGGTTGAGGTGTTGTTGTATTATCCGAGAAATGCCGCTTATGAGCGATACGGCTTCCTCTTGACCAACGGGTACTTGGACTGAGAGAAAGATATCTTGGAACCTGGGCAGGGACAAGACAAGCTTTGTCAGGAGATCAAGGAGAATGGCCAACGGCAGTAACTGAAAGGAGGGCTTGAGTTAGGCAGCTGAAGAACTTGATGAAGAGCAGGCAGACCTGGTTCGATTCATGAAGTGCAATTAAGATATATAGAAATGACAAAGATATGACCTGCAACGAGCTTTCATAGTCGTCACCCTTTACCGAAGTGGCCAGAACTGCAAGGGCTTTGCCACAATAAGCTGAGAAGAGGTTGGAATCTTTAACCAGTAGGGTCGAACTCAAGAGACGCTGGAAAGTTATTTGTTCGCTTGATGGGTGAGAATGGGTTAAGATGATTCGACATAGCTAGCATATGTTCAGCACAGGCGTCGAACGCGTATGATAACACGCACCTCATTTTTGAGATTGATGGATTCAAAAGGTTCATCTTCGCCTGCGACATCCTCCTCGCTATCGGCTACAACTATATCCATACCATCATCGTCTGGACGGTTTGATTCGGGGGCAGAAATATCACTGGACGGTGGGTTATTCTTTGTGGCTGGTGGTGGGCAAATATTTGGCGGTGATTCAAATTGAAGCTGAGATAGGATCGGTGATCTCTGGGACGGAGACGAAGGATCGTTGATCGAATCCCCACCAAAAATCTGCTCCATTTTTGCCTTTCCCTTTCCCGCTCGTCGAGACGGTGAACGAATTGGTGTCGAGGTATCAAAGGCATTTTGAAATCCTGGGAGAGTCGCATTTTTCCTGCGCTTCTCAGGAGACTGAGGCACTTGTCTACTGGGAGAAGCTTTGAATAGAGGAGGCGGGCCAGGGACTCGCGAAGGGGACTCTGCAACAAGCCGTCTGTATGTTGACGCTTCCGGAGCATTGTTCCAGCTTCGCATGGAGCTGGGAATAGCCAGGGGAGTCGAGGGAAAATCTGCTCGGCCTATCTTCTTCGCCTTCACTGAAGCAGGAGGCTTGACACGAATTGAAGCTTCCAGTTCTTGTTGCTGATATTATCCTCAGAACTGAGTCCACTAAAATTAATACTGTGGTAAGACACGCACTTTGAAAAGGAATTGCGTTCGCAATCGATCCATCTCCTCTTTCATTTGGTTCTGCAACTGGACCTGCTTGGCGTCCGCCTTCTCCTTTTCAGAGCGGAGCTGCGATACTTGGGCTGCATGAACTTGAGCGTTCTGTTGACAAGGGCACAAAATAAATAGGGCCACTGAAAACTCGAGTGACACCCACCTTCTCGATCGTCTTCCGTAGTATGCTGACTTCTCCTTCTTTTACCATCTTCATGTCAATCGCGTCTTTAAGGGCAGTTTGTATCTTGGTATTGTCTTCACGCAACTGGCCATTGTCTCAAATGACTTTGAGAAACAAGACGAGACAACAGGCACCTACCTCGTCCAGTTTCCTCTGTAATTCCAACACTTGGGTCTGAAGGTCATGAGATTTCGTTGTCTGGGGACGATTCTGGTTCTGGTTCGCAGGCCTTCTGACTGGCTCACTCTGTCGGAGGGCGGGATGTCGAGGATGGTCGATAGATCGCGAGAGTGCACGGGGCTGCGCGTTGCGAGGTAAAACAGGCGCCGGCTGAACGACTTTGACAGGGTTCTTGGGAGCTATATGTGGCCCATTTCTCTGCGCTCCAGTAACTGGTCGCGATGTCGTCGCGTTCGTCGCGTTCATCCTATTCATAACCCCATACGATCCGTCAGCTCGCAGGGAAATTTCGGGTAGATCATCT
This sequence comes from Cyclocybe cylindracea, assembly GCA_013376435.1. Taxonomy (NCBI): domain Eukaryota; kingdom Fungi; phylum Basidiomycota; class Agaricomycetes; order Agaricales; family Hemipholiotaceae; genus Cyclocybe; species Cyclocybe cylindracea. The sequence goes on from MPNV01002940.1 coordinate 755,204, forward strand.
TCGTCGCCTGCCAGTACCGAAGCTCCAATCCCTGCTGTCCATCCAGAGTTCGTTTTATGGCGCTTGATTGGTCGGTCAGGGGGAGTGGAGGAAGATTGGAATAGAGAGCTTTGATGAAGATACTTCTGCTCCTCTTGATCAAGTGCAGCCAACGTTTGATCATCGAATACGATATCGTCCAGGATATAATCGTCCGAATCGTCCATGTTCGCGACTTTGAGCAATGCAATGCTTCATGAGGGATAGTGAGAGTGCATGGAGACCGAAAAGACGTGAGCAGAACAGAGAAGGGTCTCCACATTGTCTCACGTAATCCTGGCTTATGGCGTAGCGCCAAAGCCCTGTATGGCATATTCTGTTCTCGCTCATGCCATAGGCCTTTCATCTTCGACTTTGGCCAACCAATCTACCCTACTCCTCTTATTCGGAGATGGATACCGCGGCGGGTCAGCCTGGCTCTGTCAAGCCGGACGACGAGAGGGCTCGTCTTGCGAAGCGGGTCAAGCTTAAACAACTCAATACGACACCGGTCGTGCAAGGCGAGTCCTTTGCATGCTATGGAACTCACACAGGCGATGTTTAGTTCTCGCGGTTAGAAAGTGCCAAATTGGACTCTTCTTTGAAGCGACACACTGCCCTCATCAAGCGCATCCGCCAGTCAATGGCCTCTGATAACCGTGAACAAATCGTGAAGGACATCGAGTCTCTTTCACTGGAGAAATACATCGATGAAATCGCAGGGGCCGTGATAGAAGGCCTTGCACGCTGTAAGACGGAGAAAGATATCTGGTGTGCAGTGGAGGTGCACATGCTAGACGTCTGTTCTGTCCTAAACTTACTGAATAAATCTAGATCATCTCGACTTTGCATCGTCGTTTCTCAAAAGTATTTACACCTGCCCTTGTGGCGAATCTTGCCTCAGCGATTTCTGCCCCACCTCGAGCTTCCTTGTCAACTTTAACGCCGGAACAAAGAGAAAAGGAAGATTCTGCGCGTGTCACTCGACAGCGTCCCATAGTGCGACTTTGCTCTGAGCTAGCCCTCGTCGGTGTCATAAAAGATGCTCCTGATAGGAGCGGTGCGGAGTGGATGATGAAGGCCATTAAGGAATTGGCAAGTCGTCCGCCCATTCACCTTCCTTCGCTGATTCCTCATCCGGCTTGCTGGGAAACAGCTTTCTAATGATCCGAGCCTCTCTTCCTTACCTCTCTTGACAACATTTTTGAAAGGCTATTCAAGACCTTTCTTAGGCATCAGTCCGCCTGCTCCGTCCAAGCAAATACCGCAGGATGCGGAGCCTGGCGACTTATCCAATACCCAGACCAACGGGGACGATGACGGAGGACAGTTCCCCCCTCTTGCTAAGGAGGACGAAGAGCTAGTGGAGCAAGATATACGCGATCGTTTCAAGCGCATGTGCGAAGGGTATTTCGATAACGTCTGCAAGAAACTGATCATCGAACACAAGGTTTGAAGTTCGAACAACCTTCCTTCCTTTTCGAGGAATCCTGACGTCACCCCACGCAGCGTCTACAAGAGCAAGACAGACGGAATCACGAAGCGTACATACGTTCTGGGGAAATATTTGAAGATCGCCAACAGGCTTACGAGAAAATGACAAAAAGCTATGAAAAGCTGTTAGCAAGTTGTCAATCGTAGGTGCTCTCTGTCACAGAGTTCTCATTGCTGACTTACGGTTGTTTATAGTCTGTCGGAATTGCTTTACCTTCCTCTTCCACCTCTTCCAACCTCTTCCCAGAAGTCCGATTCCATTCTTATTGGATCTCACTCAAGCCAAACAAACGGAGACGCAGAGGAAATTGTGATCACTGGAGGCAAATGGGAAGACGAGGAAGAGAGAAGATTCTACGAAGACGTACAAGACCTGAAAGATTTTGTACCGAGCAGTGTGCTGGGAGTCGAAGGACCAACGGAAGCAGAGGAGGAACAGGTAAAAGAAGCTGAACGTGAACGCATCGAGCAAGAGAAGGAGGAAGTCAGACAACTGGAAGAGGAACTAGAGAAACTCAGTGTCGGCTCGACAGAGGACGCGAACGGTGTTATCAGCCATGATGACCAAGAAGAGGAAGAGTAAGATTCCACTTATTCTCCTAGCTCTTGATTAACGATTTACAAAGTATTCCGACCCCCACTCCTGGCACACCTAAAGCAGGGACCCCTCCGCTATCCCCGCAGTTGGCACCACAAGGTCCCTCGCAACTGTTGACGGCGCTCCTCATTCGCCTACCTGATGCCACTAACCGAGCTTTGATTGACCAAGTCGCGATCGATTTCGCGTTCTTAAATTCCAAGGCTGCGAGGAAGAGATTAATTCGGGCAAGCATAATGCCGTTCTTCATATCTGGAAGATTCTAATAGTTCTGCAGTTCATGACACAAGTACCTAAGAGCAGGACAGATCTCCTACCTCATTATTCGAGATTAATTGCAACGTTGAATAAGTACATGCCTGACATTGGCTCGGAAATAGTTGCATCTGTGGGTTTGGCTCTTTGCTGTTCCTTGTGACATCCTGATTTTTTTGCTAGTTAGATGAAGAGTTCCGATATTTGCAGCGAAAGAAAAATGTTGTCAAGGAATTGGCAGAAGTCAGGCTGAAGGTCAATAATACGTTCTATCTCAAATTACAAGTTTCCCTATACAAATTTCGCTGCAGAACATCATTTTCCTCTCGAACTTAACTAAGTTCCGAGTCATCCCATCGCATGTTATCCTTCACATGTTCAAAGTTTGTCTGGATGACTTTTCGGGGACCAATGTCGAAAACATTGCACTTCTTCTAGAAGGGTGTGGTCGGTTCCTTCTTCGAAGTGAAGACACTTCAGAGCGATTCAGCACTATGGTATGCTGATTAGCTATGTTGCAGGCGTGACTAAAATCCTACTTTCCCCTAGCTCGAACTCATGCGTAGGAAGCAAAGTCTGCACCACTTCGATCAAAGGCAGCTTCTCCTCTTGGAAAACGCGTATTATCAGGTGAGGGGACAGTTGTCAGAGCAACTTGTATCTTAACTATCCGATTAGTGCAATCCTCCTGAGCGAGCGCCGAGACAAGAGAAGATACGAACACCGATGGAATTATTCATTCGACATCTAATTTACGACGTGTTAGCGAAGAAAACGATCGACAAGGTCTTGAAACTCATCCGCAAACTCGACTGGGAGAATGAAGACGTAAGACGTACTCTGCACAAGGTCTTCACCAAGCCGTGGAAGATCAAGTACAGTAGCATCGGCCTTTTGGCGATGCTGACGTATGATCTCCAAAGATACCGACCGGCATTTGCAATCGCCGTAGTTGATCAAGTACTGGAAGATGTAAGGCGGGGGCTCGAGCAGAATGTCTACAGCACCAATCAACGAAGGCTCGCGACAATGAAATATCTTGGAGAACTCTATATCTATCGCCTACTCAGCTCCAGTATTATTTTTGATACGCTATGGTCTCTTGTCACCTTCGGGCATCGTAGGCGATATTTCCCTTGATGGTAATTGTCGCACTGATTGCCTATTTGTTAGCTGATGGTCGACCATTGCCAGGACAAGTGGCACCTTTGGACATGCCCGACGATTTCTTCCGAATTCGACTTGCCTGTGTGTTGCTTGACACCTGTGGAATGTGCTTCGATCGTGGCACCCAGAAGAAGAAGTTGGACAATTTTTTGACGTTCTTTCAGGTGAGCGAGTCTCATAGAGCAGGGAAACTCCCTAGCTGAGCCTATGCAGTACTATGTCCTATGCAAGGATCCTCTTCCTATGGACGTAGACTTCATGCTATCCGATTCCGTCGAGGTGTGTGAATGATGTTTAATTCTCCCTGCGATGTTGGTGCTGACATTGCTTCAAGGCTGTGAGACCCAAGTTGGAGACGACTAAAACGTTGGTTCAGGCTGCTCTTGCAGTCGACGAGATGTTCAATTCAACATTTCAAGCAACTGGTTTGTCTCATTTACTAAACATCGTGTCATGGCAATTTGCTGATGTGGAGTAGCTGAAGACAGTGGTGACGACAGCGAGGACGAGGACCAGAGACGGGAGGACCAAGATGGGGATGAAGAAGAGGCGGAGGACTCAGGGGAAGCCGAGTCACCAGTGCGCAATCCTTGCGCTCGACCCTCCAGTTGCTGATTCTTCCTATTCCTAGGTTGGTGAAAGACCTCCGTCCCCTGAGCAGGAGGTTGTCCTTTCGGCTAGCAATAGTCTGCAAGAATACCTCGGGCCATCCGAAGAAGCAGAGGCTGAGTTTGCGAAGGAACTTGCTAAGATGGTCACGGATACCTCCGCAGAGTCGCGCAAGGTGGATAAGAAGACCGCCCTGGCGCTTTGGGATTCAGCTGTCCTGCCTCCAACTGTTCGCAAAAAACGTACGGACGAGGATGAAGCAGTAGACAAAGACGTAGGTGGACCAGGGACAATGTCGTTCACAGTCATAACAAAGAAAGGCAATAAACTAAACGTGCGTATCTCGTCTTACGTGGTGTACGTTGTGTGTGTTCATTAAGTTATTCCCAACAGACACGTCACATTGCCGTCCCTGCTGCATCTCCATTGGCAGTTCATACGCGGTCGGCCCAAGAGCAAGACAAAGTGGAACAGCAACACTTAAAACGCCTCGTGCTCAATTATGAGCAAAGGGAGGAAGCAGAAGAGTTGAAAGGTGCGTGGGTTGTTCCTTGCTTCTGGCCCGAATGTAGATCATCTTTTCCAAAGCCCTTGAAGCCCGCAATCGTTCTGGCGCTATCAAGATACGTTATGTTGGATGACCTCACGGGTGCCATTTTATTCGAGAGACTTCAACGAGACGCATAGCGCAGTTTTTCTGCCTGCCTTCGTGATGTTGCCTATCGTGGCGATACATCGAGGTCTGACCCTGCACCTTCTGGCCTAACCTACCTACGGATGGTGGAAATGACCTGGTTTCTAGCTTACATCCCCCTGATGCACCAATTCAGGCAGCATCTTGCTGCGATGTCGTTCTGCAATGGACACGTTCTGAAGTGGCTACCCCCAGCACTCTTCTAGAGTACTGAATGTGTATGGAAAGCTCGTATCTGCTGTTGGAATATCAGTTTACAAGGCGGTGATTGCCATGGGCTTGCTATCGTTGCTTGGGAGTACGTATTCTTCTTCACCAAGGAGTCCGGCAGGTATATGAGTCCCGATTGGGAAAAGGAGATCAAAAGAGGTGTAGCATCAGTGCGCCACTTGAGGAAAATGACGCGAAGTAGAAACTGCCACCTAATTTGAATGTCATGCGCGTGGATCTGAAACTCCGTTAGCCCGCATCTACGCAGACTGCACTACATAGCACTTTGACCCCTACCCTCCTATTCCAGACGATGCTTTCTTCATCGTCGCGAGCTGAACGGCGATTCTCCCTTTCGACCACATTGTCGCCGTTTGACCCTCTAGAGCCTGCTAGGGTTGTGTCCGTTCTTGATCACACCTCCCATCGTCGGCGGAAACTGAACCAGTATGCCCGTGGAGACAAGATAGGGAAGGGGAAGCATGGGGACGTCTACCTATGTAAAGACGAGACAAAACCAGGTGGATATGAGTTGGTACGCCTCATGCTGCCTGCTGTTTGCACTGTTCTTGAATGAATAACTCCCCAGGCTGTGAAAGTCATCCCACGAAGCAATCCACGAGACAAAATCAAACTCCTCAGGAAAAGCGCCCGACAGGAAAGTCAGAACGGTGCCCCGCCCTTGTCCAGTACAATGAACAACATTCGGAAAGAACTCGCCATCATGAAAATATGTCGTCATCCCAATGTAGTTCGTTTGGTTGAAATAATAGATGACCCACGGGAGGACAAGATTTATATGAGTTGAGTGCATTCGAGATTCAGGACGTGACACTCTCTAAATCGCTTCCTTAGTCATGGACTTCCTTTCAGGTGGTCCTGTTGAATGGTCAGACGAAGAGAAAAGGCCCTTGCTGACATTGCAGCAAACTCGACGGATAATGCGAGACACGATATTGGGCTTGGAGTATCGTGCGTGACCGTGCTCCTCATCCCCCTCTTCCCGAAGCCAAACAATTATCCAGTTCACCATGAAGGGATCATCCACCGCGACGTCAAACCTGCCAATATTCTCTATACCGAAGACCGTCGTTCTGTCAAAATCATAGACTTTGGCGTAGCCCATTACACTCCACCGCCAAAATCAAATGGCAGAAAAGCCGAACGCGGATCGTCTTTCGACTATCCCATCGATCCCACAGTGTTTCCTCAGACAGATCTCCTGAAACGCGTCGGGACACCGTCGTTTCTGGCCCCAGAGGTAGTCTGGTTTCAAGACGATCAACCTGAAGCGTCCTCCCCCACCCACAGTAAAAAGCCCAAGATGAATCCACGACCTCAAATCACGAAAGCCATAGATGTATGGTCTTTGGGCGTGACGTTCTACTGCTTCCTGTTCGGGCGCACCCCATTTAATGTTCCATCCTCAGCAAATGACAACGTACATCACAATGAATTCGTCCTCTATCAACAAATTTCGAAAGGCGATTACACCGTGGACAACTTCATGGGTGCTGACTACGTTCCTACTGCAGTATCACGTTCCTCAGGCTCCACTCCAGCCACAGAAGCGACAATGGCCGTCGAACTCTTAGAACAAATGCTCCAAAAGGACCCCTTGCAACGAACAAGCCTGTCCGAGATCAAGGTTAGTGCTGTTTCCGAACGCGAAGGACTTTTCTCAAATTCGCAAACGTAGAGGCGTCCTTGGATACTTCGAGATATCCATGATCCTGACGAATGGCTGAAGTTGACCTCCCCAGAATACAGTTCTAAAGGCGAGGAAGTCAGATCTCTTGGCCAGAAACTTAGAAGTCTTCTTCTCGGTACATGCTGACCATATCCTGACAGTCCTCCGATTTACTCTAGCTCATGCTTCCTGCGATGATGACTGGTTTATACCCTTCCTCAGCACCTTTTTCCCCGTGCCCTTTCTCTACTACACTATCACCCACTCATTTCTCATACTTCTTCACTATGTAAGCATATATTTATCTGCGCATTTAAAACATGGCACTCCCACACATAGATTATGTCACACTCGTCTGCTAGATGTATATTCCATCCTTCACTGATCGACACGTCTCGGCAACGCCTCGGACGCGTTGCATCAAAGTGACTATTCATGAGACACGTGATAAGACGCGATCTACCTTGTGACCCGAAGAGGATTCGGAATACCCGGCCCGTCGACACGACCGCAACAACTGTTACGGGCTTGCTGGCGTTTTACTGACCTAACAACTCTTCTTCTTACAACCGCCGTCTTCCATTTCTATCCCTTCGAAGCCTCTCTCCTGCTGAAAAACAACATGTCGCTGAAGGCTGTAAGATTACTTTTTGTTTAAGTTCTTCGAGTTTGAGTGACGATATAATCCATGTTTCTGGCAGATTGTAAAATGTGAGTATTTCTTCACTTTGGTCCGTTGTCACGAAGCTCATAAATTTCGATGAAAGCTGTCCTCTCTGGTGACACTCTCGTACTTCGTGGACGCTCAGTCACCCAAGGCCAACCTCCTAAAGAGCGGTACGCATCCTCTCTAGCCAGGCACAAGGATTCAGGGCCCTTACATTTGTTTAGTGTGTTGCACATAGCAGATTTGACTGCTCCGCGACTGGGCACATCGACCAGAGAAGACGAGGTGAGTTGTATCCGCAACTACGATGCGACCAGGTATTGATCGTGTGACAGCCTTGGGCATTCGAAGCTCGCGAGTTCCTTCGCCAACTGACCGTTGGGAAAGAAATAACCTTTACATCCATTCATCCCTTGCCGACGAATGACGACGTCGCTCGCGATCTTGGAAACGGGGAAGTTAGCGGACTCGACCTCGCCTCCGAACTACTGAGAAACGGGTGGGCAAAGCTGAAGGAAAGCAAACGAGAGCCTACGGAGGAAGACAACAAGAGGAAGGAGCTTGAAAATGAGGCCAAAGCTGCTGGAAAAGGGATTTGGAACCCTCACGGTCCCAAGGTCAGTGATCAGCCAAATTATTCTATGCTACCGGGTTGATCCCATCTCAAGGCGCATGTCGTCCACCACACTATGCCAACGGACTCTCAGACATTTGTAACAGAGTGGAAGGGCAAACCACTTGACGGTGCAAAAAAATTCATTTACGTTCATATCTAGAAGCTGACCTCACTTGTGCATAGCCCTTGTCGAACAAGTCAGAGACGGGACCACTTTGCGTGTACGCCTCTTCATGCCAGACGGAGAACACCAAATGGCCAACATTACGCTAGCTGGTGTGAAAAGTCCCCGAGCATCCACGAAGCAAGGTGAAAGTTCCGAACCTTGGGGCGAAGAGGTACTGTCTCGTGGCAAGAAGGGAAGCGACGATTTATTCATGACTAAACCCAGGCAAAATTCTTTACGGAATCACGTCTCCTTCAACGCCCTGTAAAGGTGCAGATTCTCTCGCTGCCCAACGCAGCTGCCACACCATTCCAAAGTTCGGCTAATGCAACAGCACCTCCGCCCGCCAGTATTTACATCGGAACAGGTATGCTACTGACATGCTACAAAATAAAGCAGCTAATTCATGCACTGCTAGTTATGCACCCTGTAGGAAACATTGCGGAATTCCTTGTCGGGGCAGGTTTGGCCCGAGTAGTTGACTGGCATGCTGGCATGTTGGCCAGCAGTGGCGGAATGGAGCGCCTTCGCACAGCCGAAAAATCTGCAAAAGAAAAACGCCTATGCCTTTATGCAAGTGTGCCATCCGCCACCTCAGCTGCAAAATCAAATGGTACCACCGTCAATGATTCAGCTCGCTCGTTTGACGCAACAGTAGTTCGCGTCTGGAGTGGAGACCAGATTTCAGTTATTGAGAAAGACTCGGGCACTGAACGACGCCTACAACTTAGTTCTACAAGAGGACCAAAGTATGATCCCCTGTATTTTTTCTGAACTCGGGTCTGACGACACGTAATTAGACTATCCGATCCTCGCCAGGCATACTATGCTCAAGAGGCTCGTGAATTCCTCCGCAAAAAGTTAATTGGCAAACACGTCAAGGTGCACATTGACTTCATCCGACCTCGCGAAGGTGAATTCGAGGAGCGAGAATGCGCCACAATCCGTTATGGTGGACATAACGTGTGGGTTTGTTTCATAGTCTGCACAATATGGATCTTACCCCTTCCAGGAACATCGCCGAGCAACTGATCGAGAAAGGTCTTGCAAGCACCGTACGACACAAACGAGATGATGAAGGCCGTTCGCCAGATTACGACAAATTGATGGCCGCAGAACAAGCGTCAGTGGGTTTTGTTTTTGGTGTCTATCCCAATAATAACAACCTTCGAAAAATCTTAGAGCAATTGCAGAGGTTCGCGGAATTCACTCAGGCAAAGAAATCCCAGCACCTAAACAGCCTCTAAATATTTCAGAAGTATGTTACTTTCACCATCCGCTAGGCCTCTAGTGACACCTTTCCAGACCAATAGCCGTGCAACCCAATTCCTGAATGGTTTCAAGAGGCTAGGCAAAGTTCCTGCAATCGTGGACTATGTTCCCGCTGGATCACGCTTCAAGATATTCCTCCCTAAAGACAACCAAACTCTTACCTTGGTACTTGCAGGTAGGTGTTAACTTGCTAGCCTCCTCATCTATCTGATTGTCTTAGGCATCCGCGCACCGAGAACGGCACGGAATGCTTCGGAAAAGAGCGAACCATATGGCCAAGAAGCCCTGGAATTCGCTTCTCGTCGGTATATGCAACGAGACGTCGAATTCGAGGTTGACAGCCTCGATAAATCCGGTGGATTTATCGGAACACTCTGGGCGAACAAAACCGAGAATGTTGCAATCACCTTGGCCAAAGAAGGACTGGCAACTGTGCATTCATTTTCGGCTGATGGCCTTTCATGGGCTCGCCAATTGTACGATGCAGAGGCACGTTCTCCGTTCTTAACCTGTTTCTTTTACGTGGCGACCTAACAACTCGAGTGCAGGAAGAGGCAAAGAAGTCGAAGCGTAATGTATGGCTGCTTACCTTGTTCCTTGTTTTGGTGGCTGAACGCATTTTACCGCAGATCTGGAAAGACTATGACGAAGAGACAGTCAAGGCTGCCGAAGTTGCTGAAGAGAACGAGGGCCATTCTGGACCATTGAAATCGGACTATCACGATGTCATTGTCAGCGATGTGCGAACCAAAAACGGCTTTGGATTCTCGGTACAAATATTGGACACTGAGGGTATGTTATCTTCCGTGCAAATGCTCCAGGTTCTCAAACACCTTGCTGCTAGGCATTGCCGCATTGGAGAAACTTATGCGCGAATTCTCGATTCATCATCGTACTCCTATCCAATCTCCAACAGGGTTTGCACCTAAGGGAGGAGATTTGGTTTCAGCTAAGTTCTCCGATGGTGCATGGTATCGTGCCAAAGTTCGCAGATCGTCTCCCCTCAAAAAGGAGGCTGAAGTCACTTTCATCGACTATGGCAACCAAGACACTATCCCGTTCTCAAACATTCGGCCTCTCGATCCTAAATTCCGCTCACTACCAGGCCAAGCACACGACGCACGTCTGAGGTGAATACTGTTCACGACTTCTCTCATACGGCTGCGCAGATGTTGACTCCTGCGCTAGCTTTGTGAAACTTGTTGGCCCAGAAAGCGATTACCACCAAGAGGCCATCGATCGATTTCGCTCGACTTGCGAAGGTCGCAAATTGGTCGCAAATATTGACCATAAGGAAGGAGCCTTGCTCCATCTTCGCCTCATCGATCCCACAAACCCTGCTGTAGCGGAGGATCCTTTGGTGTGCGTCAACGCCGACCTCGTCAGCGAAGGCCTGGCCTCTGTCGATCGCAAAGGGTGCAAGTACCTCTCCTCATATCCCCACATCGTGAAGAAGCTGCAGGCATCGCTCGCTCAAGCCAAACGCGACCGTGCAGGCATGTTCGAGTTTGGTGATGTAGAGGAAGACGACTAGATCTATACAGGTGGACATATCAGTTTATCGGACGACTCACAGATGCTTGCATGTAGAGCTATATTCAGAGGTGTTCGAATCGAGTGCTACGATGTTTGCACACGGAAAACCGTTGGTTCTTTGAATTGTGTATCGACAAGGCTCTCCCAGATGGCGACAGGATTGTTCACGCTGCATTTGAGGTCAGAACTCAAGAAACATACGTAGAACAAAATGGATGGAACATGCGTTTGTAATGTCAAGGGGAAATTGACGTCAGCAGGGTGGGCTTGCCATTCTGGAAGAAACTATTTGAGCATATAGTTGGCCGAGAGACAGCAAAAATGAAGCCGCCGACCTTCAGGTTCTTCTGGAACATCAATGCCTAATCCCAGTCTCCAAGTAAGGCCTTGAACACTATTCGACAAGCTGGGGGTCTCATCAGTCGAGTGAGTGAATAAGACTACACTTCTCGACGTACAAGTCGGGCGGAGCTAGAGTATGGTTTTTGAGTTTCGTTGACCTGATCTCGGTGTCAACATCAGCGAATCCTGTGGATTGACCACCGACAGTGCCGCAATATTCTTGTGGTACATCACTCTTGCCGCCAAATACAATAGTCTTCACACCGTCCTTTTTGGCCATGGTGATCTGGAGTGAGAAATTAGCCTATTATAGTCACCATGAGGGACAGACAGATTTTGTGTACAGTGAACAAGGAACAAGAGCTAGCACACCTGTGCACAAGCCGCTGAGGGTCAAGTGGGAAAAAGCAGACTTTGTATTAGAGACCTACCGTCCATTCGACACGATCAACACGTCCTTTGGTTTGAACAATGGGTGGTCAGGTGGGTCCCATCGGAACGGCTGGCACTCCTGGCCGAGTCTTCACACACAACTTCCATCGTTAACCCACGTCAAGGGTCTTGAGAATTGCAGCAGACCTTTGACTGAAGGCGTCCTTGTGCCCATTGATTGTCACTTTCACAGGCTTCAACCAGTCACTCGAGTTGGAAAAAGGGTGGTGCGTGGCGTTCGTCCACTGGATCGGGTTGTAAGAGAGAAGTTCCTCGGGGTCGCCTCCATCGACTATCTTTTGCACGATAAGCCGAGCGAGGGGACCAGCACGGGTGGTGCTGTCGAGGCCGGCTTGCGGTTCAGTAGATTTTTTAGGTCCAATGATCTAGGACTGGATGTTGGACTGAGGCAAAGGAGGTGATTATCTGCACGTACAATCCTATGAAGCCACTGTATCGATCATTTATGATTATGTCGTCTCTGAGAAAGAAAGTCGCTTACATGGGCGATGCATATATAGCCTGCGGGGTTCACGAAGAGTCAGTATCTACACATTCTTTCCTGAGAAAATAACAAACCCCCTCCATTGTTGGTCTAGGCACGAGTTATCATCGTCAACCAGGGTTAAATAAGAAAGGAATTCATACATACCACATCAACAATCAATCGCTGGGCACCATCCGCTTTGAGCTTCTGCAACCCAGCCAGCAAACTGCTCCCAAACAATGTGAAATTCCTTGCCGAGAAGCTACCCAGCGCCAGTACAGCAGTAACATTGTCTTTTAACATATAAAATTGCGCAACGCTGTAGCTCTCATTCAGTGCAGGCATCGCAGGCTGGAGGTGTTCCGGGAGGTCGATGTCCGTAAGCGGCCCGCCGTCCATGATAACGTTCATAGGCTGCCTCCTCGCATCGCGAGGGTCGACCGCGGGCTGCTGCTGGAAGTGGGTAACCGGCGGGGGCGTCTGGAGATATTCCTGGATCCTGAGGACCGCATCCGCGCTCGAGCGGTCGTACAGGTCCACTCCATTGGTCCTGTTCGTCGCCACGCAGTTATTTGCGCGATATGATGCGAAGTCGGTAAAATTCTTCGAGGCCGAACCAAATCGCGAGCGATAAGGAAGCTGTGGGGGAAATGAGGAGTTAGAATTCCCGTTTGCAACGAGGCCGAGAGGCAAGTCGGAGAAGCCCTACTGGCTCCTGGAAGTGAAAAGGTGAGTGGTTACGAACCGTGAAGGTGTCATTCGTGGTGCTGTTCGCACGCTGTACGGTAAGCTCGACCGAGTCGACAAGAGGGTGGACCTGCTGCGCGAAGTTGCCCATTGTGTAAGACCAGCCCGCTGCTCCACGACTGTAGCTCGCGAAGAAACTGCAAGTAATTGCGAGTAAGCCAGTGACTTGAACTGTCTAAGCTTGAAGCACGTACGAGTTCTGACGAGTCGCGAAGGACTGGTAACTACCTGTTATTTTGGCATTTTCATTTACTGCGAAGAAAGGCTCGCGGCCGTTGATTAAATACACTTTCGCGCCTGAGAGCTAATGATAGATAGAGGTAAGATCAACGAACAGGGGATAAAGGAGGCAAAGAATGTACCGAGGCGAGCTGGCCTTTGAGCTGGCCTGGAAGGGCCTGTTGCCAAAACTCAATCTCTTCCTTGAATTCGTCGGAGGCGACTTTAAATGCCTCGGGGGCAATATACACGTCTTGTGATCCATCTTTCGCGGTTAAGAGAACCAACGGCAGCGGCAGGTAGGTGACATACAATGCTTGATGCGCAAAATGTAACATTAGCATACATTCGTTTTGGCTGTGATAACGAGACGAGCTTACAATCATAGCAGTAATTGTAAACGCCACAGTGACCGTCATTGACGCGCTTAAACGAGCGGTAAATGTCCAGGTGGAAGGCAAAGTCCGAGGAGTATTCTTGCTCGCTTATCCTGAGGAGGTCGGCGTGAAGGTCCTCGTGTACGTCGTTCTCGAACGGGGGAGGCGCCTGGATCTGATAGTTCGTAGAGGTATGGAAAGCAAGCGTCTTTTTAACGACTTCGATAATCTAGTGTAGGAATTAGGGTCAACGTTAGCTTTGGGCCAGTGGACTGTTCGACTCTGGACGCGACGTACGTTAGCCTTGACCAATGGGTCGACCGGGAAGGAGGTTATGCAAGCACGCGCTTCTTGTGGTAGGATCCATTTCTTGCCCGCAATTTCCGCACAGGGGTCTGGTAGTGGGCTGGAGAGGACAAAAGTAAGCGAAAAGAGGGTGAGGAGCCACGACTGGTGGTTGATCATGGTCAAGCTGGTACGCCGGCCGGCCGGCCCGGCGTCTGAAGGATCGTATGTGCTAAAAGTAGTTTTGGCTGGCAACTCTCCTTACTGGAACACTGGCTTGACCTACACATTAACAACCTTCTAGCCTCCTCTCGCTGAGGCGGTTTGTCTGGCGATTAATGTGTAGTCGACGGCTTACTGGCTTTTGACTATATGCATACTATGCTCAGATAATGCAGCCTTAATCCTCCAAGCCTCAATCAGGGCACAACTATTCAAATTCAACTTTTTCTGGATAGTCAGAGTATTCCTCGGAACGATTTATCCACTAAAGCATCGGCCTGGAAGATGTGAAATTTCAACGAAGGCATGGAACATCTCGAAAGCCATCCAAACGTCGTCGCGCTGGTCTGGTCAACGAACACAAACCCATCACGCTGACCTATGACCCATTTTCAGATTCGAAGAGACTTAAATGGCGCGCTAGACGCGGTTATCGCACATCGCTTCCCCAACACGGAAAAGAGAGGGTGATGTCCTCGAAGACGCAAAGACGACAGGTGTTCGTGTTATAGATGATCTAAATTCAGTCGTGAGGAGGGTAGATTTACCGCCATATTTGTGGCTATGGAAAGATAGAGGCGAGCGCTTGTCGCGCTGTGAAGTCGGAATCCGCGTTTCAGAGTACGGGACGAAGGAAATGAATGCAACAGCGGTGTCGTCAAGGCGCTGCTGGGGAGTCGCGGATGCAAGCACGGGGTGTGGAAAGGGCACGGATATTAAATTAGTCGATGATATCCTGTAGGCTGCTATTGGGTTTGATCCTTCTGCCGTGTTGCGCCATGTCCTCCACTTTATCCGCGAGTTTTAGTACTGTCCACCGTAGCACACGAGGGTCCCGTCGCATGAGTCCGTTCAGAGACTTGAGCGTTGTCGGGTTGGCGTCGAAGTGCATTGTCCAGTAACTATTAGTGTGTTAGATGGGGGACAGGTGTAAGATTCAATGCATGACTCACTCTCCAACTTCTTGTGGCCTGCCATGACGTTTCATGCGTTGTGGGAGTGTCCGTGTGCCCCAAGAGTTGAGGTTACGAACAACGCCTCCTGCGTTCATGACGTGCATTGCGGACTGGCGAACAAGTTCGCGTATGGGTTGCTGCAACGAATGTTAGAGAGACGGCTGATCAAAATAGTGTAGAGTTGACCGACATATTGTGGAACATGGGTTGTGACGCAGAGCATCTCGTAGAGCGGCATTTTGGCAGCCAACTGTCGTGGCTGAATGGCGCAGCAGAGTACAAATTGAAGCTTGTTGGCTGGTTGAAAACCAATTGTCACGTGGATTTATCCGCATTTGTACGCGCGTCGGGAGTGATCAACTTTTCTGTTCTGCTCATCACGCTCGCTCCTGTTGACGCTCTATCTTCGCAAACTATGTTCTGCGTCTGACTGACGCTCCACCGCTCGTAAAACACACAACTGCGACGATAATCAATATCAATCCTGGATCGATAAACCTAATGCACCTCTGGAAATGGAATCTGCACCTCCAAAGGTAGTCTCAGGAAACGGCTAGAAATGGACAAGCTAATCGACGCACGAATTTTTGCTGTCTAAGCGGGGATATTCCATGTCCATCCTTGCCCGTACCCGGTTCTTCCTTCTAAACAGCGCGGCCCATCCTTCCTGGCCTCTGATCCTGCCTAGGTCGTATGTAAGACTTTCGTAACATACAATGGGATTCTCCTCGGCTCGCTTCTCTCACAAAATAAGCTGTCGCTTGTGTTTTCCCATGGACTATTAGCTTCTCATAGCTACTCCCCTTTGTCTGTTTCTCTTCGCGTTACGAGATCCTTGACGCTTCCGAGGCTTGAGGAATGGATACCTACTTTCCAAAACAGGTGTCAAGTGACGTGTAAGAAGCTTCTCCTTCTCTCTTTCTACTTGGCCGCTCATGCTCTTCCTAGCGTTTCAATTGAATGTCTCCCAAGATAATAGATTATCGTCTCTTCTCCGTTTCAGCGTCGACGTGTCTTCAACCATCGCGGCTCCATGGTGGACTCCGTCGTGTGTGTACGGAAAACAAGTTCGCCAGAAATTTTCTATGGACAGCGCGACGTCTTCACTGTAAGCTATGCTCTGACTTGGGCACAATCATCGGTCTAGCTGCAACAAATGTAACGGCTGTCCTACTTGCTTTTTATCTACCTGACGACAGGTCTGGCCATCAGACGACCCCTTCCAGATCCGCAAATCTCTTGCGCATCTTTAGTCGGAAGGGCACCCAGTCTATCACCTTCTCAAGCCCGGCATTCTCTAAATAAACAGCCACTTGGGATGGTATCTCCGAGCTCTTGACGTCAATTAAACACCTTATTGAGCCTGCTTTCTTTCCTCCCTTCGTACCTGTCCCTTCTTTTCTTTCAAAATTCTTATCACTCCAGACGGGCCTTCTTCCAGGCTCCGCCATGTCTGACGCTTCCAACTCTGCTCAGAACCTCCATCGTCCACACCCTTCCCGACTCCAGCACTCTCCGTCGCTGCCCAACATCTGGTACGTCGCCGCCGGCCTTCTTTTCCTACGCTTCTCCTCTCAGACTATTTTTCTCGTCTTTTGCTGACAGGTTTCCCCCGCATTCCGGTCCAATCCCTCGCGAAATGGTGAAAACCGAGACGGCCACATTGCAAGGACCTTCCGCCCCCTCTTCTCCAAAAATCAATCCGTCCACTATGCTTAGCTCCCCGTCCGAAAAGCCCGATGCACGCCCCCGACACGTTAAATACGCCTCCATCGACCCGGTTTATCGTAAGAAGACCACCTCGGCGAAAACTCATGCACGCCGTCGCACCGAACGCGACCAGCCTCATTCGCTACTCACGCCTCCACTCACTCCTTCGTCGAGTATCCGCACGACTGCCAGCAGGGACTCGCGGGAAGGCACCAGTGCGCAGCAAGACCACGAGGAGCCGAACACGAGTGAAGAGGTCGTGGATACCGACCCGGACTCGACACGCATCGTTTTGGTTCGTTCTGCTACTTAATTACAACTTGTCGAACTATGCAATTGACAGCATATTTTTATTAGCTCGGAAATGTCAATCCCTGCATTGCAATGGACGCGTTGGAGGCGGCAGTCCTCGAGACACTCTCTAGCGCGCCGTTAGACTCCAACGCAGTCTCGATCAATGGCACCACAACTGACGGACTCTCTACACTCGCTACGCGCTATCGTCGGCCTTTCATCCGTGGCGTTAACCAGCGGATTTTGCAGCCTGAAGGATTGGTCCCGGTCGGCTTTCACGACGTCCGAGTTGCGAAGATTATCAAGGACTTGGTTTCCGACCCGGACGTAGTTCAGATGCCACAGTGCCTGGGTGATGCCACTGACGAGGCTGGGAAACCGGTTGGAAGGCTCAGCGCTCGACTCGTCACAGCAGAAGAACTCTCAAAGGTACGTCCCGGGGTCTATTAACCTAGTAACCCTGTTACCGACGCGTTCTCGTGCCTCAGAGACTCGGAAATTCTCCGTTCTTGGGTAGCATCGACGGAGCGTTTTTCCTCTCGATCCAGAAAATCAGCCATAGTCTCAAGTCTCAAGATGCTACTACCGCTGTCGACGACGTTGCGCGTGCCGTCGAGGCGATGAAGACGTCGGACGAAAAGCCAGAGCAAGATTTCACAAGAGGAAACATCAATTCGTTTGTCCTTCAGAGTATCGTGAAGTCGTTCGGGAGCATTCGGTTGTTTACCTACTCTCGAGAGGAAGTCAATGAGGATAACGTGAGTTTTCGGCATGCTATGTAAAGATGATAAGGGGCTTATATACTTCGCCAGTCGACCTCGCTCATCTACCACATCGAATACCACGACACGAGAGACGCGGACGTTGCTTACAAGGAACTTGAAGGTCAAACGATGTTCGGTATGAAGATTGGAGTTTTTGGCAAGGCCGAATCCCCCACTCGCCCAGCTCAAAAGGCGCCGGTCGTAGGCGAGATCCCCTTCCCCAGCGTCTCGACCTCAGTAGATTCCCTTGATCGCCTGAATATTCGCTACGCCGGAGCTCAGTCAGGAATCAGGACGCGCATCTACCCCCCAACAGACAGCGCCGCGCAAAACGTTTCCGGAAACCAAGACGCCTCCATTCCTGCGATAACCGTACAAGGAGGTGAACCATCGCCAACATTCTTTTATACGACGCCCTTCCCCGATGCTTCTGGCAATCTGCCACTAGATGTTACCACCCAGGTTACATCCTCGAACGCCGCTCAGGAACGTCAATGGGACATAAATACAGCCTATCGAGCGGATTCGATCCCCCCTTGTTATACACCGGATGGCATGTGCTCGTACTGCCCTTCCCGCGGCGTGATGCACTCTCATGCTCTTGTGCCCAAGTCGGGCTATGGCCACTATTCTATGTCCCCGCAGCCGTCTATGTATTATGCCATGCCTATGGCTGGTCCCATGTCGCCTCACCCAGCTCACGGCGGGCCTTCGAACATGGTTGGCGTTGTCCCTATGCCACCGCGCGGCACAGTAGGATACGAATATGTTGACCCCCAACAGCAAGTCATCCCGAACGGCGCTTGGGGACCCTTCGATCCGACCGCCACAGCTGTCGGAGCGGCGACGAACGCGGGTATGCATATGGTCCCCATGCACATGGGCGGACCGCCACCCCCGCCGTCGTTACTCGCCAACGTGGAAGACGCCACACTACCTCCTGCGGCGCGTCCATACCCGGCGTACATGCCAATGCGCACCCCTGAGCCATACCCTATTCAGCATCTGCTGCACCCTGGCGTTGAGGGGAATTCGCCGGGGTTGCCCACGATGTCGCCCAATTTAGGACGTGCGGGCATAGGTGGGGTTGTGGCGACGACGCCTGGTTCGTCTTCGCCGGGGAGTTTACACGCTGGCACTGCGGGTGTGCATGATAGGAACCAACTCAATTTGGCAAGGATTGAGGAGGGACTGGATACTAGGACAACTGTTATGATTAAGAATATCCCGAACAAGATGAGCGACATAGATTTGTTGGAGTATATTGGGAAAGTCTGCCCCCGGTGCATTGATTTTTTCTACCTTAGGATGGACTTCCAGAACGGTGAGCGTCTATCTGTCTTTTCATTGAGTTGTCACTGAGATTGTCATTGGAAATTCACCAGGCTGCAATGTTGGATATGCGTTCGTCAACTTCATTCACGTTCAAGATCTCTTGCGTTTCGCTACAGCAAAACTAGGTGAAAAATGGTGCGCGACTTGTTTTACGACTAGCGCTGTTTATTCTGACGACATTTATTGATAAGGAACATGTTCTCAAGCGAGAAGGTCCTGCAAATGAGCTACGCAAACTATCAGTGCGTTTTCTTTCATGTCATGATATGTTGTGCCGTCAACGCTTACGCGCTTACGTCCCGTTCGGCAGAGGAAAGGAAGCCCTTGTCGAGAAATTCAAGAACTCCGCTATCATGGACGAACGGGAGGCGTGGAGGCCACGCATTTTCCACTCCTCGGGGCCAAGCCAAGGACTGTTGGAGCCCTTCCCCCCACCGACGCATATTCGTCGAAAGGAACGAAGCTCTCACAACCGTGGTGCTCTCTTCGTCCCCGGGGTCAACGGGCACGGTAGTCTGACAAATGCCCACGGACTTTTCCACAACGCTCGTCGTCCCCGTCGTGAGAACGAGAACGAGAACTCGTATCGTCATGAAAACAAGATGACGTCCTACCACAAAACTCCGAACTATAGAGCTCGTTGACAAAAGTATTTTTCCCCCTCCATCATTGACCATTCATTGCTACTTCCATAAACATGTTACCCGAACTTCATGAGACTGTTTTCTGCGTTCATTTATTTATCTTTGCTTTCACTGTATAATGATTGAATATGTTACATACTGGGATCTATGTACCTTCGTTTCTGCCTTTGTAATGCTTTCCTATTCGTATTTGCGGTTTCTTTTGTGGTGCGAACGATGTCCTACCTTTAATTGCCGTGTAATTCAAGTCAGTTCTATCACTCATTATTGCCAAGGAGCGCTAGGTCGGAGCAAGTGCCTCATGATTGGAATTGTGATTGCCGAGATGCCAATTGCGATCAATTTTCCTAAAGCACACGCCGCGTTCAATTATGGCGCCTTCCACCACAACTATCTGCTCGAGAATTATCCAAAGAACCTCTCCGATAATTCTGTAGTGTTTGCACTGAGGAGGAATAAAATACTCCTTGTGGCCAAATTGTGCCCTTATTTCAGGTGCATAACTCAAGCGCTGTAAGAGGATATAAGTTGGGGAACCTTCCAAGGAAAGATAAACGGATGTAGAGAGAAGTTGCATCTCTCACTTATTTCAGGTATAGAGTAATGGAATTTTTGAACCGTTATCCCGTAGCTCTCTAAGTGTGAGGGAGCCTGCCTTCTCGGAAGAACTAACACCAAGAGAATAAAAAGGTCTGCAATGTTTCGACTCCTACATAGTCGCTCGCAAGAACCTTCGCCAAAATCTCCCAGACGAAAATGCTTCACTTCATCTTGCTCGCCGGAGTCGCTCTCGCTGCCAATGTCATAGCAGATTGCAGCTACGAGTCCCTTCAAGAGACAGCTACCGACTACGTTGCCCCGCGGGCCACCGCTGAGACCTCCAACCTCACCCATGCAATCTACACGGAGAACTTCGAGAGACGATCGCGGAAGAGAAGCGCGATATTCGCGAGGTAATCAAGGCAGCATCAGACGCCTACCTCGACCTGTTCAACCGTCGACGACAAGAGCGTCATCGTCCCGTGGGGCATGCTGGCCATATGGATGTCTCGAAGGTGGTCTCTATACCGGACGGGGTTGACGTGTTTTTGAACTTCGGAATCGCAAAGATACCCGACAGTCACGAGTTCCGCATTCAAGAAGGCAAAACCCGCTACGTCCGCACCATGATGGCTGGAATAATCCCAGACTTCGCTTTTCAAAAAATAGAACACATCGGGTAAAGTCACATCTCACTGTGGTATAGCGACGTATGCAGTTCTTTTCTCCCTCATTCTCTTTTTCCGTTTATTTCTCACATAGTCGCTTATTGTAGTCCTTATGTCTTGCTATCGCATACACAGGATTAATGTGACGACTAACCAACTCTTCTCGGATATCTCTCTGCATCTCTTTTTCTGACGCCCAGCCACAGTCCGGAATATAGTTTGTCTCCGTGCACCCAACCATAAGTGCGCCCCAGTAAATCGGCCAACATTACAACTGTCCTCCTAGATTCATATGTATGCTATTTCCACGAATCTTTCCTGATCATGCGGGCTCCAACACTGAAAATGTGGGCCGAAGGTGAATTTCATCTGACTTGACAGGACTGGTTCAAATTAGCGCCCGTACGTGAGTTTCAAAATTCCCGCGACGGGAATCCGTTGCCAATTTCTAGACAGCCAATGGATTTAACGATAGGAGCCCATTATGGATTCGCGTCAGCTCCTGTTCCATGCGCCCCAATAATCGACGACTCTAGCTCTTGCGTCACACCAGGTCGAATAACAGGACTGACGGCGCGCTTAACGATCGCAGACAGCCAATGACGTGCAAATGAGTTGCAATTATTGGTGATGATTATTACTGCAAAGATCAACACGTAGAGAGCAAATAAAAATAACTATGTTACAAAACTATCGAGAATTCGTAGGTAAATCGTATCGCAATCAAACAAAAAAACAAAAGAGATCGATCATCGATCCCACGACCGCTCTCTATCCCCCCAGTCAGCGCCTATCCTCCCGTCTTTCGGCCTCCGCACGACAGTCTCTTCCATCATGTCTCCCTTCCCAGCAAAGCTTCTCACTGTGGGTACGACAGCCGCAATCGCGTGCATACAGGCCCAATTATACTGGTGCCCGACTTTGAACTCCCATTTCATGACGGAGATATCGGAGAGCGTCCAGCCGCGGTATCGCCAGCGGTCATTGTCGAGGTCCACGGCGTAGCTCATGAGCGCTACTGCGAATCCGTTCTGGCCACAGGAAATTAGGATTGATTATCCATTAGATAGAATTCGATAAAGGGCTTACCACATCGTCCTCAGGCGACCGCGAGGTTGAGTGGGGCGCTTCGCTTTTGACCACGGACCCAACATCCAGCGTCAGTGAGCCGAGAACGGGGCATGCATGTGCAATGGCATCGATCAACTGCGGGCTCAACAAGCGCGCAAACAGGGACAGCTTCTTGAGACGCCAGCTCGGGAAGACGCCAAGGACCGTCTTCGCCTCCTCAATCGTCAGACTCCGGTCCGTCAGCGTCAGTGACGTCATCGACTCCGTGCACATCTTCGCCACCGCCGAGAGCATCGGGTGCGGGCCCCATCGCGGGATGGGCAGACGGAGCCCGTATTCGAGCGAGTGCACAACAGGCAGGATGATGTCGGTGTATAGCAGGTGTCCTGTGCCGTCGGCTTTGCGGAAGCCGTCGTCGGGAACGTCGCGACAGCAGCGCGAGTACCGTATAGACAAATCGCGTATCCGGGGGTGGACGAGGAGGAATGACTGGAAGCCCACGTAGTCGTACAGGTGGTGGGCGTCGAGCGGCATGATCAATGATAATTTCGTGAGGTTCGGGAACTGCCCTAAGAGCCCGAAGAATGCGAGTTCCTGGTGCCCTATTGTCTTGATGGATAGCGTGTGCAGGGATGGCGCGAGTTTGTTCAGGAAGTACGGAACGACCGTGCTGTTCCGCGAGACGAGTGTCGTTTCGTAAGGGTCCTCTCCGACCGCCTCGTTCCGCAGAGTAAGGTCCAGCTCCTCCAAGCGAGGCAGTGGCCCCGTGGTACTGAGGATGTCGGGCATCTTGAACAGCTGAGCGTCGATAGTAAGGCGCCTGAGGTTTGGCCCAATGCTAGTCCAGATCTGCCCAAAGAACGCGAATTTCCACCCGTACTCTTTGCCGCCCTTATCCACATACCAACTAATCTCGTATTGCTCGACCTTTGTCAGGTTCTTCACTGCGTCTAGAAACATGTGCAACCGCTCCTCGGGTGACGGAATGGATTCTTGAGATGGCGGTAAAACCCATGGGATAGGTGATTGAGAACGGGGGTGTCGGAGCAGCTCTCCGACGTACTGCCGACCTCTTTGGAACAGCTGCGACGCTGACCCCGTGCGATTGTGGCCCTGTCGAGTCGCTGGCCTCTTGTCCTCCTGCGCCTTCTTCGCCTTGGGCGACTCCACTGCCCTAATCGCATCCCGCACTGCTGCCGGCCAAACTGTCAAAACGCGCACCCGATCCCCCATAGTGCCTGTAGGGCCTCTAGCTCCAATTGAGTGAAGAATATCGGTGATATACGACTCGACACGTACTGTAACGACCTCAACTTGTCCGCAAAGATCCTCGGGTCGGCGCTGATGAAGCTGAGCTGTCCATAGAGCTCGTTCATGATCATGTTGAAGAACAACCTGTTCACGCCCACAAGCTTCGGGCGTTCGCGTGGTGGGACGAGGTCCGCAATGGATAACCAGAGTTCGTTGGGAAGAGTGATTGGACGCATTTTATCCCGGTTGCCGCAATTTCCGTCGCGCCGGTTGCGAGAAGTTCGGGAACGGAGGTTGATAGATCGTTGCGCGCTGACCCAGGTGCTAGATTAGATCTTGTGGTTACAGCGATAATAGTCTCCACAATGGAGTTGGAATGGAGTGAGGGGGGCCTTGGAGGAGCAAAAAAGTGACCCGTTGTGAACATGGTGGGCACTTGAAAAGAGTTATCCAGGGACACTCTTCACGGCTGTGTTTGATGAGCATCTGTGAAGCGATGCCTTGTTCTGTCATTCAGCACAGGGATTAAGACGTCCATGACCAATTAGTCAAGAGGGAGGCGGCGCGACGAGAAGAAGCCCAAGGAATACAGCGGCAAGGCTGGTCCTGCAAGAGAGTAAAGATAAAGAGCCGTTTCAGAAGTCCACTTCAAGCAAACGCCAATGTGGATAATTCCTATCACTGATGCCGATCTTCAGATCAATTCCGACATAGGTCTGAACCTTGTCCAAAACCTTCACCTCTGCTCATGCTGTTCACCTTCGAAACTAGAATATCTGAAGAAGGCTACTGCCTCGCACCCCGGATCAGTGCCTTTGCCCAGCCTCAGGCGTTCCGAACCGACATCCCAACCTTCTCCTCCTAGCTTGGCGTCTCTAGAACATGGAGACTGCGGCATCGATTCTGCTTCTAATCTCCCACTAAATGAATTGCCGCTCAGGCTGGCGGCACACACCTTGCTTGCAGCACGTTATATTATTTCCACTGGGTTTCCGAGAACCAGATACAATACGACAACGGGCAACAGGAATTTAAAGTGTTCGAAAGGAATAATGGATATAACATAAATGTACTTGAGCAGCCAATACTCAAATGAATAAAATATGCTTGTTGGAGCGAGGACGTCCGAATCGTCCAAGAACGACTTGAACAATGGTGATAATGAATGGAATCAAAACTCGCTCTGAGCATGCTGCATGACGGAAGGATGTGAAAAAAGATGGACTGGAGGACGGGAGGACTCGTTCTCTTCGACTTCTACTATGTTTGTCAGGTAACATACGATATAACTCTTGGAAGACTTCATGAAAGCAGTCTGGAAAGCAGCCCTGACTCAGATCACGAGAGGCTGACAGTTGGAGAAAAAATCATGGTATAAGAGGGTGGTAAACCTCACATATAGAATAGATAGTTACAAAGTATCCAGTCGCATGTTGGGATAAAATGTCTCGATGATCGACGATTCGGCATTTGCCGGTCAGACCACCTAGCAGGAACCTGCTCCTAGCCGTTATCTTCACGCTGCGGTTCTGCGCCTGCTTCTCGCTCCATGTTCAGCCCAGGTTCCCTAACCATGGCGAAATGGTGCATTCTGGCTCGTTTGTTCCTGGCGGCTGCCCTGCTCCGTCTTTGCTACTAATATGTCGCCTCGCACTTCTCGGGGCAACACCACTTTGCTATTGACTCTGGCGGCTAGCAGTCTAATTTTGGAGCAAATCGCTCTTTTATAGCTCATTTCAGCCGCTACCATGATCCTATCCATCTCCGAGCATCATCTAACTACTCATGGGGTCGGTTCTTTCGCCGGTGGTGGCAGATGTGCATACAATGAACTTGCCGAATCCCGGTTCTAAAAACGCAACTTGGGCTTCTCATGCACCAACAGTCCGAGTTCATTACATTACCTCAGCCACGCCCCTACATCCGTTCCCTCCTTGTTCTGACCTTATCGATCCCCGACCGTCTCCCTTCAACATGCCATGGGACACCCAGCACGATGAGACCGGACGAGGTCGCTGCGCCATGGTGCAGAGCGGTATAAAGAAGTACAAAGACCGCTATGAGAACATCTTCCTCAAGGCCGATGTATCCGTCGTTGCTTTCCCTCCACGACTGTCGTTCCACATATACTCACCTCTAGTTTATGGCAGGAGCGATGCTTTCTTTCGGAGGACTATTGTCAGAGGGTTCTCGCGGGGGTGCAACCGTCTCAACAGCTCCAATCCTGGGTCGTGAGGATACTTCAGCGGTTTGTCTTCCCTGTCGGTTTGGTGATGTACTTCGAGTTTCCACAAGTAACGGTACGCTTTTCCTTGATGGACGAAAACAATAGAATTGTTCTGCAAGGCCAGGAGCTCTTAACGAGCAATATGATGGTACGTCAAAGTTAGGCGAGCCGCCATTGTCGGAATGTCGACGACGAGGCTATGATTATCCTAGGTATTCCCTATGGCCGTGCTCAAAGGTGCCCTCCCTTGGTGGAGCCTTCCTGTAAACTGGATAATCGGTGAGGCCGTCACCTCATATTGGCGGCATTGCCTTATCTCCTGCAATAGTCTTCTTTGGAAATCTCACTGGGAGCCTCTTCTTCGCCGCCGTCCTTGTGCACTGTGAGTTACAAATAATCCTCGGACATTCAACGAACTTTGCATATTATGCGCAGACACCGGGATCATTTCAACAGAACCATATGAGTCCTATATAAAAAGCTTTGCAGTGTGAGGGATTTCACCTTTATAGTGGGGCTTGGCTGACCCTCTTCTGAAGTCATAAGGCGGGCGATCCCCAATGGCACCAGATCTTTTTGCGAGGAATCGGGTGCAACTGGCTTGTTTCGATCGCAGTCTGGGTGGGTCTGCATTCGAACTCACTGTATCTAACCAGCTGACCAGGTTCAATAATAGCAAGCAGCCGGCGCGAAAGATACGATATCCAAGGTATGTAAGGTTTTCCGCCATCATGCGGGCGTGTTCACATCTATTCATAGATTTTTGCCATCTGGATACCTATATGGGTGTGTCTTTTGGCATTTACCACCGTGGAGTGAGGCATTTCTAAAGTTTGCTTGCAGGTATTCGTAGCCTGTGGATTCGATCACGGTTCGTGCTCTGGTTCTTCTCGTGATTCTTGAATGAAAGGAAGCTGTTCTTCCCTTTCGACAGTTGTTGCCAACATGTTCTCCGTTCCTCTAGGAATTATGTTCGGTGCTCCAGTAAGCACCTAACGATGTTATTGTTGGGTTGACGGTGGATTTACGATTCGTTTAGTTGACGGTTGCTGAATATATACGCAAGTGAGTCCACAATCTGCACCCAGTGTTCGTCATTAATGCGACTGCTAGGTCCTTGTTTGCGGCCCTATTTGGGAACATTGTCGGGGCCCAGTTCGTTGCCCTGCCCGCCGTTTACTGGTATTTGAGAGATTATGACGCTGGTGGTCTCCGAGCCGCAGAGATAGGCGAAGCGTTGAACCCGCCACAGCTCGTCTCACCAAGCAATTCCAGTACAGACGACGAGAAGAGACAAACAAGAGGAGGGGCTGTCATGGTGGATTGAGGTTTCGTGATGCACGGGCGTCCACGGCATTCACTATTTTTGCTATCGTCAAAACGTTCGGTCCTCTGTATTTTTGCAAGTGCTCATTTCATGGGTCCACATTGGCTAGCACTCATCAAGCTTGCGGTTTCCCGGAAACGTTTGTGCCTGAGGTGTACTTTAGGTTACACGGAATACATCGTTGTTCCACAAAATTTACATACAAATGATTCAATGTTTTCTCGAGGAAATATGGGGTATGGAGGCGAGGTCCGTTGTTAGAATAGGTGGAAGCTTTTCACGCAGCAGTCACCCATTTGTTGATTTCCTTGAGGGTGTTCGTTCTTTCTGGCTCATGCCAATCAAAAACGAGGTAATCATGAATGCCGTCCGGTGCTTCATAGTAACGGACCTTGCCTTCGCCCTCCTTTACCCCGTTGCCCTCGCCTAGATCCTCAACCATGCGATCGCGAAGAGTGACGATGCAATCGTACAGAACTTCCGCACCGCCAGAAACGATGAAGGTTCTTGGGAATCTCTTGAAATCGACGACCAGGCCAGGGTGCAAAGAAGCAGGCGAGATGTAAGGGTTGATCTCAGCTGCACCGAGCCCATGAGGACCACAAAACGCGACCTTTGCGTAGTGACCACCTCCATCCACGCTGATGTAGTCCGACACCATGCATTTCTTGAATGACCCTTTTGGGTCAACTTCGTGACTTGTGCTCAGGTCT
Source organism: Cyclocybe cylindracea (assembly GCA_013376435.1). Taxonomy (NCBI): domain Eukaryota; kingdom Fungi; phylum Basidiomycota; class Agaricomycetes; order Agaricales; family Hemipholiotaceae; genus Cyclocybe; species Cyclocybe cylindracea. The sequence continues at coordinate 782,807 of MPNV01002940.1, forward strand.
GCCCAAGGAGAGAGCAGCAGAAGAGCACCGGGTGGTCCGGGCAGCTTTACGTCAGTCGTGCCCTGGTAATCGGCCAAATAACGGGTCAGAGCATGCGCCAAGTTGCCTCCAGCCGAATCACCGACGATGATGATGTCTTCAGGCGCGAAACCGACTGTGCCGACAAGATAGTCGTAGCCGGCAAGCGCGTCAAGCAACTGAGTGGGGAAGGGATGTGCTGGCTTGAAGGGTTTACCGGCAGCCAGGCGATATTCGAGGGAGAAAACGCGGTGAACAGAATCGACATTTTTCAGCAGGCCTCTTGCAATGGCCGCAGTGGGATCGGTCGGGTGCGCAGATAGACGAATGTACGCGCCACCGTGAAGCATGTAAACGACTTTCTCTCCTGGGTGAGGCGCAGCGCCAACGCCGACGGTAGAACCCTTCTTATGTGTCCAGTATCCAGGAACGCGAATGGAGGCGACACCAACGGTCTCAGCCCACAGCTTGAGATTCCCCGTCACGAGGTGGTTTGCGGCTGAAACCCAGACACCGTTCACGTTCACACCAGGTGTAATAGCCAGGTGGTTTGGCATCTTGATGTACGGGCCTGTCCTGGGAAAACGTTCAGGTTGAGTTACTCGGTAACAAGATGGAAGCAGGACGTACTGGGAATTGGTGTTAAGGAGCTGGCGCACCAGGTTAACGAGAATCGAGCGCTTCAGGCTCCAAGACCGTCGGGGACGCCACGACCTTCGTAAAGCTTGTCAACGCCTAAAGCTTTCCAGTGCACAAAAAAGGAGCACACCGTGGTAGATTCAGCAATACCCAGAGCGGGAATCGAATACAAAGAGTGGTCAGGAGCTGATAGGTGAGGAAGAGGCCTTTCAGAGGTTGGTGGCGGAAAGCGTAGGGCATGATGGTGGGGGGTAGAAGAGAGACAAAGAGGGCTACTACCATTGCCGGGCACTCTTTATCACGGTCCTAGACGCCATACCCTGCATCGTTTGACGGGCACTTGTCCGGCTATTCTCGGCGTGTGAATTTATTTTGTAGACGGCCGACGGCTTGGGGTCGTTGACCTTGATCATGTCTTCGACACTCGACTTCAAAACAGCATTAGCCCAGGAAGAGGCACGTCTTCGACTCCTTCATCCAACAGTAGATGATATTCCGGGATGCGTCAGTGTATTTGACGACTATCTTGCCTGTAATGGTAAGGAAGACTTTGTAGTTTGCATCGTAAGCATTAATGTTCTCGTGTACGAAGTGATACGCTCACAGGTCAAGTCCATCTATCGCTTTGGCGAGAGAACCAAATGCGACCGCAAGTTCCAGGACTTCAAGTTCTGCCTATCTACCAAGATAATGCATCCGGAGGAGCGACGTGAAGCTTGGATTCGTCGACGGGCAGAGTGGTGGGCACACCGGAGACTGAATAAAAGCAGCGAAGATGTTTGGGATATTCGAAGGTGCGTTCGATCGGTTTACAATGTCTTCGAGAGGCTTCATAAAGCCGTCGCAGTGAACCCCTGGATTTCCCAAAACCCATTACTCCAGAACTAATGCGTGAGGCTGAGGTTCGGACATAAAAGAAGCGGGGGCCGGTAGGCAAGGCGATACATAAACACCCTTCTTCATCGGTGTGTCGTTTATGTTCATATAATAATAGACCTTGCGAGTAAGAATGCTGGGGAACCACGGTACCACCGTCAAATTTGAAGAACTTTTGAAGCTCCGCGCGAAACGCGCTTTTGAAACTCAGCCAGGGAAAATGAACGCGTCGCGTCTTCTCATTACCCCTCACACACCGCAAGCCTGTTCTTTGAATAATGGTAGGTAGACGCGTTTTTCTTGATTCGACGCGTGTTTAATGCCTTCCAAGGCCCCAAAACGTCAAAGAGATTCTTCGCCTCCCGCCCCATCTTCTCCCCTTCAAGGTCCATCAGCGCGTCGAGGCTCCCAGTCATCCCTCCCACCCTCTTCACCTCCCGCTCCATTCTCTGACACCGACGATAGTCTAGACGAAAGAGACGCTGTGGCAGATGTTGAAGGCGAGGATGAGGACGCAGAAGGAGAGGATCTGTTCGGCGAAGCCCTAGACGAGTAAGTTTCGAAAATACTGTCGTGTTGTTAGCTATACTGAAGTTGGAGGTGTCGTGCAGAGATTACGCCGCAAATGACGCCCTCGATCGATACTCGGACACTGGAATTGACGACGAGCAGAATGTGACGGAGCTCTCAGCAGCGGCGCGTCGTGCCGCTGAAGCAAAGATGGCGCGTCGCGATAGGATGGAACGTGGTGGTCGACGTGGTCAACGTGCTGCTCGTCGAAGCCATGCTCCTGCATTTCTCGGAAGTGATGACGATATGGATGACGAAGACCTTATGGACGATGAGCTCGGGCTGTCGAGCATGAAACGGCGCACGCGAAAACAATACGATGAGCGAAGAGACGCTGATGATCTAGAGGGGATCGAAGATGTACGTTGCCAAATTCTTGAGCCAGCATCCGCTCTTATGTTTTCGAGCAGGAAATTCCACTGGAACAACTCAGCGATATCAAAGCCAAGTCTATTGTTGAATGGATCGCTCATGATCGTGTCCGTCGGTCAATCATCAGGCATTTCCGCCACTTCCTGATGACCTTTGTCGATGACCATGGAGCATCTGTCTACGGTCAGCGTATTCGAAATCTGGGAGAGAGTGAGCCGCTTCACTATCGACACATCCCGTTTCTTATGCTTTTTCACTAGCCAACTCCGAGTCCTTGGAAGTCTCCTACCTGCACCTCGCGCAATCCAAGCCTATTCTGGCATACTTTTTGACGAATTCACCTACTGCCATGCTCGAGATTTTCGACGAAGTCGCTCTTGACGCCATTCTTGTTTACTTTCCTGCATATGAACGCATACATTCTGAGGTCCACGTCCGAATCGCGGACCTTCCTCTCAGCATGACACTTCGAGACCTCCGACGAGCTAACCTCAACAACCTCGTTCGCATCTCTGGTGTTGTAACACGACGAACCGGAGTCTTCCCTCAATTGAAATACGTCAAGTTTGACTGTCGAAAATGCAAGGGTGTCCTAGGGCCTTTCTACCAAGATGCTTCTAGGGAGGTAAGGATTAGTTATTGCCCAAATTGCGAAAGCAAAGGGCCTTTCACGGTCAACTCAGAACAGGTGCGCGGGTCCGTGACTTCAGCCTAATTGCAGTCGTCCTCATTATCATTTAGACTGTCTATCGGAATTACCAAAAGATGACGCTCCAAGAGTCCCCAGGGTCCGTACCTGCGGGCCGTCTTCCTCGACACCGTGAAGTTATCCTATTGTGGGACCTTATTGACAGTGCGAAGCCCGGAGAAGAGGTGGAGGTCACTGGAATTTATCGCAACAATTTCGACGCATCTTTGAACTCGAAGAACGGGTTCCCCGTCTTCTCGACCGTCATCGAGGCAAACCATGTCAACAAGAAGGAGGATCTCTTTGCTGCTTTCCGTCTAACGGAAGAAGATGAAAGAGAAATGCGTAATCTTGCGAAGGACGAGCGTATTCGCAAGCGCATAATCAAGTCAATAGCACCCTCCATCTATGGCCACGAAGACATCAAGACTGCCATTTCCCTCTCCCTCTTCGGTGGCGTACCTAAAGACATCAACCACAAGCATCGCATTCGTGGAGATATCAACGTTCTCCTTCTCGGCGACCCGGGTACAGCCAAATCTCAATTCCTCAAATACGTCGAGAAGACTGCCCACCGATCCGTCTTCGCTACAGGTCAAGGTGCCTCCGCTGTCGGTCTCACAGCAAGTGTCCGGAAGGACCCCATCACGCGCGAATGGACGCTCGAGGGCGGCGCGCTCGTCCTTGCAGACAAGGGCACCTGCCTGATCGACGAGTTCGACAAGATGAATGATGCAGACCGGACGTCAATCCACGAAGCTATGGAGCAACAGTCCATCTCTATCTCCAAGGCGGGTATTGTGACGAGCTTGCAGGCGAGGTGTGCGATTATTGCAGCGGCCAATCCCGTTCGCGGGCGCTATAACCCGACGATTCCGTTCCAACAGAATGTGGAGCTCACGGAGCCCATTCTGTCGCGGTTTGACGTGTTGTGTGTGGTTAAAGATACGGTAGACCCGACCATGGATGAGCTGCTCGCGCGATTCGTGGTTGGCAGTCATTTGAGGAGTCATCCCAAGTTTGACAAGGAGACAGAGGAGATGGGCGTTCAGACCGAGTTGGATGCAGATGTGAGTAGCCTTCATCATCCTGGTTGCATTGCAGTCGGCCGAAGGATGATTTAGATTATTCCTCAAGACGTCCTACGCAAGTACATTATGTACGCCAGGGAGAAGATACGACCCAAGCTGTTCGACCTCGACCAAGAAAAACTCTCGAAGCTTTTCGCAGACCTGCGTCGAGAGTCGATGGCCACGGGCTCGTACCCTATTACCGTTCGTCATCTCGAGAGCATGATTCGTATGGCAGAGGCCAGCGCGAAGATGGCCCTTCGTGAATACGTGCGAGCGGACGATATCGACCTCGCGATTGAGGTTGCTGTGGGCAGCTTCGTTAGCGCGCAAAAGTTGAGCATCAAGAAGACGCTGCAGAGGGTGAGCAGCTTGAGTTTATGTGCATGTCATTTCGAATGCTGACAGCGTGGACAGGGATTCCGAAAATATCTGACCCAGTCGAAAGACCACGAGGAGCTCCTGTTTTTCTTGCTTGGTGGGCTTGTCAAGAGCAAGGCAAGGCTGTATCAATTCCAACACCACGAGCAGCCGGAGAAGGTCGCTGTCAAGCTCTCTGAGCTGGAAGAAAAGGCAAGCGAATTTTTAGCAAAGTTGTAAGCGCACAGAAATGACACCCTCTCCTCTTGTCTGTAGGCGAAGGAGCACGACATCTTCGACATTAACTCATTCTTGCGGTCCAATTTGTTCAAGACGAATAAATATGTGTTGAAAGAGAATGGCGTTATCGAGAAGACGTTCAACATAACTGCCCAGGACGCATAATTATGTCTCTGTTTTCTGTGTTTTTGCTATTTAGTTGTTTTGAATGTATACCACGCGCTGTTGCTGCTGATCTGTAATGATATATAAAGGCCTTTCTTATCAACGTCCTGGGCCTAGAAGCTAAACGATTATGCATTAAGTTGGGGGTAACGCTGAATAGATAGGGCAATAATGTGATGGTGGTGGTCTAGTGGGAATGAATCCTCCAGGTCTGGTGGTTTTGGGGGTGCGGGTTGATGCAAATCGCATTGAATTAGGCGTCCTTAACGGATGCGCCGTCTAATAGCGGTTTCTCATCTGGCACAAATTCCGAAGATGTCCTGCCATTGAGCTTTTCGCCAGAGTTCTCTGGAGGCGGCATGTTCGACCCGTCCGTACCGGCGGGTTCATCATCATCGTCATTCATAATCTCTGCAGGACGAAATTTAAATCAATTTAAGGAGCGAACGGTCCATGTAAAGGTATGACGTACCGTCAGCGTACACATCGGGATGTGCCCTGAAGCAGTTCTGCATCCCCTGGAACTTCTCAACGCAGTTGATACCCTTGGGCTCTGCCTCAGAGAATACGAAGCAAGAGAACGCCTCTCGGAACTCGGGCCCACACGGCCCATGGGCCATTCCACCAAGGCAAGGACAGTCCCAGTTGATTTCGCCAGTTTCCGGGTTGAAGGCACCTTGTGAGGGTGTCCCGCCTTCTGTGGGGGGTTGCTTGCCGTCAGTTCCTTCAGTTCCTTCGGGGGAAACGGGCTTCTCGTCTAGAGCAGGGTCGGTAGAGGCGTCCACGTTTTTGCTTGATGAAGCTTCCGCATTCGAGGATTCCGGCGTAGAAGGTGGAGTAGTTTCTGAGTGTCGTGTCGGCTTTTGGACATATTCGGAGGAGGCTGGTGAGGGCTTTGACGCTAGGGACAGAGGGTTCGTTCGAAAACAGATAATAAGATAGGACCTAACTCACGCCTTGTAGGAGGGCTATCGCTATCGAGAGCTATGTGATTGCTTTCGTTCGCTAACCGCCACGACAGGTAGGCCGCTGTCACCGCAGACGCTCCGATCGCGACCTTTGCTGTCCGGCTGAAAGGATTAGCAGCCGTCCGCACTGCAGACGATGTATTCAGGCATCGACGAAGAGGAAGACGCGTCAGACGGGAGAACATGGTTGGAGGAATGGATGGTGCCGGCGAAATATTTCGCTGAGTAACCGTGTATTGACTTGTGATGATAACATGTACAATTACACTACGTCATTACAGTGACAATGAATCGCCCTCTTCTCCTTCTCCATCAGCTCGTTCAGACAGCGCGCGACGATGCCGACGCCCTCCTCGACGATTGCCTTCTCAGCGTCCGGCACGCGTCCCAAAAACCGTCGAAACCTATCCGGATGCCATCGAAGTTGAGCACTCCGAATCCTCTCTTTGCGCGTCTGATCGTGCGAATGTAGAGGAGAAAAGAGGAACCCGACGATTGCGTCCTGCGTTATGTCTTCTGTGTTCCGTGGAGGAAGAATAAGCGGCCATGGCGTCCTCTTGAAGTCCAGCGGCTCCGAGGACGAGAGCAGCGACGACCAGCATGCTTCATAGTTTGCCCAAGCGTCCAATATCAGCTTGTCGAGCTTGGCACGATCCCTTCTCTCCTTCTCGCGCGTTTCTGCGTGCGCCTTGCGGCGAGCTTCTTCGCGTTCCAGCCGCTCTGCTTCGCGCTTCTGCTGCAGGCGTGCGTCGATCCTTCGAAGCTCGTCCTGGATCCTTTGCCTCGCCTTCTCTCGCTCGTGTGCCACTCTCCGAGCACGTTCCTCCTGCCGCATCCACTGTTCAGCCTCAACCTCCCACATATACGCGAGCTCCTCCCACTGCTCCCTGCGCAGCTTGGCCGCTGCCCGCGGTCGACTCGGTGATGAAACGTATTCAACTTCTTTGCTGGGTCTCACAACCTTGCGTTGGTCCCTGACCCAGTCCTCTATCTTCACGCTACGCTTCCCTCCGTCCATAAACTCTTGCTCTGCGACCCAAGTAAATGTGTTTGTCATGTCTCGCCAGGGGGCGTCGACATCGCGTGCGTTGAAAGTCGAATAGGAATAGGAGGCCTGCTGTGGCACATGTCTGTGGCCGCGGTGGCGACGCTCTGCGGTGGACGTCGAATGGTGGAGAGTGGTCATGATGGGAAATACGAGGGTGGTGAAAGATGTGGTGGAGGTTACTGGCTCAGCCTAGACTAATACGTTACGCTCGCCGGGAGATGGTGGTTTGGAGAGAACAAAGGGTCGTTGCCCTGGGTCAATATATAATAGATCGCGTCTAGCAACACATTGTTGAGGTGCGATAACCATGCAATCTGTCTAACACCACCTCAGACTCCTCGAAGGCATCCATACCTTGCTCCTGCCGAACCCAGAGATATGAAGCCAGACACGTTTTTTCAGCGCTGCGCCTTGCGTGATCACAATGCATTGGAAACACGATGAGGGCGGACACGTTGCGAGGTCCATGAGATGGGTGCAACGAAGCGGACTTAGTATCACTCACAGACTCCACAATTGGTCCGCTAAAGGCCGCTGCAAGATGTCTGCTATCTTGGTGGAATAGTCTTCTACATTATTGGTTTGATGCATCTTCTCGAGAAGGTGTTACAGAGACGGACTGTACATCAGAAGAAAGAACGACAAACTCATGTTAAATAGTGCGCTACGTGTATGTGGATTATTCAAGAAAGCGGTGGAAACTCGAGAGCGGAGATTTGCAATGATGGACGGATAGGAGTAAAAAAGGAGACTAGTAAAAACGAGAGGAAGAGACTGAACCGTCCTGAATGAGACCTGGCTAGCAGCATACGTGAAGTATAAGAAAAGCGCGAAAACCATGAGCAGTGAAACGACGACAACGTAAGGAGAGTGTAGATGCACTGTAAAAACTGATAAATCGTAAAATCAGCCCTTGCCCAGATATCTAGAGTATCCACCCAACTTACTCGTGTGATCAAAAACAGGAACGAATGCAAGGCAATCCCAGTACTATGGCGCGGATGGCTCCGCAGTGCCGACGTGTAGGAAGGACAGGACGAGCGCTATTGAGCTGTTTTGCTGGCATTGCATCTCGAGCTCGCGCGAGGTCCAAACGAGGCCATCTAGTCGCTGGTCCGGTGTGTTCGCATGAGCTTCGGCGTGGTAGTCATTGCTTTCGCGAGAGCTATTCTGCGACCGGTGGCCAAAATCCAGCTCGCTCTTCGCCACCTCATAAATCTTGTTTCCCGACTTTGAGCGGATGTGGAGTGGGCCAGTAGCGAAGGGGATGCTTGATCCAGTCAGACCGTTGCTACCATTTGGACGAGAGTACGACCCGTTTGAAGGAGAGGACGAAGGTGTACTTGGGCCCATCAACGTCTCTTGAAGGACTTTGAAAGCAACTGCCTCTGCAGCCTTCTTGAATTTCGCCGCCGTCGGAGATGTGCCACTGTTAGCACCCGAGATATTTGCCAATGTCAAGTCGATCTGACGACGTAGGCAAGTTGCCCATTCATTGCGGATGATGGTATCATCTACGCTGAACATGTATCTCCGCTTCGCGCCCGAAGAAGTGAGGAACGCTATCTGGAAGGTGTTCTTCATGAAGGCTCTCTCGACGTCGACGTTGTGGCTTAAAGGAAGGCCAGAGTACTTGGTGGCGTTTGGTCCTGACCTACATAATGTGATAGTCTTCGATCCCAAAGACGTCCCAGTGACGCGGAAGGAAGCTTCTGAGGAGCGCGAGAAGTGAAGGATGGGCGGATCGAAAATCAGGTCTTGGCCAAAGAGTTCAATGCTCAGCAGGGGATCAGACTGCGGCAGGCGGAGGACGATGGGTTCCGATTGAACCTTCAGGTTGAGCCTGGTTGGTAGAGGTCGTTTAACAGTAACCACGCTGTCCTGCGAGCCACTGGCCGATGGGCATGCTTGACAGAGTCTCTCATGGAAGATGGATCGATAGAGGTCTTGGAGGTGCTCATCGGAGACGAGATTTCGAGGATCGATTCTTCGGAAGGCATCCTGGAATTCCTTGCTGGTGACTTTGCGCATCGTATGGCTCGTGGGACCAGGTTCATCTGAAATTCCTCCGTGTAAACGGTCATTGAGTTGCACGAGGGCAGAAACGAGGCGAACGGCCATATCCCTGTCGTATGCGACAGACTTTGCATTGGCCTCGTACCAACGAGCGGCGAAGGACTCCAGGAGGTGTTCAAGAGCATATTGGTTGGAAACGTTGACCGAATGTAGGAAAACACGCAACGCCACGTCGACTCTGAGGCCCGCGAAACCGAAGCTGTCGAGATACGACTTCAGAACGCTTCGCGATGTTCGCCGATAGAGGTAGTCTCCGAGCTGAGTTCTATCCAGCTCTAAATTTCTGAACAATAGTTGCCCAAGCAAGGTCGGATTATCGTGGATGTTGGCCTTGGAGAACAAGGAGGAGATAGCATAATCAGGATCCTTCGTAAACTGTGATATGAAGGAGCGCATGATAGGGTTCCGAGATCCAGATGTTGATGGCAGTTTCCCTTGTGCTTCTGAACGATCGGCGCAGAATCGTAAGTTTCGAAGTTGGACCACACTTTTAACGGCATACTTCCTGTCGGGCTTGTAGGTGCTATCGATGAGGTTGTCTTGATCGTACGCGACAGGTTTGGCTATGACCAGAATGTCATTGAAGAGGAAAAGGAAACGGTCCTTCACGGTATTCGGGTTCAAAACTTGTAACACAGGAGAAGATAAAATTAGCTTGCGAGGCGGATCATCGATAGCGGATGACCACATAGGGCTCTTGAAGCCTCGGGCAAGATGCTCCTCAATGCGTTCCAGGATGACAGAACCTTGATGAATGCCGAGAGAATATTGAGAAGAGGTGGTTGACGAAGATTCGGAAGGGGTTGGTGCAGGGTAATCGCTCAGAGATGAAGGGTCAGGAGTGGCATGGCCAGGCGATGGCAACAGCCGTAAATCAGGAGGGGGTGCATACGGTGACCTCCTACTAATACCTGGGTCAAGAGATTCGATATTCTGAATTTTGGGCATCTGATCTATTTCCAGCGTGTTTTTGGCGTCTGACGCCTTTGCGCCGTTCGACATAGAGCCGCTTCCAATTAGCGGCGCTGGTTGATTGTCGGCTGCAACTTCATTCACCGTCGGGATGCCACTAGGATCCTCCCAATCACTGACGAGCTCGCCGTCTTTCTTAGGAAAGAGATCGGAGAGAGAGGGCTTCTTATTGGTAATCGGAGTGACCTGCGTATCAGGAACAGGGAGAGAAGCAAAAGTCACTGTTCCTGAGGCTGACCCCGGGGGCGACGTGGTTTTCTTCCTCGAGTTCTTCAACCATTGTTTAACACCCGGAAGCGTCATGGGCAATTTCCCTGTGAGGTTGTAGCCACCTCCATTTTGCTGGGGAGGAGAGAGGTCGACATACTCGGGATGCTGAGGGGACGAGGGTTGCGGAGCCAAAGGCTCCCCACCATACTTCACGAACAGACGTGTATCAGAGTTCTGGTGAGACAACTTCCGCTCTCTACTGCCATCTTGTGTTTGAGAAGACGCAGTGGATAATGAGTACCCCATCGGCGAAGCATGCAGGTCGTCAATCACATTGGAGTGGAGTGATACGTCGGGGCTCGATGCTGTAGCAGAAGGATATCCTTTCGCACGCCGTTCCTCTTCCAACTTCAACATGCCTGGGAATGGGAAAAGCTTCGCGTTCTGATACCTGGACATGTCTGTGGAGGACGCTGGTGGGATTGGCGATACACTGCCTCTTGGTGGAACATGAGGGGCCAACGACAGTATAGAGGTAGATGCGGATGGTATCTGCATTATAGGAGGTGCCTGAATCGTCGCAGAAGTGCCAGTTTGTTCACCTTTATCAGTCTTCGAACTCGTCAAGCTGACACCGCTTTCGCGACTGACACTGGAGTCAGTATGATCCCTTCGTTCGCGCGTAACGATACTGTTTGTGCGAGATCGCCGGCCTGAGTTCGATCCAACCCTTGTGAAAGTATTCTTGACTTTCTCCCAGGTGCTTGTCTCTGTGCGTTTTGGAGAGCGATCTTCAAACTCCGGGAATTCTCCTGCTATGGGCGAACGGTCTCCAACACTATGTATACGAGAGGCGATTGATAGTCTCGTCGGGAAGAATTGTGGGGAAATAGATCCATCGGAACTAACATGAGGTTGGGCAGCAGACGTAGGTGAGGCTGGGGCATATATGAGGGCGTTTTCTGGCAACGTTTCGGGCTCGAGGATGACACTCTTCGAGCTTCTTGACGAGACACGAGGAGAAGTATCATCGTATGCTTCCGGAGAAAACCTCGACGAGGTCGCCGAAAGCGGTGCTTCCTCCTCTTCTGGCTCATCTGGAAGCACTTCGACGCTTCTGGGGGCGACATCACCCTGATCGACGTCGTCTTCATCTTCGTCGTCGTCGATGGGCATGCGTATCTCAGGTACTGAGATGCGGCAGAGTTGACATACAGTAGGCAAAGGGAACAACTAGTACACACCTGGAGAAGCCACCCAACTAATTTCGCGATCGAGGGTTTCTAATTGATTTCCATACGGCGTTCGTGGTCTCGCCGTTGTTGCAGGGTAGAGGACTTGTTCTTCATCTTCGTCAGTGAGCACCTTCTCCTTGAGGGGGGTAGTAAACGGACTGCTAGGGAAGGGGTCGTTTCGTGACGGGGCCCTCTGACTTAGGAACACCGGCACACCGATTGCGGAATTCGGCGCGGAATCCGAAGAGTTGTTGGATGGTGTATTCGTTGACAGTTTGCGTATGGCGTCTATGGATTGGAACATGCGCTGGGGGGTGCCAGGATTGACATAAGTCTGTAGAGGAGGATTTTGTTCGTCGTCGTCCTGATCTTCAACCAATACACTTCTCCGCCGGTGTAGCTCAGGGCGCTCGTGCTCTTCTGAAGGACGTTGATGCACATGAAGAGGGACTGGAGGTGGGGTTAGCGTTGTTCCTTCAGATATACGCTCATTGCTAGGATTGCGGGAAGTTAGCAGCTGGCTTGGGGTTGCAGACTGCGCACGAAGCTCAGCATAAGTGTCGGGAAGCGTAGGAAGAGGCGAGGATGGAATAGCAGGTGTGTTGGGGTTTGTAGAGTTGAACTCTGAATCGGAAACTGCGGGAACGGGATTGACAGGGCCTGAAGTACGCCGTGACCGTCGCCGCCGTCGTTTTGGAGTCGGAGAAGGAGCACTTCTATCTTCTGCCCCACTGGTAGCCTCAGCATCTGCCTCTTTGAAACGGGTGCCCAGCCTGTTAAGCAAGTTTTGCCGTGCTGCAATACGCTCCCCTCCTGACACAGTGTTGTTCCGAGAGAGCTTTGCGTGGAACGGCGGCGGTGTAGGGGAAGGCGATAGATCATATGTCTCCGTGCCACCCGTCAATTTATGCATTGCCAATCGTCGACCTGCCGCAGAGCTGCCTGCGCTGTTCGAGCGCATCAGAGTAAAATTCCGCAAATCCTCCAAAGTTGGCAGCGGTGTCGGTGGAGAAGTGCCTGGATAAAATAAGGACATGTCTGGCGAAACAGGAGTCGGTGATGGGAGGAAGCGAGCTTGCTGGAGGAAGGGAAAGTGAGGGATCGGGGACGCCAGAGGAGGGACCATCGGGGGCATGATGGGCGACGAAATGTAGGAGTTCTCATCTTGTGATGAATCGCCACCCAGTTGGAGGATGGGAGATTGTGTTGCCCTCGCTTTGCCCTTGAAATCTTTCGAGCCCCTTGACCTTGAACGAGAGCGCGAGCGCCGCTTTTTGGTGATAGAGGGCGACATTGGTCGTTCGTCCGGTTCGGTGTCCGGTTCTATTTCCATGTCTGCAGGCTTTTCGGGAGGAGAGTGCGCCTCGGGCTCAGGCGTCCGCTCCTTTCGTCCGGTAGTTAGAACCTCCGTCTCGGCCTCTGCAGCAGCTCGCTCCTCATCACTCTTGGACTTTTCGCCTTCGCTGGATATATTCTCCTCATCGTTGGGGGTAGGCGGCTTTTCTCCTTCGCTGAATGCTTCGACGGGCATTGGCGGACGCCGACCATCCTTCATCCTTGGGAGGGAAGCAGCTCGTTTGAGCTTAGCGACGGCCGCCATTCGCTGCTCAGCTCGCGAAGAGTGAGTTTCATTATCGGCCATGGCTATCTGTGTGGAAGGAGAATAAGCGCTGGGGGTCAGCAAAACTGGCTGATAGCACTGACCGTTAGCGAACACGCCAAGGATGGTGAATCCCACTTGTCCAAAAGCCCCAGGAATATAAGGTTGTAGAGGGCTCGGAGAGGAGAGAGGTTCCCAGATGTGGATAAGGAAGAGGGAGAGAGGATTAAAGGGAAGATTAAAGAAGGACGGTGTGTGGGAGACTGGAGCGCAAGTGCGCTAAGTAAGTTCAACTGGAGGAAAGAAAGATCCAAACACGTGGCCACAGATTTGCCTCCGCTCAATCCCAACGAATGCAATTTCATCAAGCTCACACAAACACCGATAATGAAATCCGGTTCTTTCCTTCGAAGAGACATGAAGGAGGGGCGCCTCAAAGGATGCAGCAAAAACATGAACCCTGGCTGATTCTGGATTTCATGCACTCTAGACTGTCATTGATTTCTACAGATAATCCAAAGGAGGACGCGGGGTTCAGGGTATACTAACATATGTCGTCATGAACACATGAATCAGTTGACTGCATATTGCCGTCCTGCCTTTTGAGTTCTATCAATAGATAACACTCCCGATGTCTGAATCGATGGCTTGTGAGTTAAGTGAGGAGTTTCTCTTAAGAGCTTCCACGCTGCTTAAGGCTCTGGTATTCATCTCGAATCGCCTTCCAAGAAATCCGGGGTATATCGAAGCCTTGAAGTAGTCGTGCATATGTTGTTCCTCCAAGGCGTGATATAGGCCGTAGTTTCGCAGGATCAACCGTCATGCCGTCCTCGTTTAACACGGAGTCCCGAACGTGGATGTTCTTTATGAGCCCGAGAACAAACGTGGCAGTAGGCTCTGCTGCAGTGGGGATGGCAACATCCTGAGAGCCGTACAACTGGCCGACGATCAGCTCCACATGCCCGAGACGGATAGTTGCTTCGTACTAACTTCACATTCCATCGCGACGGCACTCTCTCGGACGAACGGTGGCTTCACAATGGTCTATTGAGTGTGTGAAAACGCCTGGAAGAAAGCTTCAACAGAGTGCAAAACAAGAAACATACACTCGGCTCCCTGGTCAGACCGCTGATAATCCATTCGTCAGTATTAGCAGGAGATTCTACTGATGTAGAATTCGATGCTTCAGTGAAAGCTTCACTGATGATGCTGACAGTGAATTCTTTCGTGTCCAATATATTATTCCTCGTGTCTTTCGGTCGTCGAGTTGACAGGCTGAAGGCGACACTAAGCATTGGCGGATTGTGCGACACCTGGCACGCGGAAGAGGAATAAGGCGCTTCAGCAATGTGAAAGACGACAACTACGCGCCATTGAGAAATAACTGAAAAACGTGGTTGAGTGGATAAATTCGAACCGAATGCCACACAACGACACCGAACCTGAAAGGCGCAAGATTTGGGATACCATCGTTAGAGAGCGTTGAGACGAACGCGACAGGTCGCGGTATAATCGCAGAAGTCAAAATTCGATACGAATTTCTAGAGAGTAAAAAGATTGTCAGTCACAGAAGATGAAAGGCACTGTCACGGCTTCCAACCTCGCGATCTCGGGGTCGGTGAAATCCCAGGTCTTCCGCCGAGTGTTGCTAACCTCTTCTTTCCATTGTCTCATTTCATTAGGCAGACCGTCTCCAGGGGCCCATGTCGGCGCCGGTGGACCAACGAACTTGAAAGTAGCCTGTGGGTCATATGGTGGTCGGGATGAAGATGAACTATGACGTTTGCCTGACCGGTCTCGGGAACAACGGGGCGCGTGATCGCGCGATTGGGGGTGAAGTATTTTGCCGCTGGTATTCCACGCAACTTGAGCAACGATTCCAGCATGACGAGGACAGTAGTGAGTTGGACAACCACTGGGCCAAACTATGAACTAGGCATAAATTTCCCAGGACTCCGCGGATCGAGCACACTTGCACAGAATGGCAGAAAGCGAGGTTCGCGAGGGTCGCTCACTAAGCTTAACGATTCCCCGAGTCACTGGGCTTCCAGGAAGAGCATATAAAACCCACAAGTGAGCCCCCTTTTCTTTATCCGCTATCATGTCCAGCATTGACACGACCGCTACAGCTGCATCCTCTCTGCATGGTTTCTACGGCTGGACTGACACACTCAAAGGCGTGTATTATGGTCCAGGCTGCGTCAACGCAGCTCTTCCGAAGCTGCTGGACACACTTGGTGTTAAGAAAGCCTTGATAGTGACGGGGAAGAGTCTGCACCAAAAGGCGATTTTCTGCAACGTTTCTTTGATCAGTGAACGATCTGACCAGATAGCAAATAACAGACCGATGTCGTCCGAAAGATCGAATCCATTCTGAAGGAGCGTGACGCCTGGGGAGCCACCTTCTTCGATATCGGGGAGCACACGCCGATAGCAGGTATTCGCAGTGGAATCAAGCAGTACATGCAGAATGAATGCGATTGTATCGTTGCCGTTGGAGGTGGTTCGCCGGTAGACGGGTCCAAAGCGATGCTGTACAACATCCAGAAGGAATTTGGTGGCAAGACACCTCCTCAGATCGCCATTCCAACGACCCTCAGTGCCGCTGAATACTCGGTAAGCTATTTCTGGATGGCCTGCTATTCCGAAATTGACTCTCTTATCAAACCAGATCGGTGCAGGCTACACGAACGACGAAGGTCACAAAGTGGCGGTATCTTCTCAGGAACTAGCCCCGGCTGGCATCATCCTCGACGCTGAGCTGACCTTGGCAACTCCAGAAAGACTCTGGTAGGCGTTCGAGTCCTGTCCGTAGTTAAAGACACCCCATTAATCTCGCTGCTTTTCATCAGGTTATCCACGGGCATCAGATCTCTCGACCACACTGTCGGTGAGTGGACGCTACATGCCATGGTCCGGAGTAATGACAGACGGACGACGTAGAGCAACTGTATCGGCCACTCGTCTCTCATCCTGTCAAAGTTCTATGTTACTCTGCCATGGCAGATCTTTTCAAGTATCTTCCAGAGTCCAAGGCGAATCCCGACGATGTAAACGTCCGTCAAAGACTTCAGATCGCGTCATGGATGAGCCTATGGCCAATGAAACTTGAGAGATACAGGTGAATGAATAGTCTATGGATTTATTCACTCTATTGATGGCCAATGGCCATACAGTGCTTTGGGTTTGTCGCATGCATTGGGTCACAAACTTGGGGCCAGATATAGCATTCCTCACGGCATAACTTCCGTTGGTGGACTTCAGTTCATGTATCTAAATCTTGGGCTAACTTGTTTCGCAAGTGCCTAACATTGGCTCCAACTGTTGTTCTGAAATCTGAGCTTGCCTCGGAGGAAGACAAGAAATTACTGTCAACCACTTTGTTCTACCTTCGTGAGCCTTCGACCAGTTCCGTCGAAGGCGATGTGCGCCAATTAGCCAAATTGATTAACAAGTGAGCCAGCTCTCAATATTCTGTCATTTATCTCACAATTCCTCCCAGTCTTGTCATAAGCCTCGGCCTCCAATCGACTTTGACCGATTACAGTGTCCCTCGAGAAGACCTGGTTTCAGTCGCACGCCAGGCACTAGGAAGAGATAACGATCCTCAGCAGGATAGAGTCGTGAAGCTCCTGGAAAGCATTTACGAACCTCTACAGCTGTAATCTTGATTCAGATTTGTGAACCCCAGCGAGATAGCATACATATTTCCTCAAAGTTATTATACTAACCGAGATGTGCCCAGAGCCTGATTCCAGATGTGCTTTTAGCGTCGGACCCCCCTCCCTCGTCCTAGCCATCTGTCGAGTCTAACGCCAAGAGTTGCCTATCATGTCCTCTCTTCAGTTACGATAATTCCGAGCTTGCTATTGGGTCTCCCTTCAAGGGACTTTTAGATACATAGCCTCTTGGAAAGAACCACAGTGGATAATTATTGGTGAAAGCCTGTGGCGACCGCGCAGGTCGTGGATCGTTGCATGTATAGTTTTTCCTTTTCTGCAATTGAGAAAGTGGTCTAAAGGGGTGCGCTTTAATTTTTCCGGTGGGAAGAAATCTCTCCGCAGCTGAACTCGCATCGGTTTGCACGGGTCCGATGCTGCGAGATTCCGAGAGGACGGGGTGCCTAAAGTGACCACCTGAGGGGGTCTGTGAATATCTCCTTTTGTTCCGAGTCAGAGACGATTCTAGAGCACGAAATATCTCGCCACTGCGAAAGGATTTACATAAGGAAGAACGGTTGGGGTGACTGGTGGGGAACGGCGAAACCCTCTTAAGAGGCAGCCTTGACTGGGTAACTTCGGCGGCAAAGGCACAATGAGACCTTGGCAGAAACATCCCGCGTCCTTTCTCTCTCCCCTTCTCAAACGACGGCCTCTTGCGAGAACACGTATTCGAGCCGTACAATCGTGGCAAAATCACTCTGCAGATCCATCCCTGACAACATTTCGCGGCGTATTTAAGGCACACCCACTCCTCCTTCTTCGCCACTCTTTCCTGCTGTTTCCCCGCGTCCCCTCGGCCCAGACGCGCACCCATTCGACGAAGATGTCGTCTTCGAAGTCGTCTGGCCCACTCGACGAGCAGAAGAAGCCATACGGACACCGCAATCACGACCACGACCATGACGAGCACACTCATTCACACTCGCACTCGATATTTGGGCATTCACACACCCATGGTGAGGAGGTGCATACGCACGACGCAGAGCAGATTATTGCAGCGCTGAAGGGGACCGGTGAGCCCAGTCAGCTCTGGACAGTGTTTCCGATGTTCAGCATTCCTTCGGTCAGGCGATCGCGGCAGCTACATAACATTAGTCGGACTGTTCTCCAATATCGCGTTAACAGGTGCCAAAGGTCTAGCGGGTTGGTATATGCACTCTGCTTCACTGTTGGCTGATGCTGGTCATTCCATGAGTGGTTCGTCGCGTCCTTTGCTCTTTCTATGTAATAGCCCTCACCTGTGCGCCAATCATATAGACCTTCTTGGCGACTTCGTCACTCTCTTCTGCTGGCGCCTGTCCCGTAAACCTCCTTCAGAACGATATCCCTATGGTTTTGCGAAATTTGAAACGCTCGGCACGACTACTATCTCAATACTTCTCATCGGCGGTGCCCTTGGCATTGGATTCCATTCATACCACCTCCTCGTTGTCGCTCTCAGCGAAACGGCGGTAACACTCCCACCTGGACCTCTGCAGGAGTTCTTGCAATGGGCCACGTCCAGTGCACCTATTCCAAAAGTTAGCCATGGCCATGTCCATGCTGTAGACCCTAACGCCGCCTGGTTCGCTGCTGTCAGCGTACTAGCAAAAGAATGGCTATACCGGATCACCAAGGTTGTCGCCGACGAGGAAAAGAGTCCTGTCCTTCTCGCAAACGCCGTCCACCACCGGAGCGACGCGTATTCAAGTCTAGTGGCGCTCTTTGCCATCTTAGGCACCTGGTTCTTCCCGGCATTTCCTCTGGACCCCATTGGTGGTATGTTATTCCATCTCACATGATGATTACCAGGGTACTCATCTCCTGTCTAGGACTCATCGTTTCACTTGTCATCCTACGACAAGGTCTTGGTTTGTTCACAGGAGCGTGGGGAGATCTTACCGACGCAGGTGTATCACCGCGCACACATCAGGTTCTGATGAGGGTGCTGCAGCCCCTGGTAGACCAACCGCCAGAAAAGCAGAATGGTTCGGCGGTTGATACCTTGCCGTTACTGGTGTCAATCAGCCAGCTTCGTGCCCGGAAAGCTGGGTCAATGATGTTCGTTGACCTCATCGCCGAAGTCTCTGGGTCAGTCACCGTGTCGCATGCGGCAACACTTGAGGAGAAAATCGGGAACACACTTAAGAACGCGAGGAAAGAAATAAAGGAGGTACGAGTAACATTCCGCCCCACTCATGTGCGGTCAGGCTAGGTTTACACTGTTGGATATGCCTCGTTGGTAGCAGTGATTATAACTTATTCTTCACTTTCCCATACGTGTATTAGTCTGTATTATCATCCATCGAACTTTCATGATTTACGTGGTTATTTATTTATCACCACAACTTGTTATATTGGGAATAAATCTACGAAGAGCTAACCATTAATCAAATACAGAATATCTCGAACTTTATGCGACCAGAGAAATTACGACGTTCTGCATCTGCCCATCGCGTATAGCCTGCAAGAACAGTTAGTGTGGACCAGAAGCACCTGCAGTATAAACCTACCTCATAAATCTTCGAGATATTCTGACCAATGGAGACATTGTCAGAACCGATCCCATTGACGAACTTCCCATAGTTCTCCCCGCCGTGCATCCTTATTCCGAGGCATTTCCTTACATACTCGTACACCCCTTTCGTCTTCCCAAGCAGAGCACTGGCAGGGGTGGCCCCGCGTGCGCCAGTCAAAAAACCTCTCCTGAGTGATTCATGCAGCGCTGTCGCCCTCGAGGCAAATTGAGACTGGAACTCGGAGAGTGTGGCAAGAGTTGGAGCAGGTCCCTCTCTTCCGGCGCAAAACTGGATGATGGCTGGTGTCGTCGCGGCGGCAATCTGACGCATCTGGTCGGCGCTGTCCATCACGGTGCTCTTGTCGAAGGCATGCCCCATTATTCTGAAGAGTTTGGCGGAGAGATCTTTGAGCTGTTCCGATACCAAGAAGGGACCGAGAGAGGTCGCGAGCTCCTCCTGGAGGATAGCGCCGATACCGGTAAATAATTCCACTCGAAGGGCACGCAAGTCCAGAGCTGACCAAATCATTCAGTGGCTGAAGATTCGCAATGAAAGCGCAGCCGACCTTGGCAGAGCAAATAGAGGTAGGACGCGATAAGCATTGATAGCACATCCAAAGAGGTAACGGTAGCTCGAGCAGATATCAAAGCCAAAGAGCTGGACCAGACAGTAAGTTACAACATATTTAAAGTAGCAATAAGAAGACAAACTTGACTGCTTGATTATGCATCTCCGCCGACTGGATGTGTGTAGAAACGGGCGTAGCGAGATAGCCTAGCTCTGAAACGTAAGAGGCGGTGGCGATATCGATGCCCTTGCCGTGGTAATTCAAAGACGGATCAGTGGCTGCAAGGGAAGGAGGGAGGCCGTTGTTCATCGCGGGGTTGCAGAGCTCTGTGCTTTGAGAGAAAAGAAGTTTTCCGATGTGGTGTAGGGCGAGGCGTGTCTTCTCCATGGCGTTGGTAATTGCCATTGCCTGGAAATTTCCTCCGTGATGGATAATTCCAGTCTCGCTCTCGATGAGTGGATTATCGGTGGCTAAAGGGAATGATTAATACCTGTTCTCGTAGGAAAATATGAAGCGCACTTGAGTTGCATTCTTGGGTAATCGCCGTCAATGCAGCAAGCAAATCCTCGATTTGTGGGCCCAGAAATTGCGGAGCGGTACGCAGAGGGTAACGATCTTGTCGAAGCGAATAGCGGTCCTCCTCAAGAGTGACTTCCTCTTCATCGAGTTGAGCAAGCTTACTACCATGTAGGAGATTCCAGATGTTCTGTGCAACCTCGACCTAGAGCCGCAGAATTAGGTGCCTGATGAAGATGTGTACTTCTATTACTCACCTGTCCGGGGTGGGGGCGCGCCGTCAAGTGGATGAAAGATGCATAGGAACCTCGCGTACCACTCAGAGCCTCCGTGCCCATGGCCGTACAAATTTGAGCCAGAAGCGCGAGATGCATTGCATCGTCAATCGCGAGGGCAGCCACTGCAGCGGAAAATGCAGTTCCATTGACAATCCCTAGTTGTTCCTTCGGTACCAGTGCGATAGGTTCGATGGAATGAGCCTGCAAGACTGCCTTGGAAGGTCCCTTCTTCCGACCTGACCCAGATTCCCGCGAGCCATGGAAAAGTTGGATCGACTCATTACCGGCTAGGTGTTGGCCTACGTAAGCAACAATGATAAGACCACAAGACAAACTGCGAACTTAAGGATCCCGCAATATAGGATAAGGGAGAAAGGTCTAGAAACAAAGATGTGATGTCAGATACTACGTCCTGAGAAAAGGCGCCTACCTCCAGAAGCGGAAATGCTGCCTCGCAGGGGTACAACAGGTACCACATCCGCACACAACAGCTCGCCCATCTTTTCGATGAGCTCCCATCTAGAGAATACAATAAACGGCGTGCCGATAGCGAATGAATAGCAGAACCCACCTCACACCAGAGTGCCCACGAATGAGCGAATTCATCCTAACTAAAATCGCAGCCCTGAAAACGAGGTTGATCAGTTGCACTAACCGCCGTTTCCAGATTCGACTGACTTGACCCATGATTCTGGCATTATTGTCGCGTGGTTGGGGTCCTGCAAGGGCAGCCTAGGAGGAGGCTCCTCAGAAACAGGCAGAATACCTATATGCTGGTGCTGAAGGAGAGCGTGGCCGAGCATAACAGGTTGGTCTGTACGAGTGTCAGCTGAAATTTTCAATTAGTAGGACTTCGGTACATAACACGGCAATCCAACCGACATACCACTACCACCAAACCCTGTAGATAGTCCGTAGATGCTGGCACCACTGGCGATCTTATCAACCACGACTTGGCGGCTCTTCTCGACGCGTTCTTTGACACGTTTTGTATTGTCGAGGCGCACCAAAGTTGTGTGGCGAGCTGCAGATACGATTGCGGCTGTTGTCAAAGAGTGGCCATCGATCCTCACAGGTTCGTGCCTGCAGATGCCGCTCTGAACAGGGGACCTTGGTGACGGAAAGGATGACACACCTATGCTTGCCTGTGTCTTTGTGGGCTTCGATGAACTTTGACAACAGACTCGTCGAGTGATGGGCGACAGCAGGGCGGTTGAGAGGGTGCAGAGAGTCAGTGGTGGCACCGTTGACATGCTTGAAAGTGTTCTCCAAGGTGGTATTGTCGAGGACCATTGTAGCAGGACATTCTACCCATCCTTAGACCCGAGCGGCTTATATGCAGGTGCGGATGAGATCCGCATCTGGGGAGCCTAATTAGGGGTTTACGCGAGAGGAATTGTACAGAAGCATACCAGGAAAAGGATCCCGGGTAGAACATAACATCCATCAACCAAGCACGTCGGAGGTCATAGATAAAGAAAGCGTAGATAGTTATATTTCCGAAGGAGGCCGAGTGACACATTTCTCCCTGCATAAAAGGGATGAACGTTTGGCAGATCAACTCGTCGGTGTTGTGTAATTTTCACAAGTAACAGACAGTGAAACGTTTCTTGAGCGCAGTTGTCGAGTTAAGAGCGGCCTCAGGTCTCAGTGAGCAGGGCTGTTGGACATTCAGTATACTGAAGTAGTAGAGGAAAACACTATCTTACGACCTTCTTTTCCTTGTGCAAATAATGACTTGCTATGGGAATGAGAAACGGAGCCTATGATATCAGTGGGCAAAAGGTCTTCCATTGGTGGATGATCCATCCGATGAAGACCAGAGTCCTTCTTTAGTCAATGTGTGCCGCTTCAGCGCTTGATAGGGTGGTTGCGCACCGCGGACCCATGTTGGCTGGCAAGTTGGTATTAACGGTGATAGCACTACGCTGTAAACGATACCACTCACTATCGCAGCATATTGATGCCTGACAATGGGGCAAAGGCGGGAGTGAGCCGTCTACACAACAAATTGAACGACCTGCAAACGCAGATAGGACGAAATACGGCAGATGCTCTGGCAAGGAACGGTGGTCACCGCATCTGGTCAGATTCATCGAACCAATCTGAGCCAATCCCAGTTAGCGATGTATCCTTCGAGCCAGGGCTCCCAGTGCATGGAGGGCTGAGTCTTGGTGATAAGATCCGAAACGGTGCCACGAGAGGGCTTCCAACGACTATCGCAGAAACGAGGGTGCAAATTTTTGGGGTTGTTCAAGATCCACGCGTTCAACGATCCGAGAATAATCTGGCTGACTGGCATCGTAGACATGATATGACGACCACAGGATTCACATTCCCTTCAAGTTCTCCTGCTAGATCTTGGGAAGATAACCAGCCCACCTAGCAATGAGGTTCAGATCTCTGTGGACATTCGGAATATCGCGATACTGCCAGGAGTTACATAGATCGTAGAAAGAAATAAGGGAAGAATCTTCTTACAATAATCACAGAGCGCTTTCTTCAGACAGGCTTTGGAAATTGTCAGTAAACGGCTTGTGAGTGACGAAGGTCGACCACATTCTGCCAGACGTGTGAATCCATGATTACGAAGCCTTTGAGTATCAAATGACCAGAGGTCAAGTTACAGAGGTCAACTGCGAGTTGTCAATCATACAAGAGTAGGTGTCTAGCTGCTCCCACTTCAATCACACTAAATCCCCCAAATGTCCTCCGTCCACACAATACAAGAAGACAATTTGTGGAAGACATCCCAGATAGCTTCCCTCAGGGTCTCGTCTTCATATCCAACCACCAACGGAATTTTCACTATGTCATCGCGTACAGGGCCCATACCCCCGAGTGTTGGTTCGGAAGACATGAGTTTCGGGCGCTTGACAGCTATACCCCCTACGAGATCCCTTCCTGTCTGCATCTTGGCCGGAATGGTTGGTCTATCGTTGTTAATGTCATTGACAGAACTTTCAGATACCAGGAGGTTCTCCAGCACACTGACGAGTCGCTTTCTGAGCAGCAAGAAGACCGGGTCGTTCGACCTAAGGGTCCTCTCTACCGCGGACCGAAGCTGCGCCTCCTCTTCACCGCCAACCTTCGCTACAAGTTGGCGAGCGCGGACGACCTCGTCCGCCAGATTCACCAATTTGGTATGGTCAACATCCGCTACTGGGGCTTCATCGTCGATCTCTGCCTTGAGAAGGGACCAGATGCGGCGTATAAATTCCTGGGCCACAGAAGGTGTCGTGGAAGAGCTAGAGCCAGAGTTTGTTACTTGAGTAGACGGGAGGCGCGTGAGGGAACGCAGGGATGCCGTAATAATGAGGGCTTGAAGGTGGTTCTGGACAGAGACGAGATTGGGTACACAGAAGAGTAGCTGCGGGGGCAGGAAGTGATTGTCCTGCGAGGGAGATGCATCCTGGATGAGGCTGTCCTCTGCGCCAACCAGATGGGATTCTTGGGGTGAAGGAGATGAGCATTGCACAGGCTTGTCCGACTGGAGGGCTGTGAGCAACTTCCTGATCCATCTCTTGCCTTCTGCACACTCTGCGTCTTCTACCAGTCCCCCTTTAAGCCAGTTCCTCCAGAGACATCCTACGAGATCTGGCCCACCCCAAATTTGCAAGACGACGTCTCTTTCACGCTGCTTGACCTCATCCAAGAGAAGCCCATTTAATTGGGCTTCAGTCATGGACCCTAAGACGAAGTTATTTAGATCTTCTTTCATATCTTCACCTAGGGAAATGATGGCTCGAATATTATTGACAACAAACTCCGCCAGTGGCGTTGGGGACATGTCGGTGTGAGTGCCATTTGGGCTGGAGGGCGGTGGTGGTTGTAGAATCGAAGAAATAAGCCAATCGACTGTTTCATCTCTGGCTGGTGCACATCTCTCTCGTAATGCAGAAAGGACCTCTCTGAGAAAATTGAGAGTTGAGTGCAGTGGAGATGACGTTGGGGGTAGAGGTGAGCACAGCGAAACCAGCGTTCGATGGTCGGGAGGAAAGAGAGGGGTAAGTGAATCGTATAGGTCGAGATGCAGCCGCTTTAGGCGTTCCAGCTGTACTGATGGAAGTGGCGACGAAAGCGCTTCTATAGCCTACCAGAATTACATGAAAAAGGGAGGGGGAGAGAAAAGGACTTTGACTCACCTCCTGCCAAAAAGCTCTATGAGCAACCTCCTTCACCCGACCCAGGAGCTCAGCGTGCTGATCACCATTTTTTGCCGCCTCCGGAGGACGAAATTTGGCATGAGTCAACATTGATAAGAGGGATTTCCCTGGGGGAATCACTCTTGCAGGATCGTTGACTAGGAGATGCAAAAAATATGTTTGATTGAGGCTTTCGATAAGCTCCAAGGGAAGAGATTGCAACGAAGCAAGACTAGCGAGGTTTAAGTCCTGCAACGCCATCGTGATAGGCAGAGAATGTGGTAGTGGGAGGAACTAAAGCACACATTTCAGGTCAACAGGATGAGGTTCACCGGGTCAATCTGCTGACATCATGGAGGGTGGCTGTGCTGACATCATGGGCGCGTCTCAACAGGGCGGCTCAGCACTCACTCCTTAATGTCCACGACGTCAGTCGCGCTCCCCGTCCCGACCTCTACTGACGACCAAGTACCTGCTCATCATGCAAGCCCTGTCGCAGCCTTCATAATTGGTCTATCTATTGTTCTGTTGGCCTCTGTTCTCAACGCCGCTGGTCTCAATATTACAAAGTTGGACCATGTACGGCGTCTCCAACGTTGAATATATTCTTTTCGACTGACCATTTCCCAAAGGTGCGAACTAGCGCAATACCGAAAGCTGCCAGGCGGAAAGACTGGATGCGACCGCTTTGGCTGCTTGGAATGCTGTTGTACATGTGCGTAGCAGATCCACTCTCCATGTTTCCGTAGTTCTCATATTCCGACAGTCTTTCACAACTGATAGGCAGTACTTTAGCACTAGAATACATGCGTGCTGGTACAAATTCTCCTTTGCGCGTCTCTGGTTCTCGCTCACCCACCCTCGATTAGAATACGTCGCACCGCTTGGCTCTACCTCTCTAGTATTCAACTTCCTCTTCGCCCGTTTCCTTGTCGGCACCCCAGTTACGAAAACAGATATCTATGTACGTTTGTCATGTCATTCCGTTTGCGTTTCTGAACATTCCGAAGGGCACCATCGTCGTCATTCTTGGCGTCATCGGCATTGTCGCGTTCGGCTCAATTAATAGTGGTCTTACCAGTGCAACAGACGTCGCGCACATCACGTACCTCTGGCGTAGAGGTGGATGGCTTGGATACTTCTTCGCCATGTCATTTGCCCTTTTCGCCGTCCTTGTATTCACCACAAGGCTCGACCTCGTTCTTGCAACTCGGGCAGAGCTTGCTGCGGTCCCGTTTTCCGGAGCTCGTACCACACAAGGCGGATTACCTCCTCCAGTTTCTTTCTCCGCGAGCAAATTAAGGAGAACGTGGTTTGGAAAGGTGTTTGGGGTGTTTTTTGCTCTAAAAGCTGGGTGGGACTGTTTTATGGGCTGGGTTTCTGACCGTCTAGAAGCTTGGGCGGCTCCGAAGGATGATAAACAGGTGGCATGGACACTGGGTATTGGATGGGCTTGTTGTGGAGGTGGTCTTGCAGGTGGATGTCTCGTTTTTGCTAAGGCTACGTGAGTTCGCCTCTTTCTGCTGAGCAGTTCGGTTTTATGATGCCTCTCCAGTGTCAAGCTTCTTTCCGGCTCACTTTCTCATGAAAACCCTGGCAACCAATTTGGCCATGCCGCCCCGATATTCACCATCATCCTACTTGTCATCACTGCGGTCCTGCAAATCATCTGCCTGAATCGTGGTCTCAAGGTTTACGACTCCACGCTGGTGGTGCCTGTCTTTTATGGTGTCTATACTGCGACTGGGTGCGTTACTCTGCGAACTTTGTGATCTGCTTTGCTTATACACGGCGCTCAGATGGCTCGATTCATTGATTTTCAACGACGAAGTCCAAGCCTACAAATCATGGACTCTTTTCCTCATCTTCGTGTCCATCATCATATTGATAGGTGGCGTAGTGTTGCTCACCCATAAGAAACCGGAACCCGTCACCGGTAAAGTCAAGGCGTCGACAACGAGGAGGCCGAGGCGGAAGCCTGCAAAGAACGTTGGGGAGAACGGAAACGGGCGCAGTGAAGAGGCTGACAGCGAGGAGGGCGACGATGAGCAAGCGAATGGAGAAGGTGACGTTCTATGGGCAGTAGGCGATGCGAGTGATGGGGAAGACGAAGGAGATGACGACGATGTTGATCACCACCAACATCCCCTGCATCAATCGCCTCGGCGTCCAGTAGTCGCACGACGGAACTCACGAGGCATGACAGAGCAAACCGGCTTGGTCGAACCGGAGTCTCCTAGCGACCTATACGCCTATTCAACAAAATTCAACTCTGACGATAAGCGCAGACGATCGATGGACCCTTTCAGAGATGAGCAAGAACTGGATGAATACCCTCTCGCGGGAAGCTCACACTCAAAACCACGGCGATGATATGCAAGTCTAGAGGGTCCTCTGTTTATTTTTTACCATAGTTTTACATATTTCATGCATTAATGAAACCACGATAGGTACAACATGAGAATATTCTAGACACAATTTGGACGGCTTCTGACCACCAATGGTCGTACTAAGAGGCTACTTCCCACATCCAGGACAGCAGTGGACGACATCATGCACGAAAACATCGCAATCCGAACAGAAGTCGTACAGGCACTCTGGGCAACGATATCGACCATAAGGGCTCATTCCTTCTTTGGCGTTTGCTGCCTTCTGTGGGAATGGGCGTGCACAAGCATGGCAAGATGTGGATTGTTGCGGAATCTTTCCATCGTTTTGCCTGCGATCTTATAAGCGACGCACGCTCTCGAAACAAGTAAAAAGGACTCACACTGCATCGTAAGGCTTCACGGGAAACAGGTGATGATAACTGCGAGCCAGATGAGGGGAGCTGACAATCATCAGACCGCAGATGTCGCAGTCTGTAGGCACCTCGCAGACTTTGGACAAGCAACGCGGACACAGGAAACCTTGGCTCTTCATCTCGGAATGACAAACGCATAGGCTAGGGGGCGAGGCGTCAGGAAGTCTAGTAGGGAAGCCCATCATCATCAGGTCGGCCGCAGGATTGCTGGAGCCACCTCCGTTTATGCGAGTAACTGCCCTTTGTGCAGGAGGTGGAACAAGCTCAAATAAAAGGTCTTTGAAATGCCCTTCATTCATGGCCACACCAAACTGACCTGCCTTGGAGTATAATGAGAGAGGGTCAATAAGTATGTTCAGGAATTACCCACCGCCTGTTTTATCACACATCTCGCGGCATATTTTCATTTCGGCAGCCAATGCTACGACTGAGATGCGTATTTTGCTGGAGATGCATGATGACAACGTTTCGTGAATGTTGCCTGGATCACACGTTGTAAGGGATCCATATATGACGAGGATTTCCCTGGAAGAATGAGTGGGTAGGTGGCTAGTGGCGAGATGACGAATATAAGCACAACAACTAGGACGCTGGTAAATCGCCGTACCTCATGCTACTTCGCGCCATTTCTATGGCATTTTGCAGACTTGGCTCGCCCGTTGGTTCTAATTTATGTCGGTCAGCAATCGACTTCAGGACTTCCTGAGGATTTCCTATAAGAAAGAATCAGCCAATTTTCCGTACTCGACTGCATGGCCATACCAGACATCTCCCCTACGCGCTCTCCAAGGCCGGCTCGCATGCCCACCACTCCGATTTGTCCCAACGGGTTCTGGTCAAACCATTCCGCTATGAATTCGCGAGCATATTGCAACATCAGATCAAAGCGAGTCGGACGCATATCCCTGTCAGTCATAGAGGCGGATAGGTCAAGAATGAGGACGAGATGCCGAATAATTGTTCGCCGAATCGCAGAGGCGGGGGCTAACAATCTGTCCTCCAGAGGTTAATACAAAACAAAGTTCAGTGTCAAAGTTCGTACCTTCTTCGCCTGCCCCTGGCCATGAGATCTTCAACAGACGTTTGGAGACTCCCGGCTTCATCTTCCTGCACTGTCTCCCAAGAACGTGCAAACGACGCCTCCCATGTATATGCTTGCTACGTTCACGATCGGAAAAATCAGTAATAAGGTTAGACAAAATTTAGATAAAATAAAACGCACAGTATCCTTCGCTTTGTTCTTTCCCTTGTCCACCTTGCGCTTCTCGCTGCTTTTGCTTGCTTTACTCTTGCCCTTGCTTTTCGAAGAATGTTCCAAGTCGATTGAGATGTCGGAATCGGAGTCAATTTCCATATGATCGTCCTTTTTAGATGGCATGTTTTTCTCTCGGGACGAAGTAAAAGGCGAAGGGGTGGACCAGAACGAACGCCAAAGAGAGTCAGGACAGCTTAGAACGGTAAGATGCAGATGCAAACCAATGAGGTTCCGGATTGGAACGGACCGGTAAAAATAGAGACAGACTCGCCAGTTGTGCTTGAACGCGACTTCTGCTACACCAACATCGACTTCCGTTTGGATACGTACGACAGCGGGTGGCACGGGGAAGGCATGCCACTTTCATTGGCCCTACACTCGAACCTTTCATGTGAGCTAACTAAGGTGACAGGTGTTGGCCAAACCCAACCACGCCCCTTTCACGCGCTGTACCACCTAAACCGGCGTTCTGAACGCTGTACACTCTTACCGCCGCCAGCATGGACAGCGGGAAGTCACCTCTTGCAGAAACCTGGTTATTTTCGCGCCCAAAGCCGAGCCACCTCCGGCTTGTGCTTGGCTTCAGCCTGCTGCTTCTTGTCTTCTTTATATCCAATTTGTCGATTTCCACAACATTTCTCTCGCGACGTACAAAACGACCCGAATATGCCTCTTCCGTTATTTCCAAATGTCGTCAATTGAAACTCCACGCCGGCCCCCCGCCGGATTTCCACCACCGTCAGCAATCTGACCGTTTCGAGGAGGGCACTCGACCAGTCCTTATACGCAATGCCAAAATATGGACTGGCAGGAATAACGGAACACATGTATTGAACGGCGACATTTTACTCGACAAAGGGATTATCAAGAGAATAGGCCATTTGCATAGTACAACCCTTCAGAGCTATGGGTCACACCTGATGGTGATGGACGCGAAGGGTGCATGGGTAACTCCTGGCGTTGTGGACATTCATTCGCACCTCGGAGACGGGTCTGCGCCGGAGCTCATTGGCGCAGACGATACCAACTCCTTCAAGGGCACCATTCAACCATGGCTGCGTAGCTTGGATGGGCTCAACACGCACGATGGTTCCTACCCTCTTTCGGTCGCGGGTGGAGTGACAACAGCTCTCATTCTCCCTGGATCTGCTAATGCGATAGGTCCCATTATGCACTGCTCTGAATTTTGGCAGTGCTCTTGCTCACGCATTTGTCTAGGCGGCCAAGCTTTTGTTATCAAGCTTCGTGAGACCAAAGAAAGGTCTCCTTCGTCGATGCTGCTCGAAGCGCCTTTCCATGTCAATAATTCGTTTCCTAACCCCAACCTACATCCGAGATGGCGGCATATAAAGTAAGCATACTTTATTCATTTCCCCTCTAGATGTATTTCTGATTTTCTATATCCCTTGCCATTGAAGGCATGCGTGTGGTGTGTTTCTTCACTTTCTTTCCCGTGTTTTTCATAATGACCAACACCTCCTACCCGACAGGCGAAAACCCGGGTGTGTACTCGAAGTTCATCAAACCAGAAATCCGCTCAATCGACTTCTAAAGCTGATGTCTACAAGGACACACGGATGGATACAATTTGGGAATTTCGCAAGGCGTAAGTGTGCATAGTGAGTTTATGGAGAACACAAAGAACCAACTCTCTTCAAGGTACAACGCTGCGAAACAGATTAAAGACAAGCAAGACGAATATTGCGCCCGGGCACTCTCAAATGACTGGAAGGATCTAGGCGAGTTTCCAGATGCCCTCCAGTGGGAGGCTTTGGTAGACGTTCTGCGAGGAAGAGTCAAGGTATGGCGTGCCTTCCACATCTCTTCGATTAACTTATATTTCTTAGGTTAATGTACATTGCTACGAAGCAGTCGACTTAGATGGCCTCGTCAGGGTATGTAAACAGATGTTTCTCATCGTCACCACAAGAATGACACTCTTTATAGCTCTCAAATGAGTTCTCCTTCCCGATTGCTGCTTTCCATCATGCTAGCGAAGCGTACCTGGTCCCAGATCTCCTGAAGAAAGCATATGGTGCGACATTCGGTTTTTTGACATGGCGTAGTATTCACACTACGCAGGCAAACCACCGGCAATAGCCCTGTTTGCAACTAATGCCAGGTAAAGCGAACACTTTTCAGGGCTGTGCCTTTTACTTCATGACCAATTTTCAGGTATAAGAGGGAAGCCTATCGGGCCTCTGAATTTGCCCCTCGTATATTGGCGGAGCAAGGGCTGACAGTGTTGATGAAGGCAATCCGTCTGTTTCATGCTGCAATCGTTTCTTACAATCTTGCCTAGAGTGATCACTTCGTTCTCAACTCTCGTTATCTGTTATATGAGGCCCAACAAGCACATTTCTACGGATTTCCTGAGAACCTGGCCATTGCGTCGGTGACCAGCAACTCAGCAGATGTGATGGGTATGGGGCATCGCATTGGATATGTAAAGGAAGGTTGGTACATCTTCACCTCGAATCGTCGATTCTGGCTGACCCCGTTTCCTTCTAGGCTACGACGCAGGTATGACTAATATTTGGAGATTATCACGATCTAACCACCGAGTCCCTTTCAGATCTAGTCATTTGGGATAGCCATCCTATGGCATTGGGAGCTACACCAATTCAAGTGTTCATCGATGGAATTGCACAACTGGAATCTCCTTTCACCATTGGTAAACCTGATGCTTTCCAACGGTCTCCCAAGGTGCCCAACTTCGATGAGGAGGCCCGCAAAGCTATCACCTACGAGGGATTGCCACCCCTTCTACCACAGAAACGGCCTCTTGATTCCACCATTGTCTTCCGAAACGTGGAGTCTGTCTACAAGGTTGAGGAAGGACTGATGCGCCGAAGTCAGCTAGATCAAGCAAACGTTCTTGGGACGGTCGTGGCTCGCAACGGACGGATTGTATGCTATGGGGAAGCTGAAAGTTGTTTAGTGTCAGCAACAGAAGATGGTCCCGTTTCTGTCATCGATCTAGAGGGAGGTTCCGTCTCTCCAGGACTTGTCTCTTTTGGGTCGCCACTGGGATTAGAACATATTAATCAAGAACCTTCAACGAACGATGGGAATGTAATTGACCCTCTCCGTTACACAGTTCCGGATGTCCTTGGTGGGGATTCTGCCATGATACGCGCCGTTGACGGCCTGCAATATGCCAGTCGAGATGCACTGTAAGTTTGTCTCTTCGCGTTCGAATCAGCTCTAATTCTTCATTTTAGGTTAGCCTATCGTGCTGGTGTAAGCAGTTCGCTCCTTCCTCTACTGAACATTCGTTGATATATTTCCCGCCAGGTTACCGTGGGTGTTACCGCACCCACTCATAAGGGATTCTATGGTGGCCTGGGCACCTCATTTTCTTTGAGTGCTGAACACAAGTTGGAGCAAGGTGCCATCGTGCAGGAAATCACAGCTGTGCACGTTTCCGTTCGTCACTTCTCGAAGCCTAGTGTCAGCACCCAAATTGCAGCCCTGAGACGATTGTTGCTTGAGCCTTCCGAAGGAGAGGCCGGTGTTTGGTTTGATAAGATCAAGACTGTCAGTGCTATTATGTCTCTTGTAGAACCAGCTGAGGCTCAACGGAATCGATTAGGGTCAAATGCCTCTCGTCGTCGAGGCACACAGTGCGGATATAATCGCTACTCTGATCATCCTTAAACAACAAGTCGAAGCTGAAACGCGTCAACAGTTGCGGTTCACAATCACAGGAGCTTCAGAGGCACACCTACTTGCCAAGGAGCTCGGAGAGAACGATATCGGCGTCATCCTAAATCCTCCTAGGCCATTTCCCTATGTTTGGGAAGATAGGCGCATGTCAGTGTGATTGCATGTACTGCTTGCTGCTGTCTTTCTGATAGATTTTCAGCCTTCCGGGACCTCCTCTCTCGAATAACAGCGCCATTATGGAACTGATCCATAACAACGTAGTTGTTGGTATAGGGTGCGAGGAAATTTGGTCTGCTCGGAATCTTCCATTCGATGTTGCTTGGGTACCTTTTACTCCCTGCACGCTGCGATAAACAAACTGACTTGTGTTTCTGCAGGCTGCCATCGAAAGTGGAGCAAGGCTTTCCAGGGAACAGGCCCTTGCAATCGGTTCAGTCAATCTCCAGAAGCTTCTTGGGGTCGACATAGACGAAACACAAATGGATCTAGTTGCGGCCAGGGGTGGTGATCTCCTCAGTTTCGAATCTCGTGTAGTCGCAGTCCTGTCTCCGAGGCAGCAAGTTGTGGATTTATTCGAGGGAGAGCATTGATAGAACCGAACCACACAGTATTAGATAGAGAGCTCATAGGTGCCTCAGGGCATTTTATTTATGTTGCGATACAACGCAATTTACTGCTCGCTTCGCTATGGACATAGGCACTGCTGGCAGGGCCAGATATTCCTGTTGGAAAATGTAATCTTCTGTTTTTAAATTTTAGAGCTTCGAAAATGCATTACTATATGGAGTACCGAGAACCTTAATGGAGTACCGCCGGTACTCCAAAAAGAATACATTTTCGAGACGCCAATATTTAAAATCAGAAGATTGCATTTTCCCGACGATAACATCTGGCCCTGCCAGCAGTGAGGGAGACTATGAAGCCGAAGAAAAGTTGTCAAGAGTAGGCGGCCCGAACTCCCGACTCATATCACACCATCACATGACATCAGGTTGTTAATTGGATAAACGCGTCTTGCCCATCCTCCATCTTGCACTCTCGCCATCACCTCCGGGCTTTAGCAGCTCCAAGTTCTAACTATCTGCTGGACCTCTTGGAAGAGGTACGGGTTGAAATATGGCAAAAAACGTCAAGAAACCCCAAGCCAGCAACAACAAGCCTATCACAGCATTTTTCACGCGTGCTAGCAAGGCGCCACAAGCATCGCCTCAAGACGCGACAGCATCACCGAAAGAGAAAGATTCACCGAGTGTCAGCTCCCGACCAACGAAGGTCCCATTAATCTCCGAGTTCTCAACTAGCAACCTCACTGTCCCATCGAATAAAACAAGGTCGACCAGATCGTCGCCAATGAGGTCGCAAACCATAATCACCTCGAAGAGCACGGGAGGCTTGTCTCGCGGAAATAACTCAAGTGTTTCTTCTTCTGCATCCCTTTCTTCCCTCAAACGGTCGCGTTCCCCGGGAGCACAAGTGGTCAAGCGTTCTTCTACGCCGAAGAAGTCTGCGGTTGTAAATTCGTTCAAGACTCCAGAAAGGCGGAAGAACAAGTTCGATACAGATTCCGAAGGCGAAGCGCCAAATGGAATCATTCATGTCAGGTCGACGGTACGCTTGTTTGAGTTCCTAACCTCTGGTATGAACTCACTGTTGTTCCAACAGCCAAATCCACAACAGAGAAAGAAGGCCCGTCTCTCCTCTCCAATAGAGTCGTCCGAATCCACCGCCACAGAATTGGTCCCAAGCAGTCAGTCGGACGAAGAAGAGCTCGCTTCCACTGCGGCACAAACGAATGGACATTCAATTGTTCTTTCCCGGCCCAAGCAAGTCCTTCCTCCCACCCCTGATCAAGATGACGGTGAATCCATGTGTATGGATGTCGACGTGCCGATCACTATTGCGAGCCCGCCTGACACTCCATCGACGAGCAAACAGCCAGCCCGAGAAGGTAGCCGCACTTTCGACCAGATCATAACTCCTCCTCCAAGTGACCTTCCTTCTATGCCGCCTACTCCAGTTGCTCTTGATCAGGCTACGAAGACCGCGCAAATTATTGCTGACATCAAGGCTAGGGCATATGCAAAAAATCTTTCCAGCCCGGAACCTGCTCCTCTGGAATTCAACGAGACCTTGGATAGCAGCGATGATGACCTTGAACCCCTCGAACTCTTTGCCCAACCGAAGTGAGGTGTTCGTTGCTACAAAAGGTCGCTGTTCTGATTCCCTCTAGGCACAAAGCTCCAAGTACCAGTAGTGGAAAGACGGCCACCACGACCATGGAGCGCCGTACCACCAGATATTCGTTGCGGAATCGATCTTCATCCCCAACCCAGGGATCCCGTCGTCAACCATTACATCAAGCAGTACAGGCGAAGACGAGGAAATCCACTGCAGACCCCTTCGAGGCCCTTCTCAGAGAGAAAAGGCTCGCTGATAAGCGCGGCAAAGGAGACAATGCAATTCATCGCGCTAATGAAACTGCACTCAAACTCGGCAAGACGGTCCTTATCGACGAAATGGATGACGAGGAGGATGAAGACGACATCCTGAATAACTGGACTGGTAGCGACATCTCGTCCCTCGCTATGCGTCAGCTAAAGCAAAGTGGAAGCCAATTTATTGACATCAAGTCTGAGGATCGCAAGAAGTTGTTTGGTGAAGATGGTGGCAAAGAAATCATGGGGATATTGGAGCGTGATAGGGCAGCAACACAGCAGCCAGGTCCCTTGGAGAAGATACCAGGCATTCAGCTCTGGGCAGCGACTAGCCTTGAAAGCCGCGACATGGTGGTTGATGGACTGGACACGCGTTATGAGATATCGGGGGAGAGCCCCATCATCCAGCTTCTGAATTCATCCCTGAAGCGCGGCGGTATGTTCTTTCATGGTGTCCTTCCGCCGTTATCAACATTCACTCCTTCGAGTCAGACATCATACGCGTGACAATGTTGCTGAATACGAAATTCATGCTTACCGTCCCCACTACGGAGCGAGTTGACGTCGCATCGAGTCTTTGCGGCATAGGTATGCGGTCGTGTCTCACTTATTCTTTGGTTCGATTGTCAACGCTATTTCAGTCTTGTCAACACGATACGACATCGCAGAGCCTGCTGCTCGCACCCTCGACGATTTCTGGGCTTCCACAGCATACCCCATTACCAGTACCATCGCATTTGCACAAATCTTGGCATGCCTGCAGTCCGTTGGTGCAGACCCAGCTATTCTTAAATCACTACGTTGGACCGCACAGGAAGGACCGGATGCTGCGGTGGTGGACCCAACACAACGAGGCGACGTTATTCGTCGTTTGATTACCCTTACAATCTCGTGCGCGAGGTAAGGCATCAGGTTGTCAGTTCGTGATACGGATACTGATCCTTTCTTCAGGACCAGAAGGCTTCGTGTTGAAGAGATACCTGACATCGTCCTTGCCCTCATGTTGATTGGCATGGACTTGAAAGCGACACCAGAGCTGTCTCGGGACGTTTCGCAAGCCATTAATGAGGTTTGCCAGTGCATGCCTTCTGATAAGTCATCACGGATCCAGGCCGTAGGTGTCTTTTTTTTTTCATCAGTGCACCGTTTGTTCTGACTGTCCCTCTAGGAGCTGGCTCTCTGTACGAAAGTACTGGATTGCATCATGTCATATCAACCAATCAACAAGTTACGCATGCTGTCATTCCTATCCGATGGCTCTGGAAGCGCCCGGCGTGTTGCAAATTTCGTAGCCTACTGCATCATCGTTGACCAAAATTCTCCAGCCACTGTAAGCTTACCCATTGAGATAGCCACATTATGGTTTACTTAACATGCCCATAGGAAATTCATTCCGACATCCCGCCTCTCGATAAGATCCTTGATGAACTCACTGCCCATTCTCAGGCAATTTCCTCACCTGCTCGAAAATTTGCGTTGAGAGGGGATACCGATTACGTCGACCTCGGATTTTATATCTCTATCCTCAGCATCGCCGTCTCCAACCTGAAGGCTTATGTTACTCTGGAGCTCGAAACTACCAAACGACGACCTTCCATTCAGCAAGAAAGTCCAACCAAGAGCGGCGAGAAACCAAAGACCGAGCTACAACTGCTTCATATAACATTGGAAAAGTTGCACTCTAGGATCTGTACGTCATCGTACTTTCGTTAATGCTCCCATCCCTGTAACTGACCGATCTTCTTAGCTGATAGCAGAGCAGCACATCTGGACCGCTCAAGGACAAAGGCGAACATTAAGGGACTCGCCATGAACGTCCATTATCAACGGGAAATTTGGCGAAGGAATGCTTCGGGATCTAGACCCAAAACATTGGCACAGTTCTTCGGGAAGGGTCCTTAATTATCTGCTCTGCTACATCTTGGAACTTCGCTTTCATTGTCGTCCTACAGCATATTCATCCGCATCATTCCTACATGCATTACTTTGATGTGTAATCGCTATTCTGGTATCGTCGTGTTTTTTTATGTTCCGCGTAAGCGGATATTTTTTCAACTGTAGATACTGTACATTACTATACTGTTCCTAGGCATATGGTACCCTATTCCCTGCAACATAGTGCAAGTATTGACCGCCGTGCCTTAGTTGAGATCTAGATCAATGTCAAAAACTTGCGCACGAGCGCTTCCTCTAGAGTTCGTTACTTGTTCGTCGGCCAGCTCACCCAAATCGGATTCGATGTCCCATGCAGGACTCGGTTCTCTAGGAGGACGCTGCTGAGGAGGTCTAGATGAGGAACTGCTGGCACTGGGAGCCAGAGCAGCTGGAACGGCCTTCTTTCCTTGCGAGGCCAGTGAGCTCGTGGCTTGGTTTCGGAAAGGCTTCTCGAAAGCGTTCTTGATGTTCTTCACTTTCACTTGGCCGAACCCTGGCAGATTCTGCAACTGGTCTGGGGTAGCTTTGGCGATATTGGCGAAACTCTGAAGTTCATTGTCAGTGAGGACGCGTCGTAAGACACAGCACCTGTAGCGTACGCCAAAGGAGGTCCTAAGAGTCTCTACATCTGTCTTGTTGACCTTGCTAATCGAGGTCAATGTCGTCCGCAGGATGGAATGGTAATCCTTGTCGACGCGTTCTTTGATCATATCCGGTGGCTTGAACTCGAACTGCTTGAAGGTTGTGAGGTAATGCCCAGCCTCTTCGTAGCTAAAAATAAATCACATTTTAGAGAGCGGAAACACTTGAGAGGGCGAAAACGAACGAGAATGCTACTATAATCGTAATATTGTTGATTAAGCACGCCTTGAAGGACGGTAAGATCCCAGAACGTCACGAGCATAGAAGATCTCGCACTTTCGTCAGTTCTCGTATAGGTTCTTTATGTTCTGACTAATTGCGCGTAAGAAGAAAATATGCCCGAGAGGAAGCTGAGAGGGGCTCACAATGTCGGACAGGATCAAAAGAATTCGAAGATTGTAGTGGTGGCCAAGCTTTTCGATCCGTGTAAGTATGTATTCCGGATGGAGGCGATGGTATTTTAGACTGCAAAGATAAGCGCAGCACAATAGGGCAGTAAGAAGCGGGAGTACCTCAAGTATAGCACCCCGGTCGTTCTTCCAACCTGATAATCGGCCACAATGTCCCCGAACTCCTTCCCAACATTTCGAATGCACTCCAATACCGGGTTCCCGCGCTGTCCTGACCATGAGAAGTAACTAGTGAGAAAAGAGGGAAGTCCATACCTGGAGAGGATTGATGACTATGTTGTTTCCTGAAGCAGGGATCACAACTGGTGGGGTGTTGACCGGGTTGGAAGAGGAAGACATGCCGATCGCGTGACTAAAAATAGACAGCTTCTCATCACCCCGGGCCGCTCTCTGCCGGGCGGTTACATATGGCGAGATAACCACCTCAGATGGCTTGCTCGTCTTTGCCCCACGGGCTTCCCGTTGCCATTGTCCCCTACCACATGGACAAGACTACCGCGTACCCCCCACGCAGTACGCGCTCGTCCTCCTTCAGAGCCCTCCTCGGGGGTGTTCTCCTCGTCACCGTCGTGACTTTCACCTCATTCAACGCAATTCTTGACTGGCAACAGCGACATACCGACAGAATACCCATCAACGCCTCTCAGATACTCCAGAAGTGCCAAGCTCTGCACATTCCTCCTGGCCCAAGTGCCAATTTCCATGGCCGTACCGAGTCGGACAGATACGTTCCCGGCACCCCACCCACGTTGATCAAGAACGCGACCATTTGGACTGGACGCGTCGACGGTCATGAAGCTATTGTAGGAGATCTCCTTCTCGACAAAGGAATCATCAAAGAGGTTGGAAGCATCCCAGCTAGCGTGTTACGCGCTTACAAGAACCTGGCGGTTGTGAACGCAGGAGGCGCTTGGATCACTCCTGGGTACGGTTCAAGCTCCTCAGTTTCGTGAGAGGTATTCTCAAAACGGACCTCTCACAGAATTGTGGACATGCACTCTCACCTTGGCGTCAACAGCTCGCCTTCACTCCGTGGCGCCGCTGACACCAATTCGCGCAAAGGGCTCATTCTTCCTTGGCTTCGCAGTCTTGACGGCCTCAATACTCATGACGACGCCTACCAACTGTCCATTTCGGGAGGAGTGACAACTGCAAATGTTCTACCTGGTTCTGCTGACGCCATTGGTACGGTTAACCAATTTATTCTTGGTACTTTACTTACAAGGACAATTTCTGCAGGCGGACAAGCATTCACTATCAAGTTGAGGCCAACGTTTGAACGATCTTCCTCCTCTTTGGTTCTTGAACCACCTCACTCCTTGAATGGCACGGAGTTTGACCCTTCCCTACCTCCTCGCTGGAGGCAAATGAAGTTAGTCAATTTGCCCGCATCTTATCAAGCTCTCCTCTGACAAGCCGTTGATTTCAGGCATGCCTGTGGTGAAAACCCCAGTGCGCGCCATGGTTTATGGTTCGTGGATGTTTTTATTAATTTAAACAATCAGGCCGAGTGTACTCGGGAACTCGAATGGACACTATCTGGGCCTTCAGGCAAGGGTGGGTCCTGTGATATGCTCCTCGCTTGCATGTCCCTTACCCACTGACAGATATGACACCGCGCGTAAGATCAAGCAGTCACAAGATACCTACTGCCAAAACGCGCTGGCAGGCAAATGGAGCGCTCTAGGGGACTATCCGGAAGATTTGCAGTGGGAAGCCCTCGTTGACGTACTACGAGGACGCGTCAAAGTCCACAACCATTGCTATGAAGCTGTTGACCTGGACGGCATAGTGAGAGTGAGCAAAAAAGTCGACTCCCAATGATCTCATGTCACTGATTGATCATTTTCAAGTTAACAAACGAATTCAAATTCTCTGTCGCAGCATTCCATCACGCTCATGAGACTTATCTCGTCCCCGGCCTCGTCAAGAAAGCTTACGGTTTGTTTAGTAATGGCCTTTATCCCGTATTAACAGTTTGTTCAAGGTCAAACACCGGCTATCGCATTGTTTGCGACAGATTCACGATACAAACGTGAAGCATATCGGGGCTCGGAGTTTGCACCTCGAATCCTCGCAGATAATGGCCTGAGGGTTGTCATGAAGGCAAGTGCCTCTTCTATAGCAGGCCTCTCAAAGCTAAATACAAGTTGCCGTAGAGCGACCATCCCGTTTTGGACTCTCGTCATCTTCTCTTCGAAGCCCAACAAGCCCATTTCTACGGATTGCCCACTAGCCTTGCTCTTGCTTCTGTTACGACTACTCCCGCGGCTGTTCTGGGTTACGACCACAGAATAGGCTTCATCAAGAAGGGCTATGATGCAGGTCAGTTGTCATATTACTCTTCAAAGTGGCAGCAGTATTTACAGCATTTATCAAATGAAATGTACAGATGTTGTCATCTGGGACAGCCACCCATTAGCCCTTGGAGCAACACCCAAGCAAGTTTTCATCGACGGAATCGTTCAGCTCCAGAACCCGCATGTCAAAACAAAACCCGAGGAATTCCAACAAGTCCCTAAGACACCCGATTTCACCAAGCAAGCCGAAGATGCTGTCAAATACAACGGCCTGCCCCCTCTGGAGCTGAAGAAATCTGTTGCAGATACCGTCATTTTCACCAACTTGAGCAGCCTATTCTTGAAACAAGGCAACAAGATTCGAGAGGTTTTCTCTGTTTCTGAGGCAAGGTCACCTGGTGTCCTGGTCGTAGAGAAGGGGCAGTTGTCGTGCTTTGGCACGTCTTTGGAGTGCCAGCTTGGGCGCTATGGCTCCGATGCACAGAAAGTCGACCTGGAGGGTGGTTCCATCACGTAGGTGTCATTATCTCGTCGAGCGGCATTTGACGCCGATTATTTTCTTCAGCCCCGCTCTCATCAGCTATGGAAGCCCGCTTGGCCTGAATCACATAGATCAGGAAGCGTCGACAAATGATGGTTCGGTGTACAATCCTCTGTCAGGTGGAGCACCGTCGATACTTGGACAGGGTCCCGTAATCCGCGCTGTAGATGGCCTACAGTTCTCCACCCGCGATGCGCTGTGGGTACAGTCCACCGAATACTTTCGTCGTAACTAACAACAATTAATCTCTATAGGCTTGCACATCGTGCAGGCGTTACAGTGGGAGTGTCGTCTCCTGATACATCCGGATTCCTCTCCGGACTTGGAACTGCGTTTGGGACTGGCATCCGCCACCGTTTGGCTGATGGCGCTGTCCTACAGGAGACGACGGCCCTTCACATCGAACTCGGCTCCTCTAGCCCCAGTGTCAGCACGCATATATCAGCACTGCGTCGCCTTCTCCTTGGTGAATTGGAAGGCGACCTCGGTGCTCAGGCGCAGAAGGTTATTCAGGTATGTTTTGAACATATTTCACTGATATTCATGAACGCTCACGCAAAGATTAGGGCGAAATACCTCTTGTGATTCAAGTGCAGAGCGCCGACATCATTGCAACTCTAATCAAGCTCAAGCAAGAAGTCGAAACGTTTCACGGGACCACCATCCAATTGACGCTTGCCGGCGCCAATGAAGCTCATTTGTTGGCCAAAGAAATCGGCCAGGCGGGAATTGGGGTCATTCTCGCTCCATCTCGATCTTTCCCTGGCACTTGGAGATCCCGGCGGATGTAAGCGACCTCGAGAAAGGGAGCGTGTAGATATTTACTGATAGTTTTATGGCAGCTTGGCAGGCCCTCCTCTTACAGAAGACAACTCTGTCGCCGTTCTCTCCGCACACAACGTCACCGTAGGCATTGGCATAGAGGAGCAATGGGCTTCCATAAATTTGCGCTTCGACGCCGCCTGGGCAAGTCGTTTCAGTAGATTGCCTTCAACAAGCCCTGATTAGGTCCACAGGCTGCACTTGAGGCAAAGGAGACTCTTTCTAAGGCTGAGGCGATTGCCCTTGCATCTGTGAACCTCGAACGGCTTTTGGGCGTTCAAACCCCTATTGCAGATCTCATTGCACTTCAGGGAGGCTCGTTCTTCGATTTCGAGAGCAACGTCGTCGCTGTCATTTCACCTCAGCGAAAGGTGGTAGAATTATTGCCAGAGGTAGTATAAGAACCAATGCATATCTAGGTATCGTGTTCTTGATATTGTAAATGGATCTATGAGGATTTGGATGGACGGTTCGTGGCTGGAGCCGTGGCCAACTTTTCATCGACGAAATCCTTGATTGCAGGCATCGCGCGGCTGATGAGTAGGATCTGGCGGCTCTCATCTGGGACATCACGTTAGAACTATGAATTGAAGCGATTTTTTCTGCTACTCACCTATTTGAATAACGGCTCCATGCCGCCGGACTTCTTTCGACTGGACAGTTGGACCGAAGAGTGGGTGCGTCGTCGGAACAATCACCAATGAGTTCTGCAAAAGTCGATCAAACACGAAAACGTCATTCCGACTGTTGTTGCCTTGCCTTGTGGTACCATGGGCGTGCATCTCGAAGGTCTTTTGGATGTGTGGGCATTCTCTGGGAGCCGAGCACTTGAATGAAAGCTTTGACCGATTTCGTGACGGTCGGCTCTGGCAGGGTGATTAATACGCAAGCATTTGGAATCAGAAGTAAGCGCGAATACCTCTATTGTTGACTAATTCAATCAGGGGCCGACATCCGGGCCCATGACCGATGACAATTATTCGTTGAGCGTCGGAGAGTCTAACCAGGCCATATATCAATGGTATACGTGGCACGACGCCGAGAGTAGCTCACTGGACGTAGTTGTCCCAAAGGTATATCACGACATCCCGACCGATGTCTTCTGTGGCTTTGAAACGCTGAAGCGCTGGAGGTTATAGAAAGCGTGCCTGGTTTAGCCAGCACACTTACCGAAGCGGCTGAAGTTTTATTTGTAGGCTTCGGGTATAAGTTTGCGTCTAGCAAAGAGTATCCCTCTTTTTTGACCCATGTAATAAGCTCTTTGGAAAAATCGATCTGTGTACTCTGTTAGGACGCGCATAAGGCGATCGCAGAGTGCTCAATCGACCTACAAGGTAAGAATTTTCAAGCCTCACGTCACATGTTGCCGAAGATTGTAGTTCCATGCGAAGGTTGCCGCTGGAGGCGATCTATTCACGAGAGACATTCGTGCGGCCAAATGGACGACTTACAACTCATGAACAAAGAATACCAACGTTTTGTTCTGGAACATGTCCGGACTACAGTGCGTTAGTGTCAAATGGAAATAAGAAGGCGTGTTACAACATACGTGCACATCACTTGAGACTGGAATCGTTCTTCCATATCTGCAGACACCATGGGCACTTGCATCATGTCGTGATTTTTGTACATGTAGTGCTGCCGGTGCTCTTTGAGAATTTCTGTACGAACAAGTATTACTGAGAAACAAAGCTTATTACAAAGGGCGTAAGGGACTTGCCTGGTATCGTATAGCTTATTGATTCTAGGCCTGGTAGCAGTCAATCTATTGAAAATAGGGAGCTAACAGATGGGCCATAGACACACCTTGCTGAGGTTCGCAAGCTTTCGGGTCCACGCTCTTCCAAAATTTGCTTTGCTCCCGCGCTACCAACCAAACCGTCTCGGTAGCAGCTTCATTGGCGGTGAGAGGAGGCAGCATATCAGGTGCCTGGCCGAGCAAAACTTTTGTGACAGCTAATGATGAAACAGATATTGATTCTAGATTGTAGCCACCCTGTCGCATTCTCGGTGAAATGTTATTGAGCAGATGAAGCTAATCTTCACCTCGAGAGCAACGACTAGCCGACCGCCAGCCAAACCAGCGAGCATGTGTGTCATGTGTGCATATCCAACAGGAGAGACATGACATTCTCCGAGCTCATCACCATCGGCCGCGTCGAAACCCGCAGAAACTGGACGGCTGGTATGAGAAACGAGTAGGCATTCTTGCTGTTTGAAGTCTTACTGATGACCAGCTCAGGAGCAAACTCCATTGCTATAGGCATAATGACCTTTTGAAAGGCATAGATGTATTCGGCATCACCCATTCCTTTCTCTGGCCATGGGATATTCACGGAGCTGAGTTGGATGTAAGACCGCGTAGCCATATCATGCAAGAACACCCACTATCCAAGACCCGGGCCCTCGCCACAGGATTGCATGGAGCCAAAGGGACCGCAAGGATAAAATATCCCTTGTTCGTATCGGTGCAGTGACACATAGAGAACGGATGGGTCCTCGTTGAAGGCTCTCTGCGTTCCGTTACCTAAATCAAATCAGTCTTCGCCTATAGGCTTAGGCATCGTGTTCACCGTGATGGACGTCCCTTTGGATTCCATTAATGCGAACATATGAAAAGAGAGGAAAGAAGACGCGACCTACCAGTCAAGAATGAGAATCCTCTTAATGGGTGTCGTCTGTTGGACAACTCTTGCGGCGACCGCCACATTGTTGAAGAAGCAGAAGCCCATGTGTTCATCTGGCTCAGCATGGTGGCCAGGAGGGCGAACGATGGCAAACGACTTTTTCAATTCACCACGCGCAACAGCAAGACATGCTTCTACAACACCTCCGCAACTCAAGAGAGCGGAGCGAGTGGTAGCAGACATAACATACAGAGACATTTGGTCATAATAGTCT
Source organism: Cyclocybe cylindracea (assembly GCA_013376435.1). Taxonomy (NCBI): domain Eukaryota; kingdom Fungi; phylum Basidiomycota; class Agaricomycetes; order Agaricales; family Hemipholiotaceae; genus Cyclocybe; species Cyclocybe cylindracea. The sequence goes on from MPNV01002940.1 coordinate 827,354, forward strand.
TCAGAATCAATTCTTTGCTGTGCAGTCATGTCTGACAGTGGCCAAAGCAGTTATATTTTAGTACAGATATTTACACCAGTATATGCGGGATAACTTTGTTGGTATCTACTCACGTTGGAGGGCTATAACCTTTTCCCAATGGTCTTCGCTGTGAACGAGGAGTGCTTCTTCTCTTCGAACCTCCCGAATAGGAAGCCATTTCATCAACTTATCGAGTTGATTGTGAACTAGTAGAGTGAAGATACTCTTTATTCGGAGAGGCTGCTCGGGATGGCCATGGGGCGAGCAATGTAGCATCATCTCAGAACAGTATATGAAGCCGACGGTGTGGCTAGGGGGTTTGAGGGGAAGGGACGACGCGCGAGGTTTACGTGCAAGAGCCGCGTTTACGGCTGCCACCTCTTCCGGTGGTTGTACAAATTCCTTGTCCACGTCCATAGAGTCCGCGCTAGAGAGAAGAGAAGAGTCCATGTTCGCTAAGGAGCACAAACGAGTTGAAGATGCGTGCGGTGCGCGTAAGGCCACAACCTTCCTTAGTAACACATACAAATATGCAGAGGTACTTATTAGGAAGCCAGTAAGCCAGTAATTACAGAGATGCTAAAATCTATGATACAAAGGAGCAAAGCGCACCCTGCCCAAAGGGCGACGCAGACCCACACAGGTGGTGCCAAACAGGCTAAAGCCGCGTCATGGGTCAGAATTCGACTGTCTAGAATTGCTGGCAAAGCATAAATAGTTGTCAAACTTGAAATGGTGTTTTCAAAAACTAACCCGTGGTCCCGGGAATTGAATACGTCTTCGTAGGCTATTCGATCCGTAAAAATTGTGGTAAATTGAATGTTTGTTGAGGTATATGGTGCGTCATGAGATAATGGCATCCGTTGCATATTCAGAATCAAGCGGCAGGTCTACTCATGCATGAATAGAGCTCGTACACCTTGTCGCATCCTGCTCACCGTACAAGAAACTGCAGACAGCAACCAGCTAAACGGCGGAAAATTCAATGATGAGGTGGCGTAAATTAGAGCAAAAATTTACGCATAGGTTGTCACGGCGAAAGCGATGTTAGAGAGTGTATAAACCACGGCAAAGAGCACAAAAACTAAGGTTTTGGGGAGAGGTTAGCGGAAGGCGCAGTGGATACAGTTCACTTCGCCTACCTGTTAGCATAACAAATGCAAGTGTTCCATCTCGCATCATCAGTTTCACCAACGGTACCGCCTTCATGTCGCTTTGCGAATATTTATAAATAGTGAACATGAGAATAATGCACTGGAAAACGACAGAGGATATCCTAGGATATGATCTCATCAGGTAAGCTGTTCCAACAACAACGGGTTGTCGTACCCAAAGTACGCGAATGAGACAGGGAGGTGTTCAATGATCGTGGTCGGAGTAAAATCCTTCCCGGGTATGTATACCACTGCAGTCACGATGGCGATGATGAATTCCGCGAAGAAGAAAGAAATAAGCATAATTCCAAGCCAGCGCTTTTGCCTGTAGAGAGCATACACTAACAACGAGGGGTTAAACTTTGGGTAAAGAAGCACAGATAGAAGGTAAAGTGACAGCTTACCTCTTGCCATTAACACGATCTCCAATGATGAGACCGACAGTGCTGCAATGACGACCTGACAGCTATAAAATGCTTTCAGCTTGTTTGCGTTTAAACTGTAGTCATATTTTATGGCGGCTTCAAGGCATCGGTTCCATCTGGATACAGTTAATAAGGCCTTCGGAAGTTCACAGACGCTGTAAAAGCGAGCAACTGACATTTGGATCATCAGGATAAAATAGCGGGCAAAGAGAAAGAGCCATTTCAACCAAGACCGACTATCCTTCCTGTTGAATTGGGTGTGACGTTTGCGTTTAGTTCGAAGTCATTTGGCGAAAGAACTGACGACCAAATTAATTCCACTTCTTCATCAAAGGTAATCGCCCATTCCCTGAAGGAATTAGAATGAGTCGGACGCGACGAAAGCAGGGTATCTACCAGAAAAGAATGATGAATGCCGCGCCTGCACTGGGGTGTCAGTATTGAGCGAATCGGGCGGCAACTGCGTCTGAAGCTGAAGGCTGTACCAGATGATCGACCAAGGTCAGCTTGGAGTCGCGCGCCGGGGTCCTTCAGAGTCATGGATCACGACTCGACCCTCAGTTCCTGTGGGTATGTGCGCCAAAAACCAAGCTCGTTCAGCGACAGGAAAGTGAGAGCATGGGGTGGGAAGGACCAAGGTTCTTATGCCATCGCTAGTTGAGGTGGAGATCACATATATTCTAGGCGCTTTCAAGATAAGTAAGTACGCCTGGTGATACCCATCATCGTGCACGCTGCCGACAGTCCGGCCATGCTCCTTTCAGCGCACAATATGGCCATCTTCGGATGATTTTCTCCTTCTCTCAGCCACACGCCTACAGCACCACCCGCGCCTCTTGCTCTTGCCGCTGGTCGCTTTCACCGCCGGCTTCGTTGACGATCTACACTCTGTGACATAGCTTTCGCCTGCGGCATGCTGCGGGCCATGTGCGCATCACACAGCATCAGTGGATCAACCTCTATGTAAGTAAACCTCTGCCAAACTTTCACCATGACATCCTAAATTCTCACCTCTCCTCAGTTCCACATGCCGTTCAGCTACAGGCGTCTCTTTTTTGGTGGCCAGACTTTCTGCTGCTGTCTCCCAGTCAGGTTTGGGGTCATAAGCATGTCCATCCTGGGCTGCCTGGTCGCAGGCCTGTTGACGGTGCTCCTTTGGTTCGAGGTCTCGTGTGAGCCGTTAGAAAACTTCTCAAGCCGTCCCGTAATTGACATGGAATCCAGCCACGACCGGTATGACAAGTTCAGAAAGGACGGCTTTCATTCTTGCGGGGTTGACGGAGACGTTCCTATTCGTGGCGTCCATCATAGGGTATGGTTCATGATTTGAATTCCCCTAACTTTCTAACCCACAGTATGTCTGCCTAAGCTTGGTGGGCGCTATTGTTCGAAAACTATCATTTACGCTAGTCTATGCCTACATCCTTTACATTCACTTTGTCATCAACCTCGGAGTAGCCGCGTACCTGCTCTATGAAATCATGCGCACCTCCCGCAACGCTCAACGGCTGGCTTGTCAAACAGCAATCAAGGACCCTCAAGCGCAAGACCAGTGTTCTGGCCTGCTCGCCTTCGCAAAATGGGTTTACATTGCTGTAGCAGGGAGCGTCTTGTTTGTCGAAATGTGTAAGTTGTCAACCAATTGCAGGCCTCATCGTATTGATATTTCGCACAGATGGGGCCGTCATCGTAACCCGTTACCTCAACCAACTGAAGCGGGAAAAGAGCGACGTCAGTGCTATGCAGAGGGACACAGAAAACGCTTTCGAGCTCAAGAGGTCGCTGAATGGTCACAACTACGCGAGGTTGCACAACACAGCATCCCCGAACATGGTTCCTCCCCCTGATCCATACCGCCTGGGTCCCTCTGATGCAGAATACAACCCGTATGAAGAAGTTTCAACAATCGAAAGAAACGACACCTTCCGACACGGGGAACGGCCCCCACCTCCCATCGAGGTAGGCTATGGCGGTGGTTCCTGGACGCACAGCGGAATTGTAGATGAAGAAAAGGAGAGACTCAAACGAAATGAACTGTCCATGGACGCTCAAGAAGCTTCGAGCTCGAGAAGCGGCAATGCAAAGAGGGACTATGAACCACAGCAGTTGGATGGAAAATCCCTTGCCCATGAAGACACGCCGCTTCCACTATACACTCAAACCTACCATCCATAACCTACCATCCATCATAGGGCTCTTCAGACTTCTAGAAAGCCCCACTCTGGACTCATTGGACACTCGAACTGCTTCATCAACCACATCTGCATAGCATCAATCATGTATTTTAGGCACACGAGCCATTCATTCAAGTATCATATCTTGCGCAAGGGAAGGCCTCAAGGTTAACAACACAAGTATTCTTAAGGCGGTGGGAAGAGCTCAACCAGTGAGAACTTCGAACCCCGTTACTCCTCACCACGTAGTCCTCGATTTATAGATTTCTCCGAGTCATCGCGACATATTGACAGTAGCGGCATCTATGACACTGCTACACGACCTCGGGACGATTAGTTTTCATTCCAGCATTCTACCTTATCCGACGGCTGCTCCAGGTTACAAGGCTGTTGACAACCCAGCCTTCAAACTCAAGACACCTCCAAATCAAGCCCATCACTCCGGCTCAATATATACTTGGATTAAAATACCTTCTGCCTACGGGCATGATCGAAGACGCGTTTCGCGTCCGGCAGTCCCGATCATCCTCATAGCAGGAGATGCTAACATACAGTTTGATCACGGTCAGCCTTTCGCCTCCAGGATGCTGACGACGTTGCCTGTTCTTTTCCTTGCGTCTCTCTGGTTGGCACCGACGGAGATATCCGCCGTGACGGCTGCTTGCAATGGCGCTTCGCTTTTCGACGTTCCGACAACTGTTATGCAGTAAGTGTCTTTTTCGCAAATCTTGCTTCCGACGTCTGAGCTTGGTCGTAGTACTTCTTGCATTGACAGCCAGTATTTCTGTCTTGATGGACGCGTTCCTTACTCGGGCTTTCTTTCGCCGAGGTTTCGGTTGGCTCTTGGTCATCATTGATTCGTTCAGTGCAATGCGAGCGGGCTGGTCGTACGTGTCATTTGGTTGTTCCGCTTGCTGTGACTTACAGGCAGTAAGAATAATACGAAAACCTATTTTCAATACACCGCAACCAGTTGCCTCTGAAGCCATTGGGCTATTTGTTTTGTTCCCGTTCCATCTGAGTGGGTCGTTCTTCTCTTTAACATCGGCGAGCCTAACTATTGTACAGTCATTATCCTGGTCATCGCGTCGCCTTCGACGAACCAAGACGTCAACGACCACTTTGAGATTCTCAAGATATTCACTATTACGACTGCAGTGCTTCGTAAGTCTTTTTCAACCCTATTTTCAAACGAGTGCTCAATTAGGCACTGGAAGACATAGTATACGCTGGAGGACTTATGACCGTTGCTGCTCTAACTGTGACGACCTACGACGGGGACGTCTGGCTACGCGACATCGATTCGACACCTTCTCCTTTCCCGATGCCAATCATCTTCGCGTCTCTTTGTCCCTGCCTGGCGCGTCGCTTTGCTTCCACAAGGTCTTTAATCCCTCAGCATGTTCCACTGGAACCAACCCCCCCTCCTCCTTGTCTCCCAGGATGTAACTGTCAAGAAAATGGGTGTTCGGGTCCGAAGTCGTCCGAAATACAAGCTTCATCATTGGCTCAGTGCTCTGAAGGAGATGCGCGACCCAGACCCCCAGTCCTCCCGCACACGTTGGTCCGAATACCAAATGCAGCTGAACGAAGGGCCAGCATTGTTTTAGAGCTTCCGATTCAAGGGCAATTTGTGTAGTTTACCAAATGAATACGTTTATATGGCCTGTTATGTCTCTTTATTGTCTCTTTCAACTCTAGCTCGCTCTCGACTTGCTCTCAGTGTTGTGTGGCTGTGTGACGTCAACACACGAATGATAACGGCGTGACCGACGCGTTTCGCATCTTGCTTTGTCAGCGATGATGCTCCAGCAAGCAGCGAGTCCCTGAACTCCAACGTCAACAACCTTCTTTTCAACCACGCGGTCACAGTCGCCGGCGACGACAACGACGCTCGCTGCTCCCCCTCCTCTCGGCGATACCCTTTCTCCTTGCGATGGCTGAAAAGAAAACGTCCCTTCGCGTTCTTTACACAATCAACAGCTCCGTCCAGTACATTCTTGCACGGTCTTACGCCCCGGTGCCTGTGGCAGTCATCCCACCGATTGAAGATGAGACTCCAGCATCGTCTTCGACTGTCTCCAAGTCGGAACCTCTCTACGCCAGTGTATCCCTTAGGACTTGTCTTGACACCATCTGCCGGTCAAGTCCAGAACTTACTATGGTGGATAACACTAGGGACTTTTCGATCTACGTCTTGGATCCGTTGGAGTCGAACTCAGCCCCACCACCGGTATGCATCACGAATTCAAGCGGGGACACTGCGCTCTCTGCGCCTCCACCGGACCATCCGAGAGGAGTGGCTGTGGGACTCGGGTTAATGTCATGGGCACTGATGGAGGATGAGGAGGCGGCGGTCGTGGTGGGCACCTTGGTAAAGCAAGGTACACGACAGGAGGCCCTTGAGGTTATTTTCTCTCTGCGCGAGGTGCGTATGAAGAAAATTTCTGTAGAACTGCCCGTCAACTCAACATATTCCGTGTCAAGACGGCAGGAATGAAGAAACCGCAATGGGGTATCTCTTTAATATCCTCACAACCACCTAGCTCTCAGGAAAGCGTTTCAAGCTTTAGTTCGAGTAAGGGAGAAGTGAGCACCTCGAACCTTGCAAGCATTGCCAAGTCATATTGAATAAGCTCATGTTTTTGTTTTTATTTTGTAACAGGAGGCGTCCTTATACTCTCGGCAAAGTGTGGCACCGTCGATAGCATCCCACTCTAACCCCTCTTATCATGACGAAGCTACGCGCGAGACATTAGCATCTATTCAGCAACGCAGCCGGCCCAAGACCAAACCGCCTAAGACAGCCAGGCTGTCCACCGTCCCTGTGACTGGGTCAGACAAACTGATGGATGCTGATACATATATTGGGCCCACGAAGAAGAAAGGCAGACCGAAAACCACGAATGCAGAACCCAAATCTGCACCTTTTCAACACAATGCTATTGCTTCAGGTTCAGGCTTGACTAAGCCAGAGGTCATTGTCATTGACTCGGATGGCGAAGGTGAAGGCGGTATTCCGATCCCGACCTCCGGCATTCAACCACCATCTAGTGGAGTGACGGTAATGTCCACCAAAAGCAAGCGTAGCAAGCAGCATCCAGCTACCCCGCCTTTTCCGACTGATCCTCTTGTGCGATGCTCTCTCCAACCCTCGGAAACTTTTGCCCAAGTCAAAGTCGAGCCAGAAGAATCTGATCCCGGTTTAGGTCCGCTTCTCCTGTCGAATCAAGGCGTGACACCCGAAAACTTCGAATATCTTTCAGTAATAAGCTCAATGGATTCGGCAGACCCTCATTTCATTGACAAGAGGTACCAAGATCCCGCCGTTGCATATTTATTGAAGCAGTTCGTCGCAAATTTCCGCGCCACACATGCTGCACCTACGACTGTCGCATCTGCACCGACACCACCAGCCCCACCCCCACCCCCACCATCCCACAGCCCCCAGGAGCGCCGCCGTTCTTCCTCCAGCTCCCAAAGCGATATCATTATTTTGGACAAGGAGAATGTCAACCCTGTAGCTTTCAAAAAGTCTGCTGGGAAGGACTCCTACGATGGCGGGTGTTCAGACCCAGCTATTCCAGTGATGCTTCTATCAAGGCAGAACTCTCATTCTGATCGCTCCAGGGGTTTGGGTGGCACGTCCCGGTCGAACGAACAACAGTCTGCGATGGTTTCCACAAACCAGCCTACCCCAACTTCTCGATTTGGCCGCAAGCGCACTCTAAGCGATACGATGGACGAGAAAGAGCGACGGAATAAAGGCAAGCAAAGGGGTCGAGGGGAAAGACGTGACGACCATAGGCATTCAAGTTCACAACTTCCGCGACCGTCTGCTAGCACCGACGCATTGCGACACTATCCTCGGTTTCGCGATTTGGACCAACCACGGGTCGAACAACCTTCCAATTATTACCGAACACCGTTGGAGTCTTGGACTTCTCCCCCTCGCCTACCACCTGAGCGCCATGAAACGGAAAATGCAACACCAGAACCATCATGCTCTACATCCCCTATCAGGCCACCTACTCCCCAACTACCAAGAGTATCAGCATCCTCGCCCGTCCGTGCACCGAGACAAAGCATCCGCAAAGGGTACAGTGTCCCAGCGTGGGCTGTAACGAATACAGCAACTCAACCAAGACTGTCGGAAGATGCGCAGCGTTCACTAGCAGAACTCGCAGAGAAGAAGAAACAGGAAAAACGAGAGAGATCGAAGCTGAAAAGGAATCGTTCAAGCAGTATGCTGCAGTCTAGCATGAGACCCCCCGAAGCTCCTGCTCAGCGAGTCCCCAAACCAGCTGAGCCGCTCCGTGGTCCACTTGCAGCGAGCAATGCTGGCCCATTAATCGCGTCAACCACCACAATTGCTTTCCCCATAGTTGCCTCTTCACGCCCTTCATCACCTCCGCTCAATCCTATTGCCATCCCCAAAACTCCGAAGACGCCCATGAGAAATCGGAGTGTTCGGGCTACACCTGGAGGAGAAAACGACTCTTTGTTCACGCCTGGGCCTGCCAGCGGCAGTCTTTTCGGCAGCGCATATTCTCGACACTCTCCTCAGGGTTCTCCTCCATCATATCTCACTTCACCTCTGGGAAATCGCAAGAAACAGAGGTTGTCATCATCGAGTGATCGGTCTCCGAAACCTTTAACGTATCTAGCTGATTCCGAAGACCGACAAGAAGTGAAAACAGCACCAGAGCGAGAAGCAGAAGATGCCCTGGATGACCCGACTTGTCCACCAGACTCATTGCCCATTGCCAGCAGTGATATCGATGTTGATGTGCCGCAGCAGACTTCAGTGGACGAGCGGACGTCTGTAGATGATGATCCAACAACACCTGTAAAGCAGCATTGGCCGGGCCTCCCACCTTCGTCTCCCCCGCCTCCGTCTAGTCCTATGCTCCAACCTGAGTCTGATGATGAAATGGCAGAGGTTCCAATAGCGACGTCCGATAGCGAGGCCGACGCCGACATGAGCAACTTCGAGTGGGATGCGACATCTCCAACAGGCAACAGTCCTGCCTACTCTAACGACCAATTCACGACCCCCATGGACAATGACATCTTCTCTTTCTTCTCGGCGGACGGCCCGTACCAGTCCCTTGACCAACATGTTGCTTTCCCCAGCATGGACCTCTTTGAACAATATACACACCTAAATGCACAATCCGACGACTTGCAAGCTTTTGCTGTGCCTGCTGATTCAAACTTGGGAGTGGCCCTTGGAAATGGCCTGGGTAGCTTGGATTTTGGTGAATTTTTCAACGCTGTTGGGCCCCTGGTGGAGAATAGCATCCATCCTCCTCCTCAATCGACTAATGATGATTTGGGTCCTCTGGCCGAAGGTGACAATAATTCTTTTGGAGAAGTTGATATCGACCATGCCAAGTTCTCCGCAGACATGCGCGCACTCTTGGGAGGTTGTGTGTTGTGACTGCAATCGCCAGGCTTCGCTTTCTCCATGTTGCATTTTTGAAACCTCCTGTTGAATGTAGTCTCAATTCGTGTCCATCATGATCGATGACCCATCTTTACGTACTTCTGAACTTCGCGAGACACTTGGAACAACCGAAGACCCCGCATTGCTATTGCAAGTATGTATACCACAACCAATTTGTACCTTGATCACCACATTTTTGAACCGTTATGCACCACAAGCAACGAACAGAAGCGGATGCTTGAAATTGTCGACGTTGTTGCAGCCCTCTGGTGCTTATGCGAAAGAGGTTGGTCGATAACTTCTATTGCTGCTTACCACCAGTACCTGTCGTAATGTACCTAGACGCGTCCATGTCCGTAAAATAAGCCTCTAATCCGATAATCCCAATCAAGTCCATATTTCAAGGACATTCAATGAGAATGAGCTTTGAAATCCCAGGTCTTGCCCTTGAAAATCCCTGGACGATAGCTCTCGCGATGGAAATTCTTCGCCGCCTGAACAGCCTTAAAAGGAACGTTCGGGATGTTTTTTCCTGGTGGCCCGAAGGAAACGTGAAGATCGTTGACCTCGCCTGTCGCTTCGTCGAATACGAAACCGTGTACGAAGACATCGAGAGATGTTGGCTTGTCGGTCATCATGTTCTTCGCGTATGTCTTGAGAGATTGTCGTTAGATAGGGTAGAGACAACACGAAGTGTTGAAGGACAAGGAAAGACTGCTACTGACCTCTGTCAAAAGGCTGTGTCCGCGGAGCTCGTTCACACTATGTTTGACGTTCTCTTCGACAAGAGCCCGGAAGCCAGGGTCATTGGCTGGCGGGGCTTCCTTGACGCCGTCAGGCTTTCCTCGTTGCGGCTTTCGCGAGTCACGCAGTTTGACAATCTCAGCCCTGAGAGCCGTGCATAATTCAGACCCAATGCACACTTCTATGGGCATGGATGCTCACCTCCTCGCCCGTCTGTACAGGTCCGAAATTGGTTGGAGCCAGTCTTTGATGACATCGCTGACAGTAGGTGGCCTGGTAATTGCCATCTCAACACCTTTGCATCCGTAATGACCTAGGACGATGATATGTTGTACGCGGAGGCTCTCAATGGCATACGCAATAGCAGCGTCGCTACAGATATGGGATGTTAACAGAAGACGGCAAGTCTTAGAAAGCACATACGCGCTCGGATCGCTGTCAGAATATTGATTAGCAATATTATTATGGGAGATGGTGGATCCTTTCGGTGCATTGAAGATAGTGCTCGGGCTTATTCTGCAACAGTGAGCACCTTGATTACACTTGATGTATGCAGGCAGAAAGCGATTGACTCGCACCTGTTGTCTGTACAACCGAAAAACATGAACGAAGGAGCTAAACATTGACCATCAGCGCGCCAACTGAGATGATAACTTGGCGCAACGTACAATCGTCAGCGAGAACTTCAGCCTCCACTCGAGCACTCTCCCGATACTTCTTGTTTCCATCGTACAGTTGGCCCAAAGAACGGAGTGGACGAGTGCCAGAGTTTGGTGAACCTGTGAGAGATTTCTGGGCCCCTAACGCCTGACCAGTTCCGTTCGTTGTCGAAGCACTACCTGGAATGGGTGCTTTGGGAATGGTGAGGGGTGATCCGTGGACTGGTAGAGACGTGAACGTGAGGATGAAAAGCGAGAATAGCTGGACGACGAGCATGGTGGATGGACGTCAGTGAATCTTGATATCCGTTATGCTGTAGAGCACGATTGGCACCAGGCCAATGTATGAGATCGGCGAACCAGCGCCTTATGATGACAGGGTATGCAGTCCAAGCTGTTCACCGTTGTCCACAGCTCAGAGCTGGAGCCAAGCTAGGGTATTATGGTATCACGAGACCCATTGATGCCGCGCCTCCGGCAGTGTCGAGGCGGTGCTGGTGAAGACTCTGAACAGACGACTTGAAATAAGACCACATCCCGCTGAGGATCGAAATCTATACGAGGGCGCGGAGAATATATTTCCGCGTTGTCGTTCCTATTCCATATTTGAACACTGGTAATATACATCGTCCAAGGCCAAAATCAAGAAGGTATCTGTGTATCAAGAGTCGAAGATTCTTGGAAAGATTGTGTATATCTGGTCATACAGAAATATTACGCAAAGAATCGGGACAATCACACTCTAAACTGTCTTCGGAAGCCCCTCGATGCACTCCTTCACCACCCGAATCGTCTCTGTCTTGTCGTACAGCAGGCGCTTGCAAGTCTCTGTGCGACATGCAGCCCTCCAACACGCAATCGCTTCAGGCCACGTCGAAAGCCCCAGGTCTAGGACTGTATCTCCTAGCGGTCGCTCATCCATCTCAGCAACAATCCTGTGTTTGAGTTCCCTCCAGGTCTCGTTGGTAATCAGTGCGTGGCATTGAATGCAAGTCGATGGATCCCCGGTGACAAATGGGGCTTCGTTCAGACATTTTCGTAGCCTAAAAAACAAACGTGTTCAGAGAGTCGAAATGCGGATATTCCATGGTGATCATACCCATCTCGTCTGGAGCGATGCAGGACAATAAGATCAAGGAGAGCTTCAGTCGACAGTGTTCGCAGAGAAGGATGATGCTTCTCGTCGAATAAATTGAGAGCTAGTGTATCGGAAGAAAGAACCTTCGACTCATGGTCCCACTCGTATCGACGGGCAAGAGCATACAGACGGATGGGATCCAGGCCTAGCGACTGCGTCAAGAGATACATCCGCATGAGCGACATCGGGCCGGGCATATCGTACTTTTCCGCCGCAAAAAGCAGCGACTGCAGCATGTCCAGCGAAGGGATTTCAGGAAACGAAAGCCCGCAAAGCATGCGAAGGAGGCCCGCTAGAACAACAGCGTCCTCGTCCAAATAAACGACATCTGACGGTGGATTGCCATGCCTGGAGAGCGACCGATGTGTCAGATAATGCAAAAGATAGAGTGCTGGATCCACGAACTGCGGTAAGGCGAACATCGTCCTGAAGAAACCCGAAGCTGTCTTGAGGGTGAAGGCATGAACTCTGAAGTACAGTTTGGCGTCCTTGGCGGCGAGTACCACGTTGCCGTCAGTTGAGGCGAAGTCGGGGTGATAGTTTAAGGCCAAAAGTGAATTGGTTCGCCCCAGATCTTCGTCAGTCTCGAGTTGCATGGTGGAGAATGCTGAAGAAAGAGCGCTGGTGGCACAGGATGCCATTGAGTGGTGGTGGCATACTCCAAACCGGGCCGGATAACTCTGGTTGAAATCCCCGCCAAGCCCCTTTCTTTCTTTTTGTCATCAACTTGTTTCACGTCCCAGCCAGACACATCGACTGTCATGTGGAACTATTTACTAGGTCTGTCAGGAGAGGCAGGGAGAGACTACGTCCCAAGTCGTTCTTTTCTTTTGGCGTCCTTTTGCATCCGATAAGCATGCAATCCTCGTTCGCGCAGATTTATCCCTGGAACCATCCTAAAGACTCGCCAAATTCTTCTCGACTCTAGTACATATAGACAATATTTGCAAGAACCCCGAGGACGGAAGATTCGAATTTGTGCACTGTCCCTGAAGGCAAAGGAGCCGAGAAACTGGTGGTCTGCACAACGACAGTTTCTCCGCCGTTGAATCATTCCGTAACTTGATTGGCAGCGGCTAAGTCCCTGTTCTGCGGAACTACCTGCGCGGGCTCCAGGACTCTTTATTCACGCTCTGTATGCTCTGGGGAAATCTATTCATGAACCCCTCCGGTAGATCAAAGTTTAACAGAGTTTCCGGCCGGTCAGACCAAACGGGAAGGAGGCGTGACTCTGTGCCAGACAACTCAATGTTCGACGACGTCGCCGTCGCGGTAGTCTCGTGCCCATCCGTATTCGGTAACTGGACGCTCCGAGAGATTTTGATGGGCGCTTGTTCCTCCTATACCACCACCACCACCACCAAAACCCAGAATTGTGGTCTTTATGACACCAGCCTTATTCATCCTCTAACTAAGGTAGAGCTGAGTTGCTCTTGTCCACATCACATGAAAACTGTGACAATTCCGGTGTTTCCCATGGGGCATCCCGGCAAATGCAAAATTTTCCAAAATATCTGCAAGGAAGCCCTTTAATTTTGATTTTGAACACTTTCTTGAAAGAAATTTGGCACAAAGTCGAGCCAAAAAAGTGCCCGGAGGGATTTACCTTCAGGCCCAAACACGACAATGATGGAAGTGACTGATCATTTTGGCCTGAGTCACAGCAGAGTCACATCATGTGATGTAGACGAGAGCACATCAACTCTACCTTACTAGCGTACCCAACGACGCTATGGCCTTTAATCCTGGAGAATTCCAACCTTTCCCTGTGTCTCACCCAAACCGACCTGAAACACCTCCCCTCAACTTCGACATATCTCACCCCTTCACTGGCATTGAACTAATCATATCAGGCCTCCCACATAACTCTCTTAATGCTGCCCAGAACCACCTACAATGTGTTGTTCAAGAACTGGGAAACCAGAATGGCAACATGCCTAGCCTTGATATCATCTCACCTGCAAGCACGGACCCCCTCGACTACGTATGGGTTTCTCTGGCAGGTTCTTTAAAGGAAGTCCCTCGTCCTGACATTCTAGAGAGAGTATGTGTCACACTCAATGGAACAGACAGTTTATGCGCTCGATGGAAGGCTTCTACAAGCTGAATGGACAAAATGAGACAAGTATATTTCCAGGCAGAAGAGGGCACCAACATGACCATCTTCAAGAGCAAGATCGACAGAGTCCTCCTTGCCTGTCACCTTGACGCCCAAACGTCTTGGGTGCCCAGGGATGGTCGCTGAGCCTTTTACATGTTCCTTGCACACAACACCTTCAACCAACTCATGAACCAACCAATTGAGGTTGACCAACATTTTTACCACCCCTGCCATTCATGCTACATCCAACCTAAATTTGGACTAGAAGTAGCTGTCAATGGCGTCAGTGACCTTCCTCAAGCTAAGTCCCTGATCAATTGTTATCTTGAAACCACATATAGCAATGGATCCAGAGACCCAGTAGTTCATGACAGTTGCTTGGAACTGGATGGCATGGTCTATTGTGCAGTCCTTTGTACCCCTCGTATTGCCTCTCACTTTGTTTCTGAACTGTTTGACCTCTTCTCAGCCTTGGGTATTAACGTCTCGTCTCTGCAATACCTTTATGTCTTGAACACCCAAGGAGTCCCAGCAATGGTCTTCAACTCCAATCCATCAAATTCCTCTCAAGAATCCAACCCTCTTATACAACAGCAGCTCGACACGCTCTCTGCCAACACAAACTCTGTCAATGCAACCCTTCAACAGGTTATTCAACAACAAAAGGATACTGAAGACTGGTATCAGCGTGACCGCACTAACCTAATTGATGCTTTCAGGGAAACCACCAAGGTCTATTATCTCACCAACCTCATCAACTCAACCCAATCGGAGATAATGATGCTGCAAACCAGCATCGACCATCAAGAGAGCCTGAAGCTCTTGCTACCCCCAAATGACCCACGTGTCCAAGGGCTTGATGATCATACTGCTCATCTCCAGCACCGCATTTCCAAAGCCGAATCCCACAAAAGGAATCTCACCATGCAGCTCCAAGCCAAACAACTCATGCTTGCCACAGCCTCCCCAACGGCAACAAGCTTCATGGAACCTGTCACAATCTCAGATCAGGACCAACAAATGTCCTTGGCACCCCTAGCGCCAGTCGCCTCTATGCCTGAAGCTTCAACCTCAAACAAACGACCCTGTTTGGAGGATGACCAGAGTGAGGTTCATGAACAGCAAGAAGTCGAGCCCTCCATGCAAGTGGATGATGGCGTTCAGGTGTGTACCACCCCTTCTCCTTCCTACTCCCCTTCATCTTCCCTGGCCTTGCCAGCTGCCCTTGACGAGCAATGGGTAACCAAACAGAATTATGAAATCTTTTCCTCCTGTTCACTCCCACCTTCTTCAATTTGTTCTTCAATTTGGTTTTCATTTTCATCTTCATCCTCTTTGTTCTCTCAACCTTCTTTTCTTCTACTCTTTTGTATCATTATTCTTTTCCCTTTTATTTCTGCTGCTGCCCCCACGTCATCCACTTCCCTACGTGTTGTATCAGTTAATGCCAATGGTCTTGCCCATGAAATAAAAGTCAATGCAATTGAGAACATGGTTGAATCACTTCAACTGCATGCACTCGTCATTGGTGAAACAAAGAATTCTCAACAGGTGGCCCGATGGCTATCTCTTCAAGGATATCAAATACATGAAAATCCTGGGCAAAAGACTGGGCGTGCTGCTGCAAAATGGGGAGTGATTGTGGCTATACGGTGGGGTTTCTTCAACCTCCAAGTGGTACCCACTCAAGATGCTCTATGTGGATGAGCTGTTGCACTGGACCTAACTGTTCTGACTGCTAACCATAAAGCATTTTCGCATCGCCTCATTGGCATCTATGCTCCCTGGAATCCTGGAGGCACTGAAGATGATGAAAATCTCTTCTGGCCGTCCATTACCAACTTATGCAATGATGCATCATACTCATGGTCAATATCTGGAGACCTTAACACCACCTTGTCTACTTGCGAGTCGACATCTGATTTGCCTTCCTGTTCACAAAACCTTTACACTTGTTTCCTTCACAATACTAATGGTGTCGATCTCTGACAAACCCAGTACCCAGTAGATGTCAGACATGACTGGACCTATTGTGCCTATGACTCTACTACTCCATCTCTCAGCATAATCGACTGAATGGCTACATCTCGCCTCAGTGTAATTTCTGGATCCATTGAAATTCCTAATTTCTTTATTCCAGTAACCGACCATTGTCCAATCTCTTCCCTCATTGTGCTTTCAGCCCCACATCCTACTGACACACCATCCATACCAGCTGAACCTCCACCTTCCTCATACTCTCTGCAATTCTATTTTCCCAAGTGACAGGAGAAATATCGTCTCTCTGACTTCAGTCATGCAGTTGATGAAATGTTGAAAGACATTCACCCTGACATCTTTTACATCGATTCTGATGACTCCTTTTGGCAATGCTATGACTTGTTGACCTCTATTCTCCTTGATGCAGCTTGACATTCATTTGTTCTTCCTTCTGAACATGGGCCAGCATCAGGAAAAAGCCCCTGGTCCTGAGGCTCTCCTAGGTCACAGCTAAGATGTGTAGGATTGCAAGGTCAGTCAGGACAACTCTGAGTCCACATGACCTTGTTCGAAAGTAGGAAATTACCCAGGTCCTACTCAGGTTCTCTTCAGGATGCTCTGAGGACGTCTTCATGATTTAGAGTTTTCTTATTCAGGTCTTCCTGGGACTTCCAAAGATTAACATAATATATGAAAAATGTGGTTTATTCATTAAATTATACAATAAGTAATCTACAAGTTGATCATGGATGCTCAAGGTCATCCAGTCTATTTATTCTATCATATAAAACATACCTGTGATCAGTATTGTGGGTTCTGTGTAAAGAAGTGATCAGCAACTGCAGAAACGAATACAGAGATGCAAATGACATACTGGTTGTGCTCACCCTCCTTGTCCTCCTTGCCCTCCTTGCCCTTGCCCTCACCCTTGCCCTCCTTGCCCTCCTTGCCCTCCTCGTGCTCGTGCTCACCCTCCTCATGCTCATGCTTGCCCTCCTCATGCTCATGCTTGCCCTCCTTGCCCTTGCCCTCCTTGCCCTTGCCCTTGCCCTCCTTGCCCTTGCCCTTGCCCTCCTTGCCCTTGCCCTCCTTGCACTCATCCTCACCCTCCTTGCCCTCCTTGTGCTCGCCCTCCTCGCCCTCACCCTCCTTGCCCTCACCCTCGCCCTCCTTGCCCTTGCCCTCCTTGCTCTCACCCTCCTTGCCCTCCTTGCCCTCCTCACCCTTGCCCTCCTCGTGCTCACCCTCCTCACCCTCCTCACCCTCCTTGCACTCGCCCTCCTTGCACTTGCCCTCCTTGTGCTTGCCCTCCTTGCACTCGCAGGTTCTGCTGGTACTAAACATGTTTAGTTAGTCAGTAAAGGCTTTAATAAATACTTTACTTACCTATATCCTGATTGAAAGAGGGGGGCATAGGCAGCATTAGGAGAGAGGGAGTGGAGGGTAGAGTCATGAGGAAGGAGACAAGACTTGCTGAGACAAGAAGTTCAACATGCACGTGATCTCTGTAGAGCATGGGAGTTAGGTTGTCACGACAGCCTAACTCCCATGCACTTGTGGATGTGGGTCAATAGATTTGAGCACTTGGGGGATCCAAAAGCATTCAAATAAAATAGGAACTGACAGGAACATAATAGAAATAATAATGATCCAAGATCTGTACTGCTTGAATCATAAAGTAATCAAGTTGTACACTTGTGTGCATGCAGAAAAAGCTATATATCTCTACAACTGCTACAGCTAAGTATACCAAATTTTGCAGACATGTAGTTGACATATGAGCAATGACATTCCCAAATTTTGAACTGAAACCAGTGAATATTCGTGAAGATATCGCAATGCCGCTTTTTTGTCTGTGATGAGGAGGAGAACAGGCTGTATCTCAGGAAATACACAATGCAGCTGGCTATAAATTGGTGAACATTAATGCTAATGTGTTGTAACCAAGTGTGCAAATTTTTGAATTTGTAGCTTCAGCAGTTTCCGAGATATTAACTGTTCACTGCTTAATACTGCATGAAATTTGCCATAAAATTGATATTTAGTCAGGAAGCAATCCACATTGCAAAAATTAAACTCCATATTTGAAAAGAGCGAATAAATGCAATTCTGGAGGTATATAGTATGTGCAAAATTGAGTGGGATTCAGATGTGTTACTAGACATGGCATGGACTTAGAAGCTCAACAATGGCAGAGAGTGCTGGCAAGGTCAAATTTGACCAGAGGGTGAAATATTGTGAGACTTTTGACTATTTTAAAGACATATGAGGGTCCTACAGCCCATATCTCTTACCCAGAACTGACTTGGAGAGAGCTCTGAAATTAGTATATCTTAGAGCGTCCCTAGGGACTACTTAGGACCATCAGGACTCTCAGGCCATTGTGGGTAAGCTAGAACATGTGGGGAAATCCTTATGATGACTTAGGACCAAGAGCTTTTTCCTGATGCTCTAGGCTGGTGGGAAGGTTAATTCCCCCTTGTATGGTTTGTAGTCTCGGAACTATGAAACACTACATTTGCTTTTGTAGTGCTTGACCGTCCTTCATATTGCGATAACGCTCTCGCTCTCCATTCTTGACTGACTGTACTAGCTTAATGCGTTTAGAACCTTGCTTAGACAAGTCCATAGACCGTGCTTTGGTTTGTGACTCTTTTTGGTGTGAGGTGGCTAGTCTCCTCCTGATATCATGCTAAGCACCATTGATCATCATGCTCCCAAGCTAAGGTAACACTTATAACAATTACTGGCCAGCGCCTTTATCGCAACTAGGTGTTACCGCTTCAATCTGAGTCTCTGACTGGGTGAATAACACTCCTTATTTCTCTAAGTGGGTGGTTGACTAACTGTGGGAGGCCGCAAAATTGTAGGCTTATACAGAGCATGGCTCTTCATCGTCCTTTCTCTTTCCAGATCACCACCCATCACATGCTCTTATCATGCCCTTATATACAGTGTTCTTTCCTTCTTTGCTCCTCAGTCATTTCTCCTTTGCTTTCCTATCCCTGACAGAGGACATACATATCCATTCATTCATTACTTGCACTGCATGTATTCACTTATGTCACTAGCATGCCTCGTTCATGTCTAGGTAATCAAAGTCGTTTCTTCTTCGCTTTCCTATCCCTGACTGAGGACCATGCCTCGTTCGTGTCTAGGTCTCACAAGCTGCACCACCACGCAACGTCTGGGTGTCCCCTATTTCAGATGAGCAAGGGTTTCGACCCAGGACAGAACCTGGAAGTTGACTGGCTAACCAGGACAGAGGCCAGCTAGCAGATGTGAGGGATTCCAGCAGTGAACACCAGATGAGGGGGATATGTTGAGTTCGATATTCCAACTGAGGAATCTACTACTGTACATGGGTATTTATGCTATGTAGGATAATGTACCATGATTATGTAATGGACAACTCAGCCGAGACAATGGGAACAATGAAGGACAATAGAACAATGGCTGGGAGACATAATGGAGGTGAGCTGGAACATGGCACGACTCGGAAGCATCCCAGAAGTGCACAGCTCATCCTGGATGTCTCAGAAGCATCCCAGAAGAGCATGGCTTGTTCCTGGATGTCTCAGGAGCTGGGTACAGGTCATGACAGTCGTGGCAACACTACAGCTTCCAACTGGTGACATCTGATGTCCTGTTGTTGGTGTTGGAGATCCTTCTTATGGTTCGAGGTATGGACATGCTCCTGATCCTTCCAAATGCCAGCTCGCTCACAATAGGGCTTCAGTCTCTGCACTCTTCAAGCACAACATCAGGAAAAAATATTTTTATACTGAATGTTGCCTCACTATTCAGTAGACCGGGTAGAAAGCCCAGTGATATGTATTGTCCAGTAGTGCCCGTACACCCAGTAGCTGCCTGTGCTGTCACAGTAATGTCACGTAGTGCCAACCACACATCCAGTAGCGTCAGGAGACTCATTGACTGGGTAGTACACATAGACACATGAAATTTACAGTATCTCATCTATTTTCTACTCTACGACGTTTTATTGGCCTATTTACATTTGCCAATGCCCTCCTCCGCTCGAACTCCTCCTGCTGCTCTCGGATCCTCTGCAGATGGACATCTACCTGATAGCGAAAATAAAAGAAATCCAAGTGACGGAGGTAAGGGTTCAGAAAGAATAACTTCGCCTCCTGAAGAACAGTCTCCGAAGTCCAGCCAAGTGTTGTTGCCCGTGCACGGCCAAAAACAGGAAGCAGATGACACGTCTGCACAATGTCGGAGATGGGAATAATTGATGCACGGTGTTGGTGGTTCTGGGATGAGAAAGAAACTTCGTACATCCCAAGACTAGGTACTTGGTTACAAAGAGGTTTCATCCATCGGACATATGCCAATGGACAGGAATAGATGCCGCATTCAAAGGGGAGGGCAAAGATGACGCGCACCTCCCCAATACTCAGACCTATTTTGCACATTATCAAAAATAGCACAGCGTTGGACAAATATGTGTTGCGCACCACTCAATGGACCCTCAGGCTCGGCCTTCTGGAAGGGCTGACTTCGAATGAGAACGGTGCTGAAACGAGCCATCGTCTCCTTCTTGATACCATGCTTTGTGACCTCTTCTGGCACCTTCTTGACAGCATGAACAACATCTTTTATCGGCTCAAGACCCACCTCCGGAGGTGAGTGGAGTTTGAGGGCAGCTCTCTTGTAGATTGAGTACTTCACCAAGGGTGTCGCAAGAGCCGACTTCTCGATTGCAGTCGAAGCCCGAATAAAAGTGTTGAGATGTGAGAGAAAATTGACAGCACCAAAATCTGTCATCACAGACTTGAGAGAGACACCGGTGAGTGCGGGGCGTTTTGCAACAGAATGAGAGATCGGTGATAGAGGGTGCACATGTGGTGTTGACATGAGATCTTCTTTGTTTTCCACGCCTGTCACCTCCGCTTCATCGTCCTCTTCATCGTCTTCAAGTTGTTCATCTTCAGACTCATCGTTCTTCCTCTGACCTGGGTCCTTATCTGTATGGCAGCTGACCCCAACAATGTACCCTGGAACCGCCCACTGGAGGTAGATGGCAAATTGGTCAATCGCCTCCCGACGTTGAAGCCAGACTGTCATGTACTCGATGTACTCCTTCTTGTTCCCGGCGTCGTATCCCTCCTTGGCTAGGTCGATGTGTAAGCGCTCTGGCGCCTCGGTGTTGTACCCATCAGCAGTCCCACGTGCCCGAATGGAGTCCAGGTAGTGTCTGACATTGTGCAGCTTGCTGATGTTGAAATGATCTCGGATATCCAGGTCTACGAAGACGTCCTTATTCTCGTGGAACACTAGCCATGCAGCATCCAGCTCGGCTAAGGATTCCTCGGTGTGTGATTCGAAGTGGGCATAATAGATAAAGTCTAACACGCCTCGGACAGCCAGAATGACACGCGGATTGGTCGCTCCAGCCAGTACGCCCAAAAAGACCTTCTCCATTTGTTTGAATTCAGTCCCTGACCACTGAGTCGTCATGCTGATGCCTTTTTTGAAGTGCCGCAACTCAGAATGGCGTGGAAGAGAACGATAGCGGTCGTCGATCTCCCGGGATCCTCCTTGAGCCTTCATGGATTCAGTAGCCCAGTTGACAATGTGGTCCTTGAAGAGGCCTTTATGAAGCTGGTGCAGGATGTCGGGGGTGAAAGATGCAAAGATATTGCAGTGTGGTAGGTCCTTCCAGAAGGGGTTTGGTATGAGACGCAGTTGTTCGTCCTCGAATTGACACGAGTTCTTCCCAGCAGTTTTTTCGTTGATCGCCTTGAGCGTCTTGTCCGGATCTCGTAGGACAGAGCTAACACGGTACGCGCCTCGCATATCCGGTCGCACCACGCACAGAGGGCAAGAGTTCTCCTTGCAACAGGCCACAAGACATTGTTCTGGATAATCAGCCACGTAGGCTGCCAGTATTGGGAAGACCTTGCGGATAAACCCATCAGCGCACACCATATCCACCCCCTTCCTGCCGGCATCGATCAACGGTTCAAGTAGCAACCTCATGCACTCGTGAAACAGCCGATAACCCTCCAATGAGCGACGTGACTTCGAGAAGCATTGGAGTTTGCAAACAGGGATATACCCTATGAGAACCGTTGCCCGTACTGAGGGCTTCCGTCGCATTGCCTTCGCGACATTCCCAATGGTCAGATACACCGGCCATGCCTGCTTGTCACCAGAAAATCGGGTGAGAGTTGTCTTATCGGATGCCAAAATCACTGGGGCAATGGTCGCTCCTTCCGGTAAGTGTTCCTTTTTTCAAAAACATCAATTTCCCCTGATGCACTGCAGTTGATAAAGTGTGCGCACCTGCGTCTCCCACCACCAATCACCCGTCCACATTTCACTATATTCACGGCTGGTGTAGTTTGATTTGCGGAAGATACGAACAGGTTCGTAGTATTGCTGGCCTTTAAACGTTTGATTTTCCATTAACTCCTGGATACATTCCACAGGATCCCGGTGCCACAGCTCAGCGTCCTCCGTGAGTGGCTTCCCATGTCTGTCGACAGCATCCCCCTTGATTCGAAGAACAGAGCACGTCCACTTGGGGCCGCGTGGGAGTCGGTCAATCCGTTTCAACAACGCGCGACTATTGTGGAAAGCGGGATCGGCCTTCTTTTGGATCTATCTCAAACCGGTGAGTGCCTTTCTCATTGTCGATCGGTCCAGGTTCTTACCATGTCCAACTTCAAGAACTCGTCCATCTTCGTCCGACTCACGCCTGACCTTATCAACCATCTTGCCAACTCCCATTCCTCCAAACTCTCGAACGGCGCCCATGGCTGCTCACCATTCGCCTCCTGCTCGGATCGATACCTCTCGAACTGGCCCTGTCCTTTACCATACGTCGTTCCTGCTGGCCACGGAAAGGTCTCAGCCCACCAGCCATCTTCAACACCCTGCTCTTCTGGTTCGTCAGATGCATCCTCGACCGTCGCCCGCCTCGATTCCCTTGGGTTGTTATTGCGTTCTCCTGGATTCGTGTCAATGGAGAGAGGAGGGTCGAACTCTGTGTTGGCAGGTGGGCTCATGGGGAAATCGAGTTCGGTAAGCTCATCCGAGCCATTGTCTGAATGAATTTCATCTGGTATGGACTGAGGTTGTCCATTTGTAGGTTGATCAGTTGGTTCTTCAACATCGGAGTCATATTCGCGCTCCATCGCTTTTCGACAGCGAGATGTTTGCATAATATGTTGGTGGAGACCCCTCGATGTTGCGACTGACGCATTGCAGTATTGGCACAAAAACTCGTGCATTGAGGACTTGTCGATTTTCTGAGGTTGCGTGGAAGGAGTACAAAGATCAAGCAGGCTATCGGACAACGATGGGTAATGGGCGGCGGCAGCCTCAATTGGTAAGACGGAAGTAAATCCCCTCGTTGAACAACATACTCAAATTGTTGATTCCCAGTTGCCACGTCGCCCAACTTCCCTCCTCTCCTCACCATTGTCTCCAATGTCTCGCAGTGCCATCATCCCCAGTGACTCGGATTCGGAGGGAGATGCCCGCGATTCTGTATCAACCTCTCACCAGGTCATGCGCAGGCCTGCTGATAAAGGCGACGTTGATCTTGATGCAGTTGGTATGTCGCGCCATGGCCATTCTTCATATTTTCACCTTTACGAGTTGTACTCGAGATTTCTTAGATAACAGAGATGCATCTGAGGCTGAGCAAGATGTGCGTAGCCGTCCTCGACGCACGAAGAAGCCCACAGACAAACAGAGGGCCAGTGGTACGTCTGTCCCCCTCCTGCTGTTAGGATGTTTCTGATCTTGCCCGATCTTACCCGATCTTCCTCGATCTCGAAGAAGTGGACAGTCTGGCAGCTGAGAAGCGAAAAGTCGCAGCGTTGAATAAGAGGATCGCGCAGATGGAGGCCAGCATGGCCCAGAGCAAGAAAAAACAGCAAGGTACTTCGTTTCTATTCCTCATTCAAGTGTCATAGACTCTAATCCCGAAAAAGCAACAGAATCCAACCAAAACGACGATGATGGCATCGAAAGTGAAGACGAGACCCTACCGTTAAGTACATATATTTCAAGTTCTGTAAGTCGTGCTCATTCAGCACCTATCGTGCATCTACTCATCCTGAGACCACCAAGATCGAGATACTTCCTGTGTCTACTCATGCTGTGTCCACGAGCAAGGAAAACCGAACACCACTTGCTCGTGCTGGTGCCGCCGCTCGGAAGTCAACGGTTCCTCGGGTCTCATCTAACTCGTTCCGCAATTTACCTGCCGTGGCAATCCCTGATGAGGGCACGGATGACTGGGAGTTGTCTCCGTTGCGTCCTGTCACTAACTCTGACAGACGCCCTGCCAATCGACCCGATCCTCAGTCCACTGGCCCCGCTCTTGTCGTTTCCTCAGCCGAGAAGCACCCATGACCCAATTCCGAGCCCGATCCATTGCCGACAGACACCCCTCCCAGGAAGAAGACGAAGGGGCTCACGCCGAACTATCGTGAAGGCGCCGAGATCAAACCGAAGAAGCCCAAGGCTGCTGACTATGAAGATGTCGTGCAAGCACTCATCCTCCGTGCTGCCTCTGAATACGAGTGTCTCATCTCTACTCAGAACGCTTTCCCCGACACCTCGACACGCAACAAGTGGGCGAGAAAAGCTTGGAAGAGCGCTTGTGCTGCAGCCGGCGAACACTATGAATTGACTGACCGTATCAACGGATTGGTGAGTGCTTTTCAGGTCGTTTGACGTGGCTGACATTGTCTCTGTAGCTCCGAAAGCAAGGATCGCGCATCCGTGGCCACGCTGTTACAGAAGTGCGCAAACTCATCGCCAATGCATTCGGGTTCAAGTGGGGCACTGATGCGAAGACGAAAGCCTTCAACCGCGATCTAGTCACAAAGCTGATAAACCCTGCAACGTTTCACTACAAGGTATGCTCTCTTTTCATTTGAGAACTCGACTGACACCTTATTTCTAGGAATGGGAGACACAGTCCGGCTACATGCAGGGCAAGGTCATCTCTGATGCGCTCCATAGCGTTTGGTTCGAGGACAAGACCTCGCAGGGGGTGATTTTCGAACACTTATTCAACCCGATTCCGTTCGAGACCCTCGCTCTCCTTATGACCGTTGTAAGTTTTCTCCTTTTCTACCTAGAACACCAAATACAGCTCACGTCTCTATGACTAGATCGACTTCTGCATCAATGAGTGGTCAACCGGCGCCCGCATCAAAATGTCGTTCTGGGAGAAAGGTGCCGTGGAGAAACACCAGGCCTTCCGCACAGACCTGGGTCACTGGGAGAACTTGAATGCTGTCGCTATCCAGGGTATCCGGAAGAAATACTATGCGCGTGCTTCATAAGTTGTGGGATATTTTTATGTACTATGCATCTGACCGATTGTATGACAGCCGGTGTGCAGGCGTCACGAAAGAAGCAGCCGTTCAGCCAAATCTGGTGGGAGAAGCTGCCGATCGCGCTCGAGATGAACTGGAGGGACGAACCGGGGAAACGGATAGCGAGGATGAAAGCCAGGAGGCAGACGAGTAATTCATATACTATTACTAAGAGTTCTTACTCTTCTCAATGCAAGATTTTTCGAGTTCCAACAGTATTCATTGTTCAATGGGCGATATCCTGGTCAATGCATATTATACCTCATTTCGCGATGTCTCTGGATGCTCAGTAGTTCGGATAGTATTGGTAGACAATAAGGTACAGGGTGCTATGGAAGCTACTGAACATGAAGGCAAAGCTACCGACGTCTACCCACATTCGGCAGTGGGCTACCCTACCTACTAAAAAGGGGACTATTCAACGGGGCTACCTCAATTATGGTGACTACCTATGTCAAGGTAGTTTTGTCTTTTTTCCCTGATGAAGAGAATGATGGCTTTATTCCTGGGCTGTTTATTGGCTCTCAAAATTGTTGGGCTCTCTGTTCTTGGAACTTTCAACATATGTAACATGGGCTTTGGAGACGTGTGTTTAAACCAACATTTACCCATCACCATTGTTTATGCCAGGTTTGTACAAGCACTGCAGAATGTTGCATATAATGTGGAGTATTTTACACTGCAGCTTACAGTTTACTGAGGATGGTAGTGCAAGCAATTATCTGGGGTCTGACCTTGTATAAGCATCTGCAAACATGCATTAAATACAGAGGTGAGAGCATCCCTCTCCTCTCTCTTATTACACATGATGGATCCTGGGCATTTGCTCTTCTATAAAGTGAGTCTTCTCTATGCAGCGCCATTCTGGACAAAAATACATGCATACGTTTTTCTTTATAAGTCCCTCCCGAATCTGGAAGAATTGGGCAGAATCCGTCCGATTCGGTCCCAATACGCAGGAAACACACCGATTAGACCCGTTTCGGTCACCACCCAGAAAAAAAAACAAAACCCCTGCCGATTTGTAACACATCGTCCCGATTTCGACCGATTCCGACCGAAACCATAATTTTTTTTTGGATTGCAAGGTCCCAAATGGTCGGATTCGGGACGAATCTGACCACACACGAAACATTTCAGGAGCATGTGGTCGGATTCGTCCTGAATCCGACCGTTTGGGACCTTACGATCTAAAAAGAAATTATGGTCTCGGTCAGAATCAGTCGGAGATGGTGCGAAGACGACGGATCCAGGAGGATAGCGTCTGTTTCAGGACGAATCGGGCAGATTCGGTCAGGTTGCGGCTGAAATTGGTGTTTCTCATTAAAAAAACTTGAATGATGTATTTTTGTCCAGAACGGACCGTCATACTTCTCATAGCGTAACAATTTGCACAGATGTAACATTCTGCCCCTTATTCATTATCATGGCCACTCTCAAAGATGCTGTGACTGGGCTTTGATTCACAACCAACATAGATGCACAACTGTGTCATGACTTCATATGCCCATGAGTTGCTATGTTTGTGTTTTCATTTTCAAGATGTGTTCAGGCCAGGTTTATTGAGACTCTCAGTCACCATTGTCTCCTTTACAGTGAGTGATCAAGCAAAAAAAAAAACCCTTTCACGACTAACAAGAAGCAGTCTTGCAGGCTCATTATGAATATGCAACAATTTGATCCTGACACCAGACAGACAGCAGAGTCGAGCATTCAGTTGACCACTCTGCCTCACTGGTCATCCACTCAACACCCTGAGATATGTGTTTGTAATGTACATGTGATGATTGGCTCAGCAGATTGGTGAAAAATTGGTCATTTCAAGGGTGTTCCGGAAGCATTTCTGTGCACTTTTTTGGCCAGGGTTTTTGTCCGAAACCTCGCCAAAACTCCTCGGCACCCATCTCACCTCGTCATCATTTCCGCGGTGCACTTCGGCAAGCGTACTTCTTGCTCAGGAATCGCTCTCAATTCGGCTCTATTTGTCACGTGACACACATTCGGTCATTTCGGTCATCATTTGGTCCTCGTCCGCAAAAGGAAAACCCTTGGGCGAAGCTGCCAGATCGGTCTGGACTGCGAGTTTTCCTACCACCTCCGTCTCCCCTCTCTTCACGCCCAGCAACTTAGGCGTTGGGAAGCGTCTGCATTTGCTACAGAACAATGTCTCAAGGCATCAGAGTCTCGAAATCTCTTAGATTCAACCAGCTTTGTCGCTCCCGAATTACTTTCTCATGTACAAGAAGACAACTTCATCTGACCGCTTCAACACATGCTCATCCCGTACCCCGACGGTCATTTTCTACATCAATACCCACCCAAGCGGCACTTGCGACATCTCTACCCACTCAGCCTACTGTTGTCTTGTTCTCTCCGTCGAAGGAATATATAGAGCAAGAAGAGCTGGACGTCGAGCTGCTACCACCAGAACAAGTAAAGCTGGAGATTACTGACCGTGCTGCTGAGGTACGCGCTTTCGTCATTTTCACAACTTTCATTTTGGTCAATTCTTCTATAGCAACTGATGAAGATTGCTGAAAGGCAACAAAACTCGGAGGCAGCACTCAGAATTGCCGTCGAGTCTGGAGGATGTCACGGATACCAATATAAGATGGAGCTCGCGACGAGTCGTTCACAGGATGATTAGTGTGTATTGCCTACCACTTTCTCTGTGCATTTATCTGACCTTCTTGATCCTCTGCAGTCACTTCAGCCATCCCAGCATAAAGCCTTCGAATATCCTAGTGGACGCCGTCTCTTTATCCCTCCTCAATGGTTCTACGATCGATTTCTCAACGGAACTCATAGGAAGCAGTTTCCGAGTGGTACATAACCCCCAAGCGAAAGGCAACGGATGCGGCTGTGGTGTGAGTTGGGAGTTGAAGGAGTGAAGGACATCGTTAATTGGACGGAATTTCAAAGGTCTGATGTATATTATTCTATCTGTATCGATACTACTATTACAACCACCTCATGGCATAGATGGAGAAAGAAATCATAAAGGACGTTAAGGAATGTGTGTATGCAAGGCGGTTCAATTCGGTGTCGTGCGACAGAGCCTCAGAGAGCTAGCTTCTTGCCTTGCTTCGTGATGGGGTCAAAGGGCGCCAACTTCCAGATGCTATCGCCCCTTGATCAGATTCAAGATATCTTGATCAGCAAATCCACTCACGCCGGATGGGCATTGACGAGCCCTGGCATAGCCTTGATAGCCTCCTCAGAAACAGGTGGCCAATGCTTTGAGGTCTTCGGGTCATGGTGGGACATGCAGAACCTATCGCTAGGTTATCAAAAGAGTTGAATCTCTAATAGAACAACACTCACGGAAGCAGGACGGTGACGTCGCTGTTGCTCGCCAACCAGATCATATTATCTCAACGAACGTTAGGGAGAAATACGAGGAGCGGAATTGTTGCAAGCCTACCTTTGATTAGACCAGCCAGCTGGTCGTCGGAAACAGCCTGGGGCAGCGCCTCGCTTTTGAATTTCGGGACCTGCTTATGCAAGACTTCGAGCAGGACACCTTCCATGCTGGTTAATGGAACCAAGAGGCGAGCGCTACTGAATGTCTTCGGGTCCTGGTTGTGTGAGTTCGTTCAATGAGAGAGAATCAAACTGACATGAGCGGTTACTCACCTTCTTCCAGCCGCTGACGGATCGACGCAAGATGTTCAACGAGGCAACCGCAGTGGCTGTAGTCTTGTTGGCCGACCAGCGGAAGGATTTGCAGTGCTGAGCAAGCGCCTGGAAGAACTCTTCGTCGCCTAAAACCCCACACGTTCAATTGCATCAGTCTACCCGCCCCTTCAACAACTCGTTGAATTGACCTTGGATGTGCAATATCAGCATGTCGCAGACGGTATCGACGTATTCCATGAAAGGCTGGAACCCAGACTGCGAGCCAGTCGTCACTTTGGGTGCCACATCGTACAGCACGTTTAAGCCGCGTATTAACGCGTTCTGGTAGAGTAAACGACAGTAAGAAAGTCTGCCCACGCGTCACACGCGTCCAATGTACCTTCATGAATGTATTCTGATAAAGAAGGGCATCACGAGCTCTGTACAAGTTGATAAGTTTCCCTGTCGCGCCAAGAAGTGCTCGATTCAACTGACTTTAATTTGTCGAGATTATCAGGGATCGTGGGCAGTAACGCGAGAGGGAAGGGCATCGCAGGACTAAATGGGGTTCGCAAGAAAGAAAAAGGAAGTCGTGGTTCAAGTGGAATGAAGAGAAGAAATGTTACTGGTGAAGTGCTTTCATGTTAGAGTGCTTATATACGCCGGTCACCCCTGCTCGTGCCCTTTGTCTCTATCACAACACGCTACAACTCGGGCCACCGCTTGACAGGAAAAGACATTGGGTGTCAAGCACGTCTTAGCATTTTCGCGTGGCTTCAGCCTTTACATTCCAAATCTAGTAAAAAGAATCCCAAAAGGTGTCGGATTGCTTCCGCGGCCACTATGGACACGTCGTGGCCATTATCACCATCCTTTCAGATACTGATCCCGACACTGCCATTTGCGCCTTGCGCCTTGCACGTTGGATATGTCAGTGGAAGCCTGTAAAGTTCAACTCATGATCGGGCCGGTGGTCCAACCCCCACTGCTTAATCTTGTCGTAGTTCCTACATGTGTGGATGACGTTCCCCACAACACGGACCTCCTCCACTCGGTCGATCCACTGCCACACGAGGGGCGTAACGTCCGCAGAGCAGATCAGGGACTGACGGATGCTTTCGATGCAGTGGCTCCAGTGTTTCGCGTCGAAATGGTTTGTCTCCGTATAGCAATCCGCGCTAATGGCTTTGCGAAGCATATTCTACGGGGATAGCGTTATGTCAGAGACAAAGGGAATCAAGAGAAAGAGCGTGGTCTTGGACTAACTAGGCAATGGAGTTGGTGGAAGACGTCGAGTTGGACCACGTAGTGGTCTTCATCTCCAGGTAAGCGGTAGGTGTAGTTGACGAGGTGAGATGCCTCTTCCTTGGTTATACGCGAAATGCCAACTACGAGGAGAATCGTGAAATGGGACTGGTCCGCTTATTTATTATCTTACATTTGTAGAGATCTTCCCAGGCAGCGTCCGGTTCAGGGGACGGCGGTCGCTGGTACACACTCTTATCCTCCCCAAACCCCTCGTAGAATACCTTCGTCTCGTACCCTAAGAGGCCTTGAACGGGCGCTAAAGGTGGTATAGTCAGGTGGCATGCACTTTACAACAGCAAGGATTACTTACAATACAGAGATTGGGGAAAGATGGTTTTTTTTGGCCCTCTCTGGAGATAGGAGGCGACGCCGATGCAGACGAGGGAGACATTGAGTATAGCTTGGATCACCACCAGACCCATAAGACGCCGTACGGTGCGACGACATACTGGCTCTTCGCGTACCACGGTCGAGGAGGGATTGGGATCAGTACTGGAAGAAAGCAACGACAGATCCTCGAGCGAATCCTGTCAGGAAAAATGGTGTAAAGAGACAGATTTCATGATGCATGCAGCGGAGACGACTGGCGGGGTCTGGTTTCAATTGACCCTCCTGGGCCGGTTGAGGCAAACAGTGAGGCGGAGAAGCTCGTCTCTCTCCTCCCACGTACCCCTGTTTCCGAAGTGGCTCGTACAAAGTTTCGGTGGTCCTGCGTTCATTCGATTGTCCTCGTACACGTTTGCCAAGCGGGGAAGTACTCGATTAACAACCTGGGGCGGGGCCTCATCAACGAAGAAAGCACAACAACTGGTTATCGCGGAAATAATCCTTCTGGTGCCATTAGTGGCGTCGTTATCAGGCGTTGGATGTCGTTGGCCGCCGCTATAATCTTGACGAAGAGGAGGAGGTCACGTAGGAAGGGCATAACCCTGGAAAGCACGTTGGTGAGAAGACAATGTGGCTGATAGACTGAGGGTGCAAAGGTTGCGGCCCCGCATCGCGTGCTAGTATAACTGAAAGCTTGATACACAGATGCTGCGCTCATCTGGGGGCTAATCAGCACCTTAATTAAGAATCGAAGATATCGTCCACGCATGACTTGAGACCTCTGTAAGTGGCCATGGGCGCACGACCTGATTGGCCCACATTCGACATGCGGGGAAATGGTGGCTTGAGATGCTTCCGCCTACGCCAGAAGAAAAGAAAAAGCATATCTTCCATTATGAAGCGCAAGGAGGGCGGATAGGTTGAGATGACCTCGTCTAGTCATGGAGTGGCGAGAATGCTAGTCACGGTCAAGAGAACGACGAGGAATAGGCCGCGGAGGTCCTCTCATTCTCAGAGTATCGTCTAGGTTGGCGTGATATAAGAAGACAGTGTTGAAGGCGAGGAGAGGCATTGCATCTGCAATACTTATCGGCTATGAAGTCCTTTGCTGCTCTTTGTGCTGTTCTCACTCTTGCTATCGGTGTCATTTCCGCGCCAGTCGCCGAAAACGGCCTTGCAGAGGTAAATCAGCCCACGACATGATTACACTTGCACTGAAAGAATAGAATGCTTACAGTGATCTCATTACAGGTCGACGGAAGTAATATAGATTGGAGTGGGGCCATGAGACGTGCTGATCCCATAGTAGGACACAATTTCAGTCCTAATTCATCCTCAGCTAACGGCACTTGCGTACAGGTCGAGGAGGGTCGCAAGCACCGCGGAGGAATCAAAGGGAAAGGCGACAGCGCCATGGTAGGACATCTTCGCCCACACAGACGTCTCATACTGATGTTCACGGTGCTGCAGGTCGACGAGGGCCGGAAGCACCGTGGAGGAGTCAAAGAGAAGCCTGTTGTCGCTACTGTGCGCCATAGCTTCTTCACAAGTCGCGTCTTTCCTAAACTAACGGACGCCTGGGCTCAGGTCCACGGCGGGCTGAACGGGAAACGCGACCCCGATAGTGAATGCCAGGGCTGCGTAGTGGTGGTCCAGTAGAGAAGCAAGTAGTCGGAAGGAACGAGCGGCAAGTCAACGCACGTTCGACTGATGTTCGCCTAGCGGATCCTCCAACCGAACTTTCTGCTTATCGTAAGTATTTCTTGATGGACATCTTGCAAAGTAGTTATCAGAGTATCACGGTCGATATTGGTCAACGAGAGACATTCGGGATTTTTTGAAGAGATGAACGTTTGAGAGAAGGTCACATTCAGGGAAGAAACGGATTTGGGCGATTGTGCCTGCAGACTCACAGGGAATTCACATGACATCATCGGGTGACGCGGTCATTCTGGCTGTCAGAGCTTGAAGGGATTGAAGGGGCATAAACGTAGCAAGTGCTAAGTGGGCAGACTCGGCTGCGTGCTCGAGTGAAAATGCAGATAGCAAGACAGCTGATACAACAAGATGCGTTAGACTGGAAACGATGTGCTATTTCTATGCATGCTCAGACGAGACAGAACTATGGCTATGGATGGATGGAAGAAAACAAGATATAACGGTAGGGCAGTAAATCGAAAAAAAAAAAAGTCCAGCGACATACATATATAACGGCGGGCGCTGTGCCCTGAAGATCCGACAATTAGCAGATATGCAGATATATGGTGGGGCGTAGCAGTAGAAGGCATTTGCGCAAGCTGGAGTGAGCATGGTCTCAGCAGACGACGCAGCATCCCCAGCTCCTGCCCTCCTCCCCCTGCAACGTCCCTCGCCCACTGCTTCTTCTCCGATGATGCCGTGTGCCCTCCGAGGTCGCAATGCCGTGGCTCGGCACGCCGTCTCGCATGAGCATACTAGCCCTGGTCGCGGTCTCGAACACGTCGTCAACACCTTCGATCTTAAGTGCAGAGCACTCTTTGTATGCTCTGGCACCGATGGAGTTGGCAATCCGTTCGCCTTCTTCACGCGTTACCCAGGTGCGAGGGGCATCTGGATTGAATTCGGTAGGGCGGAGGTCAGCTTTGCAGCCAACGAGGATGACAGGGATGGTAGGCCCGCAGATACTTCGAACTTCCTCGATCCACTGTGTGTCCATGGTGTTGGCGGAAATGAGGCAGTGCAGGGTCAAGAGGAGCTTACCTTCGTGGAAACGTTTTCTAGGGAGTCCGGAGTGTCGATGGCGAATGCAATGAGGATAACATGGGATTTGGAATAGGACATTGGCCGAAGGCGCTGTGCCGGGGTTTAAGCATCAAGCCGATGAGCGTTGACTCGTAATGAAACATACCTCATACTCCTCCTGGCCGCTGCCGACCGAGAATGAAGTTCTTGTCGGTCAGAAGTCTGCGCGGGACTCAAGAAAGACATACGCTGTATCCCACAACGCCAGCTGGACAGGCTTCTCGTCGAGTCTGATCTCAGCGACATAGTTGTCAAATACAGCTGGTGACGGAAGGATGCGGGTTGAGATATAGTTGCAATGAGGTGTGCTGCGGATAAGACGTACTAGGTTGCTAAAATGGAACATGCTAGCGGTCAGAAACACGCCATGAGTGGATTGGACGAGAACGCACGTATTCCTTTGGGAACTCGCCGAGGGCGAATGAGCATAGCAGAGAGGTCTTTCCACAGGCACCTGTTGAGCAGTGAAGGAATTAGCACACTAGTGTATTCCTTAATCGCGTCTACATGCCGTCTCCAACAATAACGAGTTTCCTTCGGATCTGTAGTGCGCGAAGTGGGTGAGCCCGACGGAAATGGAAGGACAAAGGGCGACACTACGCACGGGTGTCTGGGAGGACATGGGAAGTGTCGGGGTAGATGGAATAGAGAGGAATAAGATATAGGTTGCAGCGGCGCGGAGGCCTGTGTGGACGGACGGAGAGAGGTGTCCGAGTGAGAGAGAGACGGGATTTGGTGAGCGTCGGACACAGTTGATGGCCGTGTTGTGGTTTGTTATGAGCAGAGCGCATAGCCAAGCCAGATGACATCATTTTAATTCTATTGCTCTACCCGGGCCTTGAGCGCCGCCGCCTGCGCGTCAAACCCGGCCTGCAGCCCCTCCGCAAAAAGCCAGTCCACAACATGTCCCACCGGCCCATCGAACACCTCCCGCGACTCGTAGTACGTCCGTCTGCCGGGCAGCGCGCTCAGCGCCTGCCACCGCTCCGCGTCCAGCACAGACTTGGGCAGAAATATCTGCCTCCATGCGGCCCGGTGCCGCACCCTGTCCAGCGTCGTTATGTTCTCGAATGACGTTTGCATGTGCAGCAAATTCGCGTCCGTGTTCTCGTTAACCGGCATGGGGAGAGGGGGGATTTGCGCCTGAATGATCAGTCGCTGGTTCTCGTGGGGCGTCTGATCTTCGAGTGGCACCCATATCGCGCTCGTTACCACCTGCGACCTATGATGGCGAGGTTATCGTTGGAGCTTGTCGCGACCGCTCGCACTCACCTAACGAATGGGTTCCACTGCGCATACGACGGAAAATCAAGCAATGTGTTCCAGACTTTCTCAATCGGCGCGTTGATGATGACACTGGCTTGTACAGTGAATAGTCCTGTCGCAGCTGGCGGCAGATTCGACGGTGGAGTTTGTGCACCGGCGCAGGAAGCCCCGAGAAACACGATTAAGCTCGCAGACCATAACATCGCGAGTTTGTTGGACAAAAGGCGTCGATAGAGCCCTCTTTTATGGGTAAATCATAGCCACTAGTTAGGAATAGTGCTGTCGCTAACATTGAACGATATTCCTCGAGGCTGTCAGTCTGACAGCGCAGATCCTTGGAGCGAGGCCACCGATGAGAATCTCAAGGACCAATGAAGGGGTCTCCCTGTGTCGAGGTAACAGCGCTTACTGAGCCGGGAAAATAAGAAGAGCAATAATAGCACTCGGCGGCATGCTACCAAGTGTTTTGCAGCCAGAAATTCCGGGGAAGCACGGTAAGACAAGCGAGCCTCCATCCGTTGACCAAATGACGAGCGTCGAATCAGTGTATGTCGACCATAAGCACAGCTTTATGACAGTCGACTGGCCGCCGACAAGGCTACGATTAATAAAGCAACGTAATACATGGTCCGCTTGTGAAAAAATCAGCAAGGATGAACAGTCTTTCCAGCCACTTCTTCCGTTTTTATTAACGCTTGCGCTTTAGAGGATTGATAGCCTGTGCACAAAGAGGGCCTTTCTCCAACGCGGCGTGTTCGGGCGAGTCCCTTTCAATTCCGAGATCGTCTTCCAGATTTTTTGCATCCTGAGGAGGCAGAGGGTCTGTCGCCAGCTGCCAGAGTCTAGACAACGAAGTAGCCACCAACATGAGTCTCGACAAATCCAGAGGTCCAAAGCAGCCAGTCAATTAGGGAGAGGCCCGGAACATACGTCGTGAACACCTTTCTTCTCTTGATCCATTCCGGCCGCCACTTCTCCCAGTCAGCATACACTCGAGCACGCTCTTCTGCAGAGACGGGGGGAGCTCCTGAGCGCAGAGGTTGCAAGGACACCATCATCTGTGCTATCTTTGTAGAGAAGGTTTAGACAGGAGCGACTGTGCATGGAACGCGCAACCACACCGCTTTCTGAGTATCAGCAATCTGTCGGTCTATTTCCTCATCCGTAGGTGTCGCCTTGGTCTTTGAGAGCTCTGTACTAAATTATATGCGCGTTGTTTCGAGGGGATTCGAAGTAGGATCGAACCTGATGAATAGGACTTGACTTCGGCAGCGAGAGCCTTGTTCTCATCCTCGATTTTCGCAAGTTCGCTCTTGAGATCAGTTATTTTGTCGGGAGGCAAAGAATCGATCTTGTCTTGGTTGTACACGAAGAAGGTGGTCTTGCCTGGAAGATATGACACGTATAAGACGACGTTGACGCGGTGAACTTCATTCAATGCACTCACCATACACCTTCTGTGTCAGCTCTCCCTTTTCCGCCAGTGCGACGAGGATTTTCTGCGTGGCGGTCTTGGGAACAGCTCCTTTCAGATTGGCCGCGACGTCGACAGCGCCATATGGTCGATTCATCTGCTCGGAGTGATAGGTGGGGAGCACGACGCGTCTCCGATAACGGGGAGTACCTTTTTGACATACTCCAACACCTTGTCCTCCGCTGCACCACGGTCAGAAATGCACACAATAAGCAGCAGGCGGCGAACCTTCTTGTCCTTTCAGGACGGCGACCTTGGCCTCTTGTTTCGGTTTGGTGGACATGTGGGCCAAGGGGCAAGAGGAAAGAGCAGCTGGATCCGGCCAGACGCGACGCGTGAGGGCAACATAGGGACTCGGCAGGGAAGATGCCGGTGGTGCCGACCCAATGAGCCTCTCAGAGCTTGGTGAATTTGTCAACTAGTCGGGACTCGTTGAACGGTACTCTTCCCCACTCCTTACCCACCACCCGCCTTTGGCCCTGGGTCTCCCATTTCCTTGCACTTGCCCTGCGAACACCTTTATGACCACCCAACGTCGCGAATGAGTCCCAATGCCGCTCCGACGAAGCAACATGACAAGCAATCGCTGCACTACATCATTCGCTCTGGTCTCGCTGGTGGAGTCGCGGGCTGTGTCGTATGTCCTCTCCGCGTTTCTTGGTTTCTTCATACTAATCGTTTGGGCACGTAGGCGAAAACGGTAGTTGCACCTCTCGACAGAGTGAAGATCCTCTTTCAAGCCTCTAATCCCGAGTTCAAGCAATACGCTGGTATGTTTCTCTTGCATCAGACGTCATACAGCCCTTATCGTGAACTAGGATCATGGAGCGGAGCGTTTCGCGCAGGCGCCGAGATTTATCGACATGGAGGCGTCCGTGGACTCTTCCAAGGCCATTCCGCGACATTACTTCGCATCTTCCCCTACGCTGCCATAAAATTCATGGCATACGACCAAATTCACTATGTGAGTTCCGGTTGCTCACGGTAGAATGACGGCGTCGTCTGACATCATCGCAGATCCTCATGCCCACGCGACAACAGGAAACCAATTTCCGACGATTTGTAGCAGGTGCACTTTCTGGTGAGTTTGATGAAACTATCAGCAATCTACTCGTCTCTGACACGTGTGGCGTGTGTAGGTACTGTGTCGGTGTTTTGCACGTACCCTCTCGACGTTATTCGCGTCCGTATGGCGTTCCACACTCATCAGGCTGACAAGTCAGTCCCGCCCACGCGTCCATCTTTCCTTGGGGAGGCGAAATACATTTATCACGAAGGAGCAGTCTCTGCTTCTGCCTCCGCGTCCGAAGGGATCGTCTCACAGAACGTTCTCACTCGTTTCCCCGTTCTCAAATTCTATCGCGGCTTCACCGTCACAGTAGCTGGAATGATCCCGTACGCCGGCGTTTCCTTCCTCAGCTGGGGTTATCTGCGTTCAGTTTTCCTCCCTCCCTCGAAGGCCGGCCATAAACCGGCAACACCCATCGCGGATCTCGCCATTGGCGCAGTCTCAGGCGTCGTGGCCCAAACAGCGTCGTACCCATTCGAGGTGATCCGCCGAAGGATGCAGGTGGGTGGTCTGACGCGACCAGACAGGTGGCTTCGATGGGGCGAGACGATTCGTACGATATGGCAGACGGGTGGGTGGCGCGGGTTCTACGTAGGTTTGGGCATAGGCTATCTAAAGGTAGTCCCGATGACCGCCGTCAGCTTCACCGTGTGGCAAGGAGGAAAGCGGTTACTAAATGTATGAGTAGGGAGAGCAGCTGCATTACACTATACTAGTAGTACTATAGAGGCTTGGGTAATCGAATCGGAGGTTGGATCAACGGATTGTCAATCACCTCAGTCATCAGGCTCGCTCTCATCATTGTTACAAGCTTCGGGGTACCATCTTCCTTTCAAGTCGCGGGATAGCCCCTTCTCTTCTCTCTTCTTATAGGATGCTGCTGCCAACTTGCACGAAGCTCCATCATCGTCAAGAGTATCACGTTCGGCACTAACACCGTCGTCTTCACTTTGCCTCTTCATTCTCGTGGGTAGGGCCCGCCGCTGCCCCTTTTTGCCAATCTGCGATGGACGTAGACCATCCAGAAACCTCGTCAGACACTGGAAAGAAGGAGAAGAAAACGCGCAGGCGTCTGCGGCTTAGCTGTGTGGAGTGCACCAAGCGGCGTCAGGTGAGAGCTGGTTCAAAGATAGCCCCTCTCGAGCACCCATAAGCTTCCTCGACAACTGACACTTCTATTTTTTCCCCTACTCTCTATTAGAAATGCGACCGCAATCACCCCTGTTCTCTCTGTGTCTCCCGAGGAGTTGCCCACCTATGTCGGTGGGAGAACGTCCCGGTCGCCCGTCCCACACCAGGTCGTCCACCTGCCAGTGCCTTTCAGCTTCAACCTCATCTTCAACCTGAAGCATTCAGCTCGTCTGGGGAGGATCCAACAGTTGCAGACCTCACGCGGCGCATTGCAGCCCTTGAGAAAGAGCTGGAGGCTGCCCGCAAGGGGACCCCTAGCCAATACAGTAGTAGCACCAGCAGTTCCGGGTCCCCTGCTGTAGCGTTTTCGTCTGGAAGTGGGACGGTGTCGACGCCGTCCACGACAGACGTCGGTCCATCCGGCAGCACGAGCTCGCTCGCGTCGCCGAACACGAGCCTCTTCGGGGTTTCGCAACAACATCCATCGACTGAAGCCCTGAGCAGTCTGAATGACCGCGGAGCTGACAGTATGCACGTCGATTACCCGCTTCAGCCGCCTTTGCTGGACACGGTGCTCTCGTTCCAAATCCAAGATGCGACATACACAACGACGTCGACTCTTGCCCAACTCTCCCTAGCGCACCACGGTGAATTTATTGGCCGCGGCGGGCTTATTTGTGCACTCCATACGGTGAGCCTTTTCTGTGAGTTGTCGTCCGATCTTGGATAGGCTAACCTTAATCTGCTGAAAGATCTCGTCAAAATCGCGGCCGCGCTTCTTGTATGCCAAATCTACAGATGCCACGACAGGATGTACAGCACCCGTCCAGAAGTTCTCCAACATACCATATGTCGGTTCCGTCGAGGAACTCATGTCAAGCCTCCCTCCGCGTCCGGTCGTGGAGATGCTCGTAAATTGCTTCTTCGTCGAAGTCAACTGGCGGTACGGGATCCCGGAGGAGTGGTTTAGCGGGGCCCTGGCGCAGATGTACGCCGCGCTGGAGGAGAGCATGCACGACTTGCAGATCAACGCGAACTGGTTGACGCTGCTCTTCGCTATCATCGCGTCTGCCCCGGAAAGCTCGTACGCGGGCGCCCGCCGCGCGTACCCTGAGGTTGGTCCGTGGCCGAGCGACGACTACTTCATGTGCAGTATGATGGGCCGTCGCATCGCTGAAGATGAGTACTTGAACCTCCCGAACATGTCGTTCATGGTGTCAGCGGCCGACGGCACCGTCCTGGGCTGCCTTGCGACGCCGCTACTGTGCAGCTACCTTGCTGAGCGGGGCAGGATTAGTGAGGCGTGGAAGTTGGTCGGGTACGCGATACGCAATGCCGAGGCGGTGGGGATGCACTTTGACCCCGACTGGAAGTTGTGGCAGATGATGTCGGGGGACGAGAAGCTGCTGAGAAGGAGGGCGTTGTGGGGACTTTTCATAGCAGACAAGTAAGTCGTTCGACCTTTAATTTACTACGGATTTAGCACTTAGTTGTCTGTCAAGGACATACGCCTACATCCTAGGCCGTACTAATGTCCTTCGCCGAGCGACATGTGCTGTTGCCCTTTTCCCCACTGAGAATTCGGATGGTTCTCGGAACTGGTTCAACGCCGGCCAAAATGCTATCATAAGCTTAATGGAACTGGTGGCTGAGGGTGCACAGAGGGTGCTACTAGTAGGTGATTTGTTTTGTTTTGTTGCTGTGACATTGACGGCATATGTAGTGTGTCGGTGCAACCTATCCTGGTTGTCAAAATGCCCTCGACATGGACCGCAAGTTTGAGGAGTGGAAAAGGCACCTTGAAGCTGAATATCAGCCCGGCTATGATTTACGTTCGATTGGAGATCTTAGCCCGAGCGAGGTGCGGTTGATTGCATGCCAAAGATACCTCCTCCATACGTGGTATCTCAATGGACGACTAAAGCTTTTCATTTCATCTACCACTGGCCAAGAACGCCTTTTGCAACCACCACATCTTCTTCGGGAGAACATGGAAAAATGTCTTTGCCTGGCCTTCCAGGTCATACGATTCCAGATTGCAACATTCCACACCATCGACCACTCCCATGTCGACACGATAGGGCCGATTTACCCAGGAGGGTGTTGGCTCTTTGAGGGCTGTTTCTCCCTTTTCGAAGCGTCAGTAGCACTCTTCACGGGCTTGGCCCAATATCCGATCCAGGAGAAGATGCTTGAGGCTAAATCCGCCATCGAGTCCGCCGTGGCCGTTTTTGGCGCCGTAGCGAGACGAGAGGAAGGAAAGAAGAGGGAGACGGCTGCAAGGGCAACTGAGCTACTGACAACGATCCTACATCAACATTGGTCGGAGGCAAGCCAATCATTTCAAGCCACCAAGATAAAGGGCGAACCCGATGACGCCGAGGACCTGGAGGGGAGCAGAGTTATGCCCGACCTGCAGCAATTCATTTCGCCCGCTCTCAGTTGCATGAGAGATAGCGATAACGTTCGCAGCGCCGAGTTTCCAGCTGGACGAGGCGGGTATAACAGATGAAAAGTCCGGCCCACGGCGACAGCTAACTTGGAAACGGTGCGGGAATTGGGCGGGGATCAAGACATAGTGATGGTCTTGGTGTTGAGTCTCCGGCGCTGTGGCTACAAGTTGAGGCGCACTACGTGCCTGTGGTGGTAGAGGAATTTTTTCAAGGTCGGCAGTCCACAGGGTCATACACAACAGAAGATTGTCAAGGCAGTTGTGGAACGTATCAAGGGATGTTCTGCTCGGACGGCCTCGAGATGTGACGGAGCATATGGACTTGCGATGGCTTGCGAGAAGCTGTCAAGTCAAGAATAACATGGGGGCCCACACGATGGATTCGATCTGCAGAGCTTGCTTAGACTGATCGCGGGCAAAGGAAGCAGTAGTGCAGAGCCCGTGTGATAGATTAGGGCAAATTTGGAGTGCATGAACGGTGTCGAATGGGAGCATGCCATGTTCAAGTTCCCATCTCCCGCCACGAGCGCTTGAGGTGTCCTGAGTAAAATAGGTGCAAAAGCAATGGTGTGCGGTGTGCGGTGAATCTTTGGGCGAAGTTCGTTGTCGTCGTGGGGATCGATGGTGAGCGCTGGGCGCACGGGGAGCGACGAGAAGAATGCGAATGGGACGGAGATGAGATAAATCCGAGAGCTGGTTATGGGCTGTCCCGATATGGCAGGTGATCCCAGCCTGCACCCCGCGAGTGCCACAGCTTGTCCCCAACCACGACTGCCACATACCCCCGCCCGACTCCTCGTTCATGACGGCCCCCCGCCCGCAGCGCCCCCAGCTATAACCCACACAGCCCGGCCTCCCTCTCACCGTTTCAGCCGGGACCGGCTAGTTCACACAATTAGCCGATATCCAGTGATTAACAGCTTGGGCCTTTCCCCGCACTCATATAACGATCGTCGTCATCCCTGTGCCAGCCATGCCTGTCCCTCTGCGGACCCCATTTCATAAGGCGGCGGATGCAAAGTACAACGTCACCACAGAGTGTTCGTTCGCCCTCTCCCTTATGCTGTGAAACAATTAGCTCACCTGTTTTCTTAGTTCCCAGCCTGGGGCTGCACGCAGCGGCCGCAACTGGAAACGTAGGGCTTGTCGAATACGCCTTGGACCATGGCCAGCCTGTCAATTCGGTGCTGGATGGCGTTCTCCCTCTCCATGCCGCTTGTGCGGGCGGCAATGTACAAATCGTAAAGGTGTTGATAGATCATGGCGCGGACGTCAATGCACCTCGGTTCGTCTTGTCTCTCTTCTCCCCTTTCCTGCCTGCTTTCTATCTACTCTGTATCCATTCTCACTCAATAACAATTATAGGCTGCCAAGAAAGTACTCTGACAAGAACCGCGATGCCTCTGCTCCCATCGTTGGCACTTCGGGTTCCACCCCCCTCCACTTTGCCGCCGCAAATGGCAACACCGAAGTTGTGCGGCTTCTTCTCCTGCATGGTGCCCATGCCAATCGCGCGGACAAGCACGGCGTCACTCCAGAGACTCTCGCTCAGGAACAAGGTTGGCTGGAGTGTGCCAAGTTGTTGAGGGAGTGGATTCAGAACAAAGATCGCGACCTCAAAGAGCGAGAAGGCTACGATACGAGGACGCGGGCTGGCTCCACCGGTCAAGACCCCTCCGATACCTGTTCTGCGCCGCGAAGACGAATACACGTAAAGCACTCGATTGATACCGCATTGAATATGCTTAAACCCACAGACTCATACTTCAAGGGCACCCAATCAACGCATACATCAACGCCGCCTGCATCTCCTCACAAGCCGTTGGGCGAATATACTTTCTACCCCGTCGATTCCCCTCCTCCCATCGATCCCGGTTCCAGGCGCCCTTCCCTTCCCCAAATACTCCAACCTCCACCTCCCAACGAACCAGGTAGGAACCGCAAACCATCTTCAACAGTTTTGTCATACGACCGCCCAAGGCAACGGCGACCTCAGTCAGCGGGTACCGGCGCTGATCGAAACGACGGTAAACCTCCACAGGATTTTGTTTATCCTTATGGCAGAGGAGGCTCCGGCCGCAAGCTAGGTAGCAAATACTCCTTGATCAACATCTTCAAGAAAGCACAGGCTCCTGATGGTCTTGAAAGCACCACTTCCGAGTCTGGATCCACACACGACAGTCCCGCTGCGTCAGTTGTGTCCAATGGTACTCCTCCCCCTCTCCCAACTACCCTCGGCTCCGCTGCACATGCTTCAACTCCTGACTTGTCGGAAGGCGTCCGCGGGGGTGTTCATCCTATCCGTGCGGGATTTATGCACCGTGGTAGCGATGCATCCACGAAAGGTGGTCGGGTCACCCCAAATCTGCCACCAATGCCCAGAAAGGCATCCGGAAACTTTCGGACACCACCACGAACCAACGCGCCTCTTGCAGTTGAGATGCACCTCGCGCTTGCGCAGCAGCAGCGCACAAAGGTGGGCAATGGTGATTCCGATCCAACGTCGGGCGAGAACGAGAGTTTCAAGCCCTCGAGCCCATTGGCGAGATTCAATCAAACACGCTCGCCGCCATCCGCCACTGCTACACTACCAGATACAAGTCTAACACAGCCCGAAACAATCGACACCCCCCTCACGAGCGGCGAATTCGAGACAGGCAAACCCATCCCAAGCCCTAGCATGCGACCTGGAATTTTGAGAGGGCACAACCGCACGTCTTCAACAGGACAAGGATCCCCACTCAATTCGCGCACACTGCGATTTGATTCCACGTCGAGCGTCCCAGGCAGCGAGAGGAAAGCCAAGGACAGTCCGCGATCCGTCCCACTAGCTTTGCACTCGCACAGCAGCATTAGCTCCCTCAATAAATTCAACGCCCCGACAAGCCCTGAAATTGTCGAACCGCCGACCAATAACGAGTTTTCCAAATCTCCTGCAAGCAAGCAAGACCTGGACGACCCTGATCAAGACGAGAGCTATGGCGAGCTCATCGTCAACGCTAGCGACTTCCCTGGTGGACCCAACGTTCCATCCGTGCTTTTGCAGCGCCAGCGTGGTCTCTCCTTCGCCTCTTCTTCTCAATCGTCTCTGTCGCCAATCCT
The DNA here is from genome assembly GCA_013376435.1 of Cyclocybe cylindracea. Lineage (NCBI taxonomy): Eukaryota > Fungi > Basidiomycota > Agaricomycetes > Agaricales > Hemipholiotaceae > Cyclocybe > Cyclocybe cylindracea. Next base: position 871,092 of record MPNV01002940.1, read on the forward strand.
CTCCAGTGACTATCCTAACGATCCTTCCATGTCGAGCATCTCCTCTGAGTTCCCGTTTAGTATTAACCGTAACCCGCCGCCTCTACCAGTCGATGATGGCGACGACACCACACAACCTACTACTGACCGCCTTGCCCCCATGTCTCCAGATACCCGGGGGCGCGGTGATTCTTTGAGTAGTGACAGCACCTCGGATAGTCGCAGCAACCCGCCACTGAGCTCCAGCATTACCAGCGGAAGTGGCACAAGCGTGACGGTGTCCACACCTGGACTATCGACGATCTTGAGCCTTCCAGTTGAGCAGGACAAGACTGTAGAGAACGTCAAGAGGCTGGATGCATCCGACGACGACGATGAAGGTGTCAAAGCTGGGCAGAGATCGGCCAGTCTTGGCACCAGTATCAACGAAAGACGGGCGCATACACCCTTGGACATCGATATTTCGTTGATCTCGTCGCATGCTCAAGCTGAGGCATTGGTAGAACGAGCACGACAGGACGCCCTGGAGTCACTTGACATGGCTGGTGACCAGGATATTTCGCCACCCACGTCTGGCGCTGGTCGTACGCCGCTCAGTGCTCGCCTGGCTGCGTATGGCGAGAGTTTGGCCCTGGCGAAGAGGTTGAAAGAACAGAAGGAGAGGGAAGAAAAAGAGAATGCACAGCTGGTTGACTCATTGACGCCTGTTCAGTCGGCAAAGAGCCCTGATAAGGCATCTTTAACAGTCCCAATGAACTCTGCAGGCATTCCAAGGCAGAGGAGCCGGGACGGTGTCGAGAGACAGCTGAGCTTGGAACACAAGTCCGCAACGCGGGTCAAGAGAATTCGCAATGATCCTCGTCGACCTTCGACTGCTGACGGACGTATGTGTATTTCTCTTGTCTTGGTGGAAATATATTCTGACGCTATTCAACAGTTACTTCCAGGAAACCTGATACGTTCTTCAACGAACGATCGCCTACACATCATCCCTCGCGTTCTGCTTCCAATCAACCCTCAGCTTTCCTCCTCTCCATTACTTCGCCCAACCCACAAAGCACGCCTTCTCCACAGAACTTCCGAGCCTCACCTGAGCCCCTACGCGGGGCAACTCTCAAACCAGAATATTCTGAACCCTCATCCCAGTCACCGTCCCCCGGAGAGTCTCTCACCCGTATCAGCTCGGTTGATTTCAATAGCGAGGCGGACACATGTGAACCTGTGCCGACTGGCCCTTCCCCCGCACGAGCAAAGCACAGTAAGAAATTGACCAAGATGGGATACTCGGCCAATGAACAAGCAGAAGCCGCTGCTGCTACAAGGACGGCTACGACATCGTCGACGCCGCCAACAAACAAGCGGTTCGGTGCCTTGAAGAGTTTTTTCAAAGGCAAAGCATGAAGCGATACCCTGTGCTTGCGTCTGCGCCTCTATTCCATTTTTTTTCTCCGTTCACCCTATGGCCCACATCGAAGATGCAAGCACTTGTCCATTTGTTTTCCTCGCCTCTCGCGCCTCCTCAAGCCACCCCATAACTTTGCAGTGGCCCAATCGTCGCACGCACATTCCTGCTATTTTTCCTGTTGTTGTTGGCATTGTTATCGCTTCATTATTTCATCCCTATTCAACCCCCCCAGGCTCCCTAGGCTCCTTCAAATGTTGTATTCCAAGTGTACAGTATGTTTTCCCCCTTTCTCTCTCCGTCGTCCCTGTTGTCGATGGGACATCATGCATTTACATATATATTTTCATTCGCACTTGTACAAGCATTACAGTAGCATTACATCTTGCAAATTTGTACATTTTTGGGAATGGAAAGAAGCTGATCAGGTGAGCTTCGTGAGGGGAGGGCGAGACGACCGTCTTCAAGGGCGGGCAAGTTTAAATCCCTTCAACCTTGAGTTTGAACGTTCAAGCCAACGCAATAATTCCTGTCTCCCATCACCCGCAAGAAACCCACAATGGCTGAGGCGACGGAAACCAACAGCCCCTTTCCTCCTGGTCTGCTAACGGAGGAACATGAAAGGCAAATGCTGGCCATCCATGCCTGCTTGGAGGAATGGGTCAATGCGCACAATGACAGTCGAAAAAATGTGGAAGGAGCGAAGGAACGGCTCAAGGTGGCGACAGACAAATTAGCCAGTGAGTTTCCGAACTTTTCACTGGTCATATTTGTCGCTGAGTCGATATTGCGCTGAAGACCTCAAATCGACGCGCCGTATGCGTACAGTCCCGCACCGCCGTACACCTATCGCCAGGTCCTTCTTTCCTGTACCAGGACATACTGGCTCGCGCTCCTTGTAGCTCTCGATGATGAAAAAAGGCAGAAATAGCTCAGAGACTGGAGACGGTGCCGCCGTATGGCAAGCGGGTGCCGAAGCTCAAGGGCAAGAGATGCGTGCAAAAGGCTGGTGAGCTGAATGAGAGGGAGTACGAAGGACTGATGAGGACCGCGATGTTCGTTGCTATGGGATTGGTGCCGGACTTTGTGATCAAGTGGTGGAGGGAGCTTGGGGAGGTCGGTGTGATGAATTGGGAGGAGCAGGACTGAACCTGGGAGATAAGATTAGATCAACAACAACGTTGCCGGCCCGAACCAAACTTGGAATCTGAATCAAACACATGCATGCCACTTCGTTCTCTTCCACGAACTACCATTAGAGCCGACGCTCTAATTTTGGAGTGTCATTATACTCCTTTTAATGTCCCAAGGATATGCACGTATGCCGACTGGAGGGCATCGTATTTGCCCTACTTTTCTACCCAACGAATTACTGCCCAGGTATGGATATTCAACACATGGGTCATTCGGGTCTACAACGCACTTGCTAATGGCCAGCGCCAGAAGGCGGAGAGAATTTATCTTTCAGAAATTGGGTCCATTGACTAGTCTATCGGGAGATTCGTTTGTTCATGCCTGGCTCGAATGTATCATCGGTGAGTGCATTCTATTTTCCGGATGCTCTGGGCAATGGCTCAGCGTGCATGGTTCTCCTAGCGCATACTGTTCTCTGGAAAGACAAAGTGGAACACGACTACCCGAATCTATACAATCTTCTGTATGACAGCACAGAGAAGCTGGCGTTAATCATGGACTTCGATCTTTCGCCGCCTCGTTCTGCACACGGCGATCTACTCGACCGTTCACTCGGCTACATCCCCTTCGTAGCTCCTGGATTTCTGTCCGACAAATATTTGAAAGGTCTAATAACTCGTGAATATCACCATCAACTCGAAGGCTTCTTCTGGATATTGGTGTTCATTTTTCTTTCATACGAAAGTGGAAAGCGCACTTCCAGTCGCTTCTTGGACGATTGGATAACCCCCGTTCTCAGCGAATCCACTGAAGCAAAACACATTTTCTGCACATTCCATAGACTTGAATCCGCGGAAAAGGATGTGAAGGCCGACTTCAAACACTGGTGGAGACTGGCGCTCTGTCTATGCATCATCATCCAGAGTTGTGCCGTTCAGGCTGCTCTAGCTTCTTTGAGCTATCTCGTGGCAAAATATTAAATCCACATACCCACCCATCTTGCGAAATGTGGCGTATGTTTCTTGGGGGTTTGAAGAGCAACATGGAGCTTGGTTCCGTGACTTTCCTGTCGTTGACCCAGCGGTTGGAGGAACACCCACCAAGTCTCGAATGGCGGAACTCTGTTTACGCAATCTAATGAGGACGAAAAGAGTCGCACTATAGAACTTTCATACTGTATTCTATCTTTCGGTATTTACAGAAAGGACTGAAGGGTGGGCCTGAGTGGGAAGATAAGATTAGATCGCTAAAACCTCCGCATGTGAATATTTGATTCCCCGTGTCGCCGGTCCAACTTGTCTTGCATCCACTTTGAGACGCGACCCACTCAACCCTTTCCACAACTCTGAAAGCCGCGTAACACGATGCCAAAGAGAGCGCGAATTCATTTTGTCTCTCTGCGCTCGTCTCTCGTCAATCTTCCTATCTCGATCTATGGACCCTTAGTCGAACGGAGCGTTGTGAGTTTGGCTTGTGCTCGACACGCTTTGTGGAGCTGAATTCATTACAGCGACCTCAACATCTTGCGATTCATCTCTCTCTGGTACCAGATGGACAGAGCAGGCCTACTCAAGGACGCGTCGAGGCATATGTTGGCTGGACGGGAATGGCATCAGCGTCCTCGCTTGCACATTTCAACGCTGGTCAATCCAGCGAGGGTGGTTTCGAGACCATAGAGATTGACCCTCAATATGCTCAAGGTCTCGGATTGGCTCAAGGGGACATTGTAGGCACAGATCATATCTTTGTCGTGTTGCTTCTCTCTAAGTCCGCACTTGCAGGTCGAAATCGGACTCCTTCACGATCTCCCACACGCGAAATCAGTTGGAACAGAACCTCTGACCTCTGACGACTGGGAAATAATTGTACGTTGATCATCCGATGCTTAATGCAATATGTTGAAGAAGACACAAGGAAATTCACGCGTCGCATGTTGAGAACACGCTTCTTTCGCAAGTCCGGGTAGCAAAAGTAGGACAAGAGATAGATGTGTGGGTTTTGGGTAGAACCCGTGTCAGACTAAGAGTGAGTGAGTGATATCGAGGTTTCCTTCTATTCCAACGAGCCCTTACAACCCTTGTACAGTCAGTATAGATCCTCCAACCAAAGCAAACGCGCTCCTCCTCACCACCAATACCGAAGTCAGCATCGCCCCAAAGCTGCATCAAAACAAGCCATCCACTTCGAAGAAGGCCCTTGTCAATGGACATCCAACCTCGATCACCAAATCAACACTGAATGGTGTTGCAAATGTGTCACTTCCTCCCAGTGCATCGAAGGTGGAAGTGGAGTCTCTTCGTGTCTTGCCATCATGGTTGTTCCCTTCCCTTCCTGAAAGCAATGGTCCCGAACTACTTGCATTCGTCTCGCCCAAAACACACGCTCAGCTCCGTTACTCTGCAACCTCAAAAGGACCTCCACGTAGCGACACATTTTTCTGTGGGACATTAAAAGCTGCCCCCTCACCCGTTGACCCTTCGTCGCCCTCGACTCCGCCAGTTCTGGAGCCAACAGCACGTATCCTGAATGCCGCGTCTTCTGCGACAGCGGCCAATGGTATTACGTCTACTCGATCTGGGGAAGTGTACGTTGGTATCTCTGAAGATGTCCCATCGGGCCACATTGTGTTGTCAGCGTTGCCAGAAAACATAAAAGAATGGGATATTGTCAGGTATGTTGTCTCCCTTTCTAGCTCCTTAGGGTATATCTCAACCTCAAGGGCAGGGGATCTCTCGTACCAGACGGCGAGACAATACGTCTAACACAATCCCCTCAACCGCAAAGACCTCAGTAGGCCGTTCTATTAACTAATTCAGCTAGCCCTGTGCCTTAACATCATGCAGTACTACACACCCGTCAACATTCCTTGCTGGAGTCGATGACATTCTGGACCGTTGCGAGTCATACTGCACACGAGAACTCATGATTCACTCTATGAAGAACTCGATACATGGATGTACGTCACGTTTGCTTCGCCTCGAGGACCCGTTCTTACCAAGCGACAGTCTCGGGCCTTCTTGTCACAGGACGTTCAGGGGCTGGCAAGACTTCAATCATCCGCTCAGTGGCCAAGAAGCTACAAAAAGATCCGAGAACGTTGACTTGTGTGTGGTTTGTCAATTTCCTGAGAATGAAGCTAAAGGGCGTTCAGATATGCTCTACGTCGATGTGTCAAAGTTGTCAGATCAACCGGTATCTGCTGTCAAGGCCCAGTTCAACTACTGGTTCGACAAATGCGCCTGGCATCGTCCAAGCGTTCTCGTCCTCGACAATCTGGATAAACTGCTTGGTGCAGAAGTCGAGGTAAATTTCTCAATTGCTCTACCGGACCATCCTGTTCCTGCCAATCACCCTGATCTTTCAGCATGCCGACTCCTTCCGTTCAAGACATCTCACAGAAATATTTTTGAGCATATTCTCTTCGAACGCTCGGACTGCAGCCCTTAATACTCGAGGAATCCTTCTCGTGGCCACGGCTGATTCAACAGCGTCAATACACTCTTTTCTCAACAGTGCCCATATTTTCAAAGAGGTCGTGCATGTCACTCCCCCGAACAAAGAAGCTCGGAGAGATGTACGTGATCTTTCCACTGTCCGAAAGTGCGAGATCCCTGACACCCTGTCGTCTGTAGATCCTGTCCAGGCTCGTCCAAGACCGCCTTGAAGTCGCAAAAGATATCTCTCAGGATGAAGAATCACCCATCAATTTCACCCAGCTCTCGACTCAGACAGAAGGGTACTCTGCCACAGATTTGAAAGACTTGGTTGCTCGCGCAATTCATCAAGTCGCCATGAGGGCGGGCAGTGATTCAACAACCAAGGTATGCTTTCGTGAACTATCCCTATCCATTATTGTTCACCGATACTGACTGGTGCGCAGTTGGAACTCACCCAAGCGGATTTCGCTGCTGCGCAAGTGGACTTCGTGCCGTTGTCCCTGAGAGATGTTAAGCTCGAAAAATCAGATGTAGCGTGGTCCGACATTGGTGGTATGTGCGATTCCTTTCGCAATCTGCACCATGCTCTCAAATTGTTTCTGTAGGTCTACACGAAACCCGTCGCGTGTTGCGAGAAACTCTTGAATGGCCGACAAAGTATGGTCCAATATTCAAGCAGTCGCCTCTAAGATTGCGTTCGGGGTAAGTCTCCTGGCACTATTGCGCGTCTCCCGCGGTAATTCACCCTATTCTTTTCCAGCCTCCTTCTGTATGGTTACCCGGGGTGTGGAAAGACGTTGCTTGCGTCTGCTGTAGCTCGAGAATGTGGGCTAAACTTCATCAGTGTTAAGGGGCCTGAAATTCTCAACAAGTATATCGGTGCTAGTGAGAAATCGGTAAATGAAGATCTTCTGTATGTCCCATGCTTTCTAAAGCCTCTTCGTATACCAGGTCCGGGACTTGTTTGAACGAGCTAGTGCAGCCAAGCCATGTATCCTGTTCTTCGATGAGTTTGATGCCATCGCTCCAAAAAGGTAGCGGATTTTCTACAGTAATGAACGCGTCTCGATTCTGATATTGGAGCATTCACCAGAGGACACGATAGCACGGGTGTGACGGACAGAGTCGTCAACCAAATGCTTACACAAATGGATGGTGCTGAAGGGCTTGATGGCGTTTATGTCCTGGCTGCCACGAGGTTTGTAGATTCCCGCAAGCAGCTAGATAATGGACGTGTGCTGAATCCCGTTCAGCCGGCCAGACCTCATTGACTCTGCACTTCTTCGTCCAGGACGCTTGGATAAATCCCTCTTATGCAATATGCCTGGTGTTGGGGAACGGAAGGACGTATGTTCTCGTTTTTGTACTCGGAGCGCCGTTGCTCATATCCTCTGTTCTAGATTCTAATGGCAGTCGCGAGAAAGATGACTGTCTCCTCAACAGTCGACTTCGATGAGATCGCACAGAAAACGGAAGGGTTTTCGGGAGCCGACCTTCAAGCATTGCTGTATAACGCGCATCTGGATGTCATTCATGCATCCATGGCGGAAGGACCATCTGTTGCACCAAAGTCTGAGCAGCTGGATGAACAGCCCGTGGAATACGTCCAGATCGGTGGACCAGCTCAGAAGTCAGTGCTGAGCAAGGCAGAGGAGATAGCGTTGCAGCGGAGGGTGGGTTCAGTTCTAATTCAAAATTTCAACATCTCATGAAACTCCGCCTTTCTTCCAGTTGCGCCAGATCCTTCTGAGTTCCTCTTTAGGTGTGGCGCCGAAGCAAGTGAAGCCTACACCGTCACCGAAGAAGGTATGTTGGCTCGCTACAGTTCGCTTCCAGAGCATTCATCCACCTTCCCTAGAATGAAATTCAGCAAGAGCAGATCCTCAAGTCCCTCAAATCAACACGTCCGTCAGTCTCCGTCGACGAGCGATATCGACTTGCCCGGATGTAAGAAAGTGCACTGCATTTTCATCGCTTATGTGCTGACCTCCGTCTAGCTATGAAGAATTCGTGTCTGACCGCAGTGGGAACCTACCCGTCCCTCCTGAAGCAGGCGGGATAGGCCACCGTGCTACTCTCGCCTGAGAGTGGACCATCTAAGTAAAACACAGAGAACCTTGTATTCAAGGTCTTGCGACCATTTGGTACATCAAATCTCCCAATGTTAGGCAACAATGGTTACTCCGTTGGTGTTTGCGGTCTGCTCCCAACTCTCCAGCGCCACCTTCGCTTCTTTGTTCACAATGTCGTAAGCTTGTCGGACATGCTCTTCGGTCGTACGAGCAGCACCAACAGCAAGCCTGACACAGAAGATTCCGTTCAGACTGGTTTGCGTCAGCATGATGTTGTCTCGCGCTGACAGGCGACCGAAGAAGATGCGGTTTAGTTCGTTCAGCGAACCAAGAGAGAATTTGGGTTGGTCTGGAGATTCTGGTTTGGGAACAAGTCGGAAGACCGTCAGGGCAAGAGAAGGTTTCGTGACAAGCTGAAGATGCTCAGAGGTCTCAACCTGCTGTGCGAACAAGTTGTTGAGTTCGATGCACTGAAGGAATGGATCAGTTTCATTCCCTTTCAGTTGGAAGATATGGCCCAAAGACTCACCCGACGGATGTATTTTCTGAACCCCTCAACACCAAATCCGCGCAACACAAACCACAACTTCAAGGAGCGAAAGCGACGTCCCAATGACAGATGCCAGTTACGGTAATCAATGACAGTGCCAGCATCTCCATGTTTTGTCCTCAAGTACGTCGGGGTAATGTCCAAGGCCTCTGTCAGATTCTTCCTATTCCGAACCCATAGGGCTGAGCAATCGAAGTTCACAAGGCCCCACTAAGCCTAGGTGTCAATATTTGCGGTGTCGCCGGCAGAGAATACAAAGAGAATTCACTTTGTGGAAGTTGGTACAGACGGAGTCTGCGAAAGCGTTGAAGTCTTGCAAGTGGAGAACACCACGATTCTCTGGGCAGGACAGCGCAGAACCCGCCCATGCAGCGTCAATGTGGACCCAGAGAGATGGGTAGTCCTTAGCTTTGAAAGGGTTAAGATTCCAGCGACGTTTGGATGAAAAGGCAACTCGTACCGACTTCTCGAATTTCGGGGATGTTGTCCACAGCCCCGGAAGACGTGCTACCCACAGTCGCAACTACCTTTCCGTTAGCGGTGGGTCCGGCGTTGGAAGTTTGATTGAAAATTACCCACTCAAAATGAATGGATGACGCCCAATCCTAGCATCTTCCTCCAAGGCATTGCGAAGCGCTTCTCCGCGAAGAGAAAGCTGATCGTCCAAATCGACGTCGATGGCACGAACATGCACGCCAAACACAAGTCCAGCTTTGGATCCTAGAGAGTGTGTTTGGGATGTGGTGTATATGACAAGGTCTTCTAACTTGACGTCAGGATGTTCCCGCTGGTGGCGTGCACGAGCCGCAACCACGGTGACGAGGACTGAGTCCGAGGCAGTCGTCTTTCGCAAGATCGAAATGAGAAATTCTAAAAAGAAATATTGTTTTAATTGTCCATACCTGAATGACGCCTCCACCAACCCCAGACGCGTTCATAAAGGCAGGAGTCAAACCCAAGAGATTTGCTGCCCAGTCCATCACAATCGCCTCAAGTTCTGTGCATGCTGGACTAGCTAACCACTTTGGTGGACGAAGGTGAGCGATGCATAGACAATGTCTGCATAATTCATGACGCACATTGAACCCAGGGTTGCAAGTACTTGAGGCGTACAAATCGCCGAGCATCCCTTCGAAAGTGCATGCCGTTGGAAAATAGGCAAAGAATGATGGGTGTTGCCAGTGGGTCAAACCTGGTGGTTATCGCGTCAGATGCGCCATGTCGGTCCTGAAAAAAATATTGACCTGGAAGTATGAATTTCTGGTAGTCGTCCGCGATGACTTGAAAATCTTCCCCCTTCTCCGGGGGTTCAACTAGGGAAATCATGAGTAATCGGGTCGTCGATCCGTTGGGAGCTCAGGGAATATGTACGAGGAATGTGCTGCCTCAGGTACCCTGGCTCGACCTTGGACACGACAGACTTTTCCTCGAGGGAATAGTAGTAATTGCAAATGCGATCAATAGCCTGGTATCCGGCCTTCCTGAACCTGGGGGAAATTGACGGGTTCAATTTTAGGGAGTATCCATATGTTCAACGCAATCGTTAACCTACTGCTCAATGTCCATCGGAATTGTTCGTAGTTTTGCCTAATTTCGGGCTGTGGGTAGTATGTTGTTGGGAGAATAGAGAAAGGACCGGCCGGAGTAATGCTTTGTAAAGGTTGGAATAATCATGGCGCGAAGGTTCGGAGGAGGAGATTTGTAGGATCCGGCCTGTGTTCGGCCGACGCTATCTAGACCAAGCGTGGGAAGTGGCTCCTGCCAATTCTGTGTAACCGCGAATGATGTTGCAGACCACCACGTTGCGAAAATGGACGCGTCTCGGGTCACAGAATACGCCTCAACACTCTGTGAGTACATGCATTTATGGCCTAACTCGTTACATCTGACATGAAGTACTAGTGCGCAGCAAGCCGTGGCTTGCTGCTGCCCTGCTGGCGTTTGGGACGTTCAACGTTGCTCGAATTGTCTACCAGACCTTGTCCGTCCTGCTTCAGATCTTCGTTCTTCCTGGAAAGAGTGTACGTGCACCTTATCCTCTGCTACGAACAAGGGTCATCTCCATCCTTCGCTAGTTGAAGACATTTGGGGCGCGAAAAGGCGCTTGGGCAGTCATCACCGGCGCTACTGACGGAATCGGGAAGGAATTTGCTCTCCAGCTCGCGAAGGCAGGATTCAACACTCTTTTGGTTGCGAGGAATCAAGATTTGCTATCGGAAACTGCTGCGGAAATTGGTGTGTCTCCATGCCATGTAGTGCAGAACTAAGCTAAGCAGTGTCCCAGAGTCGAAATACAAAGTCCAGACTGCTACCCATTCAATCGACTTCGCCAAGGCAGACGCAAACGAGTACGCCTCGTTCTCTAGTTCTGTTGAGGGGCGTGATATTGGAGTCTTGGGTAAGTTTAGTCGTTCTACTTGAAAACCTGTTGCCTAGATCTTTTCAGTCAACAATGTTGGCAAGTCGCATGCGATGCCCGTATACTTCATCGATACTCCGAAGGATGAGGTGAAGGATATCGTTTCCATCAACGTGAATGCGACTTTACGGGTTACCTATGCCATCTTACCTGGCATGGTTCAACGGTGTGTAGGCTTCGAAGATCGTGACGACACGGGATTTCATCATTTGATTTTAGCAAACGTGGCTTGATTCTTAACATTGGATCATTCGCTGGTTCAGTTGCATCTCCCATGCTCGCAACTTACTCCGGCACAAAAGCTTTCTTGTCCACATTCTCGGATGCTTTAGGCGAAGAGGTGAAGAAGGACAACATCGTCGTTGAGCATGTCAATACGTACTTTGTGGTGTGTTCACACTCGATTCGGAGAAAGATTCGACCAACTGACCTTGGTTCAGGTCTCCAAGCTATCTAAAATCCGCAAGGCGTCTGTGATGATCCCGAATCCTGCTCCCTTTGTCCGATCAGTTCTCAGTAAAATTGGCCTGGCATGCGGCGCTGATTACAGCGGTCGTTCTAACACCTCCACACCCTTCTGGTCTCATGGGCTCCTTGATTATCTTATCACCTTTGTTGCTGTCCCGAGCTTATTCATCAGCTATACTCACAGGCTTCACAAATCCATTCGCAAGCGCGCGTTGAAGAAGGCCGAGCGAGAGGCAAAAGCCCAGTGAATGCTCGCTTTACGATCGTGGGATTGATGTATGTAGAATCAAAAGTAATTATTTAGACCCGCGTCTGTTGTTTCTTGACAAGCCGACAATACTAGTTGTTCTGCGCCGCGACTGAGCGCCAAAAAAAAAGCGGGATAAAAATAGCGCGAAAAGCCATTGTGGTCACGTGTGCTTTGTGTTGTTTGTGCACGAAATGCGACTGCAGCGTGTTTCGATTGTTCAGGACAACCGCGCTTGCTTCCGACACAACATGCTCTTCTTCTAAATCCATCACACTCACCAACCATGAAGAGGCAACCATCCCGTGCACCCTCCCCGACACCCACAGCGTTCTCCGGGATCTCAAATTACCGCACGGAGTCATACCGACCATCCCGGGACGGCAAAGGGCAACCCCCCGTTCCCACTATCGACTACCGGCAGGTCTCCAAGACACATCATGAGGAGCTGGGCAAATACCTCGCGAGTTACCTTGCCAAAGGTGTGCATCGCGTTGACCACCGCCATTCCTGCTAATTAGCAAACGTCGTCTCGTCTCACTTCAGCGCCGCCAAACTCCCGTTCTACTGCCAGATCGAAGCTGACGAGGCTGACAATCCAGCAATTTCATGAGCTCTCTACGGATGTATACGACGAGTTGGTTCGAAGGAAGAATGAGAAAGAAGGTCCGTAGGCTCTGTTCAGCTTTGCTTTCACTCATAGCCTTATCACTTCAGCAGTCCCTTTCCTTCCGGTGAGGGAGGACTTCCATCCCAAACGCAATCAAGCTCGACAGAAACTAGCCACGCTACCGTCAACTCGGTTTGAGGATCTATCTAGTGATGTTTACTTTGAGTTGGCTCGACGGTATCCTGAGTTCAAGGAAGATGTGCGTCTTCTGTTCGCTGATCAAGGTATCCCTCATGTCTGATTGTCTCGAATAGCCCTCTGGAAGAGGCTCGGCCTCGTCCACATACGATGACTACCCTGCTCCAGACTTCCCTTCCAACTCCCCTCCTCGAAAGACCAACAGTCGCACGTCAGGACGCATCTCTGCTGATCGGCCTCCAGATAGCGGATACGGTAGCAGTCGCAAACCATCTGTGGATAGGCGGCGCCCAAGCGAGTCGGAATTTAGCGTTGGCAGGAGGAGTGAGGACAACTACAGGCGGCCTGATGATATCTATGCTGGACGGGAAGAGAGCTTCTCTGCTGCGCTCGCTTCTCGACGCAAGCCATCGCAAGACACCACACGCAGATCAGAGGATCGCGAGCGTGACTTTGGACGCAGGCCTAGCATGGCGAGTGATAGTACGGCAACGGTAAATCAGGCTCCAACACAAAGCACCACCGCCACTAGTGCTGTCATCATCCCGACGAAGAGCACGATGGAGGAAGAATACATCGATATTCCTTATGGCCGCGATGCCAGAGAAAGCGGCGTGACGACCATTGATGAACGAGACCGCGGCCCTGATGGGCGGGATAATGGATTGGAAGAACCGCCTGATAGTGCAAGCGACTATCCCAGTCCGATGAGCTCAAGAAGCCCACCAGCCGGTCTAGGCGGACTCGCTGCACGGCTGAAAGGCGTTGAAGACGACGACGACGTTGTTCCTGGCAATCGAAGTGGGGATGAGCTATACGACAAATACGGCCGGTCGTCTGTTGACTCGAGTCGGTCCAATGGCATGGGTTCGCGATTAATGGGTGGCCGGGCGAGTGTCAGTGAGGACGCGGAGAAGATGCGGCGAGACTATGAATTCAAGATTGCCACCATGCAAACGCAAATCACGAACCTACAGCGGGATTTGGGCGAGGCTGCTGCAAATGAAAAGAAACGCCAGGAGAGCGAGTTACGTGTGAGGAACCTGGAGGAAGAGCTTATGGGGTTGCGCCAGGTGCGTATCGCATCCGGATTTTTCTGTGTAGAAGGTCTTGATGCGCCACAAAGCGAGCTGAAGAACAAAGCGCAACGATGCGTACCTTGCAAAAGGAATTGGACGATGTTCGAGAAGCTCGACAACGTGAAGCTCGCCAAGCCCAGGATGACCGGGAAGAACTTGCGATTTTCCGCGACCGCTGCAACAAGCTCGAGGAAGAACACGATTTCCGGCAAAGCGCGGTACGCTAGCTTTTGTTCTGTAGTAGTGTCTCTCGTGTGCTGATTCACCCATCGCAGCCTGATGCTGAGAATGTCGAGCAGCTTCGCGCTGATATGGAGAGCCTATTAATGGAGGTCAACGACCTTTCACGACGCAATGACGAATTGATGAACTCGAAAGAATCGGATACCCAGCTTATCCGGGAGCTGGATAGCCAGATGAAAGAATTCAAGCGGAAGTACGAGCTGGCGAAGACAGAGCTGCGTAGTGTCAAAGGTGCTTTCTTCCAGACTAGACGTCGAAGTTTGGATTAACCGATTACCATCCAGCTACCTCGCAATTTTTCGTCCAAACACCGAAATTCGACAAGCCCGAAGACCAACTACCCCTTGCGCCAGATGGCGGAGTATTGGACATTCACATCACGGCGTTCCTCACCAGCATCGACAGCCTACTAACAGCAGGTCGTTCAGCTGCACCAACGCGTGTCCTGACACCTATCAAGTCTGTGGTTAACGCTGTAACGAACATCATCGAGGACGTCAAGACGTTCGAGCGACGGCCTCAACGCGATCGCGCCGACGTGGACATGGAAGCCCTACGTTCACTGAGAGAACGAGCAGAGGCAACTTTGACCAACCTCGTCGCCGCGACGAAGACGCACGCGTCCAGCTCCGGCATGTCGCCTGTCAGCTTACTCGACGCGGCAGCGAGCCACGTCTCCGCGACCGTCACAGAGATAGGACGCACGGTCTTCATCCGCAAAGCGACCAAGGCCGAGCAGGAGCAGTTGGCGTACGGGGCTGCCGCAACAGGACCGTCTTCGGCGAACGGGTTCTCGCCTGCCCTGCGCTCCGTCGAGGAGACGCGGTCGGCACATCAGAGGAAGGCGAGCCAGGTGTCGTCGTCGAGTCGGACAGGACGCTTCTCGGAGTCACCTAGCTCGCCGCCGATGGTGCAGAGGGGATATAGGGGACGACCGCCGTCAGAGAACTCGAGCTCGGAACAGACGAACTCGCCGCCGCCGATATTTGACACGCAGGGAGGTGCGGGTGTTGTGAGCGATGACTCGCAGGAGGACGCTTGGGCGGAGCTGAAGGTTCGTTCATCAACACGTCCTCGGAAAACAGTTGGCCAACGACTCTTTTATATGTAGCCATATCTCGAAGCCCAAACCGAATCAATAGTCTACGCCATCCAATCCGTGCTCTCGGGCGTGCGGAGCCCAACGCCCTCGCCCACGCTGAACGAGAACCTGACGCAGATCATCACGATCGTGTCGAGCATCGTGGCGGTGTGCAACGACAACCTGCCGCCGGCGTCGGCGCAGCAGGGGAACGAGATTCTGCGGGAGCTCAGCGAGCACGCGAACAAGCTGAGCGAGGTGCAGGCGCTGCCGGAGGTGACGAAGGAGTCGCGCCAGATCATGGCCAAGTCGAGCTTTGCGATCGCGAATGCGATGAAGGGGCTGATGAAGCTGTGATTCCGAATGCTCGGCGGTGGTGGCTGGTGGTGTCCGTTTCTTTCCTCTTTCTGTTTTCTTGAGTCAATTGATTCTAGCCGCGAACTCTTCTCTCGTTCTATTTCTACCTTTACTCCTTGCATAGTGAGGGTCATAGATGATGCCTCGGTATTCAATGTTCCCATGCGCCTAACGTTACCATCATGCATACAGTCTGTACTACCATGCATATAAAACCAGCATTATTCCAGTCATAAATCTTACCTTGCTCCTAGTCTATCCTGCCTACGTAGGTAGTCCAAATCAGAAACGTTCCTCGCATGATATTTCTTCTGGAAGTGAATGTCGATGTGCTGGAGGGGTTTACAGGGGCTGCACGTGTGCTTTTCAATGGAGTGCGGCGTTCGAGAGCGAAGGACGGCAGCCAAGGCGCCATTCGTGCACTCTGTTACGTTTTCCAGGGTGAGGGTGCCCAGTTTGGGACAGAGCGTGGCGCACTTTCCAAACACGGACATCTTGCACAGCAACATGCCAAGTAACCTATCACCGACGCAAACATGACCTTGGTAGCTGTATACCTCCAGTGTTTTCAGTGAGGATGTGTTATGCTGCAGGCATTTGATGAGCTGCTCCTCTGTTATTCCTGGGGACTCTAGGATGAGAGATTCGAGGCTGCACGATGATCGAGCGAGGAAAGCGGAGAAGGATGATTGCGGCCATTCGACTTGGTCTATGAAGCCAGCTGTAAAGTTAAAGTGGCGCAATTGGGGGCACGAGAGGGTTCCAAGAAAGGCGCTGAGTCCATCGTCGAGAGTGTGTTGGAATATTGTCAACCTTTCGAGATGTGGGAGGTGAATACGGGTTTTGAGTGGGTCGTCCTCGGACAAAATGGTAGTTATCTGGTCACGCCCTGCTGAGAAATGCGGTAGCTCAAGCACGACCACCGAATGACACTGACGTAACACAGCAAGTGCGACCTTGAAGGTAACGTGAGTGTCGAGGAGGACATTGGTCAGCGCGTGCCAAGGGGCGCGAAGCTTCTCCACACCGGTGTCAAATGCTGCATCCCAGGACCCCCAGGAAGCGCGGTTGCTCCAGGAGAAGTGCTGCAGTGCCGGGGCCCGCATAAGGAGGTTGTTGATGTTGGAGGCTTCCTCGTATGTCCAGTTCCCCAGATCCAGTGAGAGCCGGGTCAGTTCGGGCGCGGGGAAGATGGACAGCGCGGCGAAGAGGGTGCTGGATGAGGGGAGGACGAGGGAGAGGCGCGACCAGCGCGATGCGTGCTTTGCTAACAGGTGGATGACAGAGGTGGCGAGCTTGCGCGTGTTGGGGTCGAGTTGCTTGAATTGGTCGGGTGCGACGAGGGAGATGGAGAGGGGCTGCGAGGCGGAGCGGGTGAGGAAGAGCTTGACGGCATTTGCACGCGTCGGGGGGGCGACTTTGAAGGCGGCCCAGAGGCGTGGGTCGGTGATAGCGACGTGCCTCCATTTCTGGGACACTTGGCTCAGGAGGTAGGCGCCGGTGTCGGGCGAGATGTCGGGGTCTTCGCCGGAGGGGAGGGTCGCTGCAAATATTTGGCAGAGCAACTCGGGTGGGATTCTGTCAATGCACGGGACGGATGACATGGTGGTCAGGGTGGGAGAAGGACGCGGAGAGCCGCCCCAGAAGCAGCAGCGTTCATGGCGAGCACTCAGTACTGCACCCGACATGACATGCCATCGTTATCTTATCTCGTGGCTGTGTTATGTCACACGTGACTGAGCACGCCATAGCACGCCATCGTCTGAGTTTGAAGAGAGCGTATATAAACTGTCCAGAGACGCGACGCTCTTTCCTCGCCATCTTGCTGTTGTGCGCCTTGTCCTTGTCCCTCCCTTCCCTGTCGCGCTCTGGACGTGTCGTTTGTCGTGGACATCGAGCTTATCGCCTCACGGTCTCCCTCCTATCAAATTCAACCTCCGAATATGGCGATGTGGTCTGTGCACTCTAGTTCCTCATTGGCGGGCATACTTGTGTGCGAATCTGGGGACTGTTCATTGGAGCTTCCTCATCGTCGACATCCCCAGTACCTTCGGATCTACCTGGGCCCGCGTGATGTTCCACAAGACCCTTCCATTCAGCCCTTTTATGCTCGGCAGACGGCCTCTTGCTCTTCGCGACATATTTCAATTATACGCTCGCAGGGGTCCTCCTTCCTTATCGCGTCTGTTTGGTAGTTACCCTTTGCTTTTGTACGTCCCGTATCGCCGCACCGAAATCCTATAAATTTGCCCCCGCATTCTCCTCAGCAAAATCAGCTTTTTTGCGCCCTCCTCTCAACTCAGAAATGCACTACTCGTCCTCCTCTTCAGATGGCTCGTCGAGATCTGGTTCTCCAGACACTCGTGCGACTACCCCGCCTGCGTCCTCAGAATGCTGCAACTCGCATTTCCCTGCGAGCTACATCCGCATTCTGGCTTCCTTGCCCTCCAGTTCAACACTTGAGGCGCTCTTTGAGAAGCATGCGTCCTGTGGGCGCTTGGGACTGGTCATCGACGACGATGCGCAATTTGCGAACGACGTCGGTCAGAAGGAGTGGACCAAGGTCGCCGACCCTGTCGAGCACTGTGTATCCAAGTCGTACACACCGATCGGATCTCAACCTGTTCGTTGTCCACCGTCAGATCGTACACAACACCGTATACTGACCCCAAGACATAGATTTTAACCACTGACCCCATCCAAGCTGGCCACTTGCGTCTCTTCTCCCTCGCCTCCCTGCGCTCCGTCCTCTCCATCGCCCTGAGTGCACACAGCACCCTCCATGTCCTCGAGAAACCCGCTTTTTCCTACCTACCTCTTACCTATATCACCGCCCATAGCTTCGCGCCGTCTACCGACGGCAAGTCGGGCAACATCCCCTCCATCGACGAGTGGAAGACCCTCTGGGCCAACTGGGACCTCATCACCCTCAAGATGATCCCTCCGTCGATGCTGCACCAGAAGCCCATCGACCTACGCCACAAGTGCCTTTTCTACATTGGACATATCCCAACGTAAGTGCCTACTATGTAGCTTGGTGCTGTGCGATATTCATACTTGTGCTGCTGATAGATTCTTGGACATGCTCATCTCCAAGTCAATCGGAGGCGAAGCAACCGAGCCCAAGTGGTTCTGGAAAATCTTCGAGGTAGTGCCCCCCTTTTTTTCTCGACCTTCGCCCTCTCATACTCACCCATATCCTTCAGAGAGGCATCGACCCACACGTCGATGATCCGAACCACTGTCATGTACGTCTTCCTTTCTTCTTTGACATCTCAGCTAACAACAACCTACCATCCAGAACCACTCCGAGGTCCCAGAGAAGGACGAAGACTGGCCGACGCTCGAGTCGATCATGAGCTTCCGGGACGGCGTCCGGCGGCGCCTCCTGGCGCTGTACGACGACCTCGCGAGCGGTCGCCGTGTCCTCACGCGGAACATTGCGCGCACGCTCGTCATGACGCACGAGCATGAGGGGTGGCATATCGAGGTTCGTGTCTTCCAGTCATAGTTCCCGTCGACTCTCAAAACGTCCTTACTGATACGTACTTGTGTAGACCCTGCTGTACATGCTCATCCAGCGCGCGGGCAGCGGCACCCTCCCCCCTCCCGGGTTCACCGTACCCCCCTGGTCCGCTCTCGCCGAGCAATGGGCCCTCACACCTCCGCCCTCCATCCCAACCGTCCTCGTCCCCGCGCAGACGCTCGTCATGGGGCACGACGACTCTGAGGCGGACGACGGGAAGGACGACGGTTCTGTTCCTCAGCAACAAAAAGAGGATGTGGTAGGGAGGACGTTCGGGTGGGACAATGAGAGCCCGCGCAGGGAGATAAAGGTAGAGAGCTTTAGGGCGGAGTGGAGGCCGGTGACGAATGGGGAGTTTGAGAGGTTTTGGAGGGAGGAGAACAAGAACGAGAAGGAAGAGGGCAAGGGGAAGGTGGGATTCCCCCCGAGCTGGGTGCTGGAGGATGGGGTGGTCAAGGTTCGCTCCTTTTTCTTTTCCCTTGGTTCCCAGTTTTTTTGACGAACATATGATCGATAGGTGCGCACGATGTACGGCCTCGTCCCGATGCACATCGCTGAGCACTGGCCTGTGCTGACCGCCTACGACGACCTCGCGGCGTACGCGCGTGCCAAAGGCGGCCGCCTCCCGACTGAGCCTGAGCTGCGCCTCTTCTTGGACCTGTACGACGCCGGCCATGAGGGCGGGGCGAATATTGGATTTAGGCACTGGCACCCTGTTCCGTACGTTCCTCTCCCTCTTCTCTTTGGATGAAGTGATGAGGCTAAATGACTCGGACTCGCTGTTGTAGTGCTACGATGGGCCTCGAGAAGTACGGTGGCAAAGGCACGAACGGCGGTGTCTGGGAGTGGACGTCTACCCTGTTCGACGCCCACGACGGCATCGTACCCACCAAGCTCTTCACGGGCTACTCGGTCGACTTTTTCGACACCAAGCACCATGTCGCTGTACGTTTTATTCCCTCCCTCCTTTCCTCTGCTCATCGGATTTCGTGTAGCTCGGCGCCTCGTATGCCACGATCCCTCGTCTTGCTGGTCGCCGTACTGTCCGCAACTTCTACCAACACAACTATCCCTACCCGTGGATCGGTGCCCGAGTCGTCTATGATGTCTAAGCCTCCTCATCTTCTATTACAATGTTTTATATGTGTACTAGTATCTACGCGTCCGCCTGTACTATGATTTGGCCGAGAAATGGGTATCCTATTTATACGGGATCATTGGAACAAGGAAGGAAAGTAGGAATAACAGCAATGAATCTACGAAGAGTCGAGCAGGTACCGCCACATCCCGAAGAGAATGTTCACAAGGAAGCCAACGACGAGGCCCATCGACATCCGTCGCCTACAGGACTCAAGTCAGATTCCCTTCCATCGTCGGCCTTGAATCGAAACTGTGTACTTACGAGAATATCACGTTCGATGTGGGCTCTTGCTCGCTGCCGTCCTCCCAAAACACAGGCGGCTTCTGCGTGCGTATGAAGAAGAAAGGGATGAACGGGAAGAAGAAACCCATGAGGACGCCTTGCAGGACAGTTGAGCTCGAGGAGTTGTTTTGTGAGAGGGCGGCTGAGCCGGCGTTGTCCATCGAGTCGATCCATTGTTCTTCGAGGACGCGAGCGTGTTCATCATCTGTATATATGCGCGGCGTGAGCAAGGTAACTAGGGGAAGGGTGAATAAACGGAGCGGATAACTGACATTCTTCTTCGGTAGCAAAGTCATCGTCGAGGTAGTTCGCGGAGGATTGGCTATGGAATTGCCGTCTGAAGTTCTCGATGTCGTCTTGGGAGAACCCGACGGAGGCAAGTCTGTCGAAACCCCGAGCGGGTTGGATTTGGGCCGTCTGGTATTATTATTTTGTCAGAAGAGAGACGAGGAGGAGCGTTCGTAGACGCACCTGAGGCTTACTATCGTCCTCCGCCTCTCCAGGTGCCAGTCGCGGGCCCACAGAACAATGAATCCAGGTCGTGGCGGATTTTGCTACGGCGATGCTAGCATCGTCGGTCTTTGCTCGTTTCTGGCGTTCTTCGAGGGACGTAAGAAACGAATAGAGGAGCGTGCCATCGGTAAGCAGCCGCCCAGAGTGAATGAGTCGTAGCCGGTGGCTCTGAAGCTCAGGTCGTATATCTCTAATCTGCGCAGCCACAAGAAATGCATTCGTTGTCAATATACGCAGTATAAATCTGAGAACGGGGTGGTAGGGATTACAACGCACATGTAGCTTGACATCCCGCACAGTATCTTGCTTGTTAACGGAGAGCGTGAGGTCAGGCGCGCCCTCGGTGAACCGCACGACGAGATCTCGTGGCTTGTCCTCCGGTTGTGTGCTCGTGCCCTCCTCGAGCCGTTCGTTGGTCGGTGGCTCGACTGCCCGCTGCTTTCCTTTAGCCTTTTCGCTGAGTTGCATGTTCATTGGTCGCATTTTAGTAGGGAGATGTCGGAATCGTCGTTGAATTTCCTTCTAAGTACCTGGGTCCTGCTGCCAGACGCGACCTTGGAAGTCAGGAAGCAATTGCTTAGCTAGCCGGAGTGATCTTCCCACCATTGCTTACATAATTAAATCCAGTGTTGAGGTTAGTGACTCGGACTGTGCGGTTCTTGCATTTCGCCACCATGAGCTCTAAAGTCTCCTTCACCGTTCGTCGCCCAACGCCCGTATCGCGGGCAACATCCTCAGGGCCCGACTCCGACGCCGGCTCGTCCTTCAAAGTACCGTCGATCCCCCGCCATCTCATCAACGCCAACGGCGACTCTGCACTCGGCAGCCCTCTCGCACGGAGCGAAACCTCCTCTCCTCACCCCGACGCCCAGTACGACTCCAGTGACGAGGACAGCGTCGCAGAGGACGAGCTTGTGACGGGATTTGATAAATTCGGGGTTCAGCGGTGTGTTTCTTCAGTTCCTCGCAGGTTGCAGTTGTTTCAACTCACAAAAGCCCCATACGACGGCAGGAAAAATGGGACTGTGAAGAAGGTTGACAAGCCGCTCGTTATACCTGCCTTGAAGAACAAGGACTGGAGGGCCCTTGCTCGCAAGCGCCGATCTGCGGCTCAGTACGTGCCCACATCCGCTGCTGCCCCAACTGGCGCAGATGGGAGTGTTGGCGGTCTAGGCACCAGAGATACCATTAACTCTGGTCCTGTTCTCTCTGGATTGCAGCTCAAAAAGAAGGTCGTTAAGACTGAAGAAGAAGAAGACGCTGTCATGCAAGAGACGACAGAGGATGTTGAGATGCAAGCCGTCGAGGAAGAAACAGAAGACCAAAAAGCCCTCCGAGCAATTCTTGCCGCGGCCAGTGGAGAAACTCAACAGGACGGGCCTATAATCGACATTATACCAACTCCCATTTCTGAAGCTGACGCTCTGAAGCAAGACGTCGACGAACTTCCGGATGCCGCTACCCTCGATGACTATGCCCGCGTTCCTGTATCTCAATTCGGTGCAGCCCTGTTACGAGGAATGGGCTGGAAAGAAGGCACGGCTGCCTCTCGCAAACCGGGCAAAGGCATCGTCGAGCCTTATCTACCTACCGCACGTCCAGCACTCCTGGGAATCGGTGCGAAGGAGCAAGAGATTTACGACGACGGAAGCAAGAAGGGGAAAGGCAACAGACGGGCGAACCAGATATACGTCCCTGTGTCGAGACAAGAGCGTCCTGACAGCCGGAATGGGTCGTCGCGCGAGGGCAGAGACCGCTCTCGCTCGCCCCGACGGTCAGCTGTCTCGTCAAGGCGAGCTTCTCCTGACCGCCACGGAGGCCACAGTGAGAGGAACGGAGACGGTTCTCGGTACGACAGTGATCGTGACCGGGAGAGACGAAGGGATGGCGATAGAGATCGACACAGAGATCAAGATACCAGTCGGCGTCGGGATGAGAAGAGAAGGGATGAGAAACGGAGAGATAACCAGCGCCGCGACGACAGACGGCAAGGCGCAGGTGACGAGCGCGAAAGGTCAGACCGCAAGAGAGACCGTTCTTGAGAGTCTAGTAGAAGAGAGACTACTGAACATTTTCCCGCCTGACGGTGGTGCTTTCTTCCAATGGTGTTGTGTACGTGTGCGGCTAGCCGTAGCTGTACTTCATGCACCTGGTTCACGAACACGCTTTCATACGTAGACATCCTCTTGCTTGCTTTGAATCCACATCTTGACGTACAGATACTAAGTACATGCGAAATATCGATATAGCAATGCTACAGACTAACTTACATTACCTCACAAGCAACCAACCCTCCTCAATACTACCCCCTCTTATGTTCTGCCTATTTTCGCGCGTCAGGTACGTTCCACAGCGTCGTGCTGTTAGAGCCATGCGGCAGGGGGTTGTGGCCAGTGATGGTGTACATGCCTATCGGAGGGTGGTTGAGCTGGTCGAGCACTGAATCCCAGTCAGGAGGCGGACCACCCTCCACCGGCCGGTATATCGTTGGAGGCGAGGTCAGGGTGTCTTCGCTGAACGCGGACGAGACTGCATCGTCGTCGTCATAGCCGTTCACGCCGTGGTGTCGGTGGTGTGAACTATGGCGCCTGGACTTTGACTTGCCCTTCGACTTCGAATGAGACTGCGAGTTGGCGGTTGACTGTCCCGCGGTGCCTGTCGAAGGTCCAGCAGAGTAAGGGTCGCCCTCCGCGTATATCCCGCCACCATAGCCGCCGGGCATCTTCTCTCCTTCGTGATGCGAATAGTGATCGGGCATTTCGTCTAGCGTCGGCAGCGGTGCGCGGTAAGACCCCCCTGGGCTTGCATTCCTTGAGCGCAGCGATTCGGTTTTGTTCGAGGTGGGAAGCGACTATTAAGATATCATTGTAAAATATTAGTTTGGTGGAGTTTGGTAGGAAGTTTAGAAGTTATATTACAGGAGGCTGCACGGATATTTCTGGTGCAGTGCTGGTTGAGTTTCGTTGGGATTGATGAGGGTGCCTGGAGGAACCGGCGTGGCTCGCTCTTGAATGCGGTCGTTCGCTTCGCGCGTCGGCTAGTGCTTGTTTGGAAGAACCAGCATAGCTAGCTCGAGATCGTGGTCGTTCGTTGTATGTGTCGAGTGGTTCCTGGTGCACTGAAGGGGTATGATTGTGAACGCTACCGGGTCGAACAGAATTCCCACTCTACAAAATCGGCACGTAAGTTGCTGCATGAATAACAGAAGTAGCCTCAAGAAACCTACCAGAGATGGCTGCTGCCGAATACTGGCATCTCCATTGACCGATCGAAGTGGACTGGCTGTGTGCGAACTACTTACTTCCTGGATAACAGACATGGGCGTCCGCGCAGTGGTAGCATAATTGAGAATATCAAGGTGAGAAAGAGAGCTCGAAGAATTAGATCCAGATGAAGAATGGCGTCTATGTTGTCGTTTGCGTTGATGATGGGTATTAGCACTGTCTGGGGCGGGTATTGGTATAGGTTCCTGGCTGCTGTCAGACAAAACTGGAAGCTGTGGTGATGGTTGGCGTTCTGGTGTTCTGGCGAATTCGTGTGGAGGCGGGAGTCCAATCCTGTTGTCTGCGCCCAAGGTCGGTATATAATTATCAGGGGGTAGATGATGCGAGAAACGTGGTGTCGGGGTAGTGTTCTGTATACTTATAGGCCTAATTTGCTCAGAGCCCGCGACACTGGCTGGAGCTGATGGTATATGAGTTGGTGGTCGGCTGGGTAGAGGAGATGGGACGGGAAGAGGAGAACCACGGGGACGAATGACTGAAGCGTTGGAGCGGACGCTAGGCGCGACAGAGTGTGGGCGGACTGGATTTGCGGGCTGTGGCTCTGGTATATGTTGGGGAACTGGCTCTGGTTCCGGTTCCAGAGCAGATGCAGGTGGGCTCCCTTCCGATGAGAAGTCATCGTTGAGTCCAAGCATGTCCTGTTGGCCTCGTTGCGGTTCACGCGGTTCAAAAGGCGTGTCAAGGTCGTCACCGAGAGTGAGCTGCCTGCCTCTCTCCAGGCCCTGTTGAAGGCCCATTTTGTAGGCTTCATCACGAGCTAGCTGGACCATGATCGTTTCGTTCAGTTGCCGCGCTTTGGTTCGATTCTTCGCGGCCTCTTGCTCTGCCTGATACCTCTGTCTGTCGACGATCTGAATGACATCCTGTGCTCTGTATATTTCCTTCTGCGCGGTCTCCAATTGGATTTTATACACACTTGATGTGGTGTTTGTTAGCCGCGCTTTAAGGATATCGAGAAAAATAACCAACTTGAGCTCTTCCTTCGCTTGGGCGGCATCGTGCATTGCCTGGATTCTTGCGTCATTTATAGCCTTGAGATGAGCGGTCACCTCCTGTAGCTTGCTTTCTGCATCATTTGCGCGCTGCCTCTCGTAGTCAAGCTGTGTCCGCAATTGTGCAATAGCTCGTATCGTGTCTTCGTAAACCTCGCTGTGCTTCGACACGCGTCTCGAGCGCTCGCGAGAGTCAGTGCTGTCAGCATCTGAGCTTGTACGGTGTCGGCCTGTAGAGACTGTATGAAGGGACTGTGTCGTGGGCTGTGCTGTAGGAAACTCTGGTGGAAATTCTGGCAATGGAGGAGGATCTTGGATAGGCAGGTCGGAGGGCATTGGTTGGTTGAACCCAAGGTTCAATTTGGTTTATATTTAGTCAAGGCTCAGTTGTGGCTATACACTGATGGCTTCAACAACGACCACCATGAACGACGATCTGCTCGAAAATTCAAACCACTCACGCCCCCTCGAAAACGACCTGCCGACGGTCTACATAACCTCGTTTGGTCACCGACGAGGGCCCCTGGTCCCAACTCCTGATCTCTCTTTTGACTTGCGCACTTTACCAAATCCTCCAAAGAACGTCCGAGATGGGCATACTGGTCTCTCGAAGCATCTAAGAGACTGGCTCTTCTCAAACGAAGAAGTTCGAAGCCGCTTCAGTGGTATCTGTAACGTGATCCAGTCTCGTCTGCAGGACGCGCAGCAAGACGGTGAGCAAGAGGTGGCCATTGGCATCTGCTGCCAACTAGGAAGACACCGTAGCGTTGCCGTTGTCGAGGAATTGGGTCGGACGCGTTTCGATGGCTGGAACGTCGTTGTTGCCCATAGGGATGCCCGCCTTAAACATTCTCCGCAAAGGGAGAGACGACGGCGTGGATACGCTGAAGTTGATGAAGGGCGTTAAAGGCAAGTTTTTCCAACTGCTATCCTTCCTGAAGACAGCGTCTGATTCTACATCTCTACATCTTCTCATAGGTTGCATACAAGTACACTGACACTCGGAATTCTATGCTATTATCTGTTACCTGTGCGGCCGCTTCACTATAAGTCCGTATTCGTATCTTGAACAAGATATGTATCGACAAACTGGGTATCGCCGTAAGGCTTATTCGTTTCAAGACTGTGAGTTTGCATTACTTCGTACTAGAGTTTTGCCCGTGCTTCGCACGGGGGTTGGGGATTGAAGCAATGCATAGAACCAATAGGTACCATACTGACACTGACCGAAGCTAAAGCTTGAAGCCCCTCCTGACTTACTTGTAGTTTATTTGCTTCTTGTGCCGCTCGCCTTCGCCCCTCCGTCGTCACCGGTTCATCTGTAATCGGTCGACTTTTGTTCAACCCTTGTTATATCATCGCCACTCGGTTGGTCAACCAATTGCTGGTAGTTCTTTTGCTCAGGAGTTGGCTCAATCGGTAGGAGGGTTGGCTGCTTCGTCGGTGTCCGTCGGATTCTATAGCGCTTCCAAAGACATATGGCCGCAATTATAACCAGAAATCCTCCAACCACTAAGTTGGCAAGAACGAGTCAGTCAGACTACCTGATCGTTCTCTTCAACGAGGTTAACTCACTGCTGAAAAACACAATCACCGTAAGTATCGTTCTTCTGCGCGTCGCTGCAACTCTGACATTCGGCGGACACGAAACAGTTTGCGACCTGTGCATTCATCTTTAGCGTTAATCGTCTCATGAAAGGCATCGATACCCACGTCAAGCTATCTACGCATCGGGTGCTAAAGCCGCTGGAGTAGACAATCACATTCGATCCACTTCCTGCACTCGCGGATTGAGGACTGGATTTGGAGCTGGAGCTGGAGCTTGAACTCTTTCCGCTGGAACTAGAACCCTTCCCGCCGCCTTTTGCATAGGCTGCAGAGATGATTGAGAGAGTCAACCCCAGTAGAAAGGTTTCGGTCATTGTTTGGCAGGAAGGAAAAGGCTGGGTCCGACTCGAATCAAGCTATGATTTATAGATTCTCGTGTTGTGGCCGGATAGTTGGAATTTCGATTTGCTAGTGGAAGTGGGTGCTAGGCGTGGACAGCCCTGTCCCCAGCGGGCGCTTGTGTGTCAAGGTATCCGATATATTTGCTACTATAGCACTGCCAATGAAACC
Source organism: Cyclocybe cylindracea (assembly GCA_013376435.1). NCBI lineage: Eukaryota > Fungi > Basidiomycota > Agaricomycetes > Agaricales > Hemipholiotaceae > Cyclocybe > Cyclocybe cylindracea. The sequence continues at coordinate 898,224 of MPNV01002940.1, forward strand.
AGGACGGACGTGATAGGAGTCAGAATTGCCTCAATGGATAGGAAAGTAGTACAGCTCTGTCAGGGCACTGGGGAGGGGAGAAGTCTAGTGCTGTTGAATGACAAAAGCTGAGAGCTCTTATAAGCCGCTGTGTGTCCCTGTCAGCTGAGCATTGTTCAACAAGAATGCTGTGACAAGCACACCTACAGTGTGCACAACCAAGTCAAATTTAGAACAAAAAAGTGCGAAATATGTAGCGTGCAGCAGAGGCGTGCCTACCTGCACTACTCCAGAGGGCATTCAATGCCTTACCACAGCAGGATTCATGCCAAGAGACTTTTTGGATTTCACGGGCGCTAATCATGAAATGGATAGTAAAAGCAAGTATTATTATATTAGCCAATAGTACAACGACCAAAATAGCTTCTTCTTCCCACTCAACCGTGTAGCGGTTTCATCTTCGCTCGCTTCGTCCTCTTGTCCCTCTTCATGGTATTCATCTCTATATAGGTCTACGGTGCCGGCATCCACAAGGTCGAGGTAACGCGTGGTCTTCTTGGTCGGGGCTGCGTGTGTACATGGTTCGGATAGGAGAGACTCTGTAGACGAGCCCGAAGGCACAGGTGTAGCTGTATTTCGCAGAAGAATCCAACCAAGCAGCATAATGGCCATGACGGGAATCTCAATGTAGAATGAAATGAAGTCGGACGGTGAGAATCTTGGGATCACAGAGGACCATCCTTGTACTGGAAGCCTGGGTCAGATAATGTCTGTGGATGAGGTCTCTTGACTTACTCAGGATGAGAGTGAAAACTACAAAAACCTATACCGTTTCTCCATTAAGCAATTTTCACTCACGAAGTACCCCAAACATTCCACGTACCACGAACGGCGGTCCCCAAGGCCAGGTCCAGGATGCCCGATATTTAAGTTCCGTCAAGGACCGCCCTTGCTTGATCCATGCTCTGCGGAACCGCCAACTGGACAAGCCAATTGAAAGCCAGGCGATCTAAAGCATGCTTTTATGTAAATAAGGATGAACCTGGGTTGCAGGAGAAACGAACCTGGTTCGAAACACCAACAATGTTCTGTAACCATCCCCAGAGTTCCCCAGTCCCGATAAAGCTCGTCCCAAAACACAGGGCGCTCACACTGCTGGTCATGAGGAGCGCGGGTATCGGCGTCCCCGCCGACGTGGTCCAGGCAAACATCTTCGGTGCTTGAGGAGGATTAGTCACAGACAATCCTGCCATGACAAGTTAGAGTGAAACCATCGCTGTACAGCTAACGAGAATTACTAACCGTAGAGGACTCTCGTCCCCGCAAACAAGGCATGGTTGCCGGCGGAAAGGACAGATGTCAGGATCACGCTGTTCATGAAGGAGGCAGCCGCGGCTATAAGAAATACCATTAGCACAGACCATGCGAGTTGGTAGGGATCATGTACTTGAACCGGCTTGTTTAAACACGATGGTGAAAGGCGATGTTGTTGTACTCCTATTTGACAAGTTAGGATAGTCCCATGGTACTGTTCTTGGTCAATTGACGATCATCGAACGGGCACAAGGGGTCTTACCATTGAGTCCAATGAATAAGATGGTGAAGATGTAGAAGATCATAATCCTGGATTACGGTGTCAACGGGCAGACGAACAAGGCTTGGCTGAAAACAACTTGCCTCCAGAAAACTAGATTAACCACTCTAGGCATGTTGTTCGACGGGTTCTTCGTCTCTCCTGCTGTGATGCCGAGACTCTCAGTGCCTCCAACTATGGGTTGTGAAGTGAGTCTTGGGCGCCGGAGGCATCACTTATAAATTGCTACGCACAAGCAAAACTTGCGGTAACGAAAACCCTCGCGAACCCTCCAAACCCCCCTACAAACGGTGCACCGGGAATCTTCCAATTAGTGAGACCTATAAATGTATGTTCTGTGTTGATTCCAAGGTTGACAAGCGTTCCAAGAATTATGAATAGGACGACTGTGAAGACTTTGAGGGACGATAGCCAATATTCTACGGAGACCTCAGCATTCAGTTTCTTTCGGAATATGAGATACTCACCTAGTTCACCATAACCTCCCACATGAAGAGAATTTACGCCAACAAGGAACACCCAAAATACAAGGCTTATTATCCAAGCATTCTCGACGTCCCAGAACTGGAGCACGATTTGGGCGGCAGTAAGGTCGGACGCGACAGAAACGGCATCGTTGAACCAGTAGTTCCATGCCAGAGCAAATCCATATGAGGGCGAGAAGAAGCGTGTCGTATACGCATTGAAAGATCCTGCGACAGGGTATTGAGTCGCCATTTCGCCGAGGAGCAGCAGAGTGACATAGACGATGAAACCGACGATGCTATAGCAGATGAGCATGCTCGCGGGGCCGCCCTGTGCTAGAGAGCGACCTGTCCCTAGGAAGAGACCAGTTCCTATCGTTCCAGCAATGGCAATCATCTGCACTTGACGCGCAGAGAGACCACGCTGAAGGCCAGTGTGTCTAGGAGCATGGGCTGAGCTTTCGTCGATGTCGGTTGGGTCTGCGGCACGTATGGATCCATAGTTGGTTGTACTAGAGTCCAACAAAGTCGTTGAACTCGCTGGTTTGCTCATGCTAGCACGGTGAAAGATGCATTGAGGTCGTGGGGTGAGGAGGCATACCAATAGTTGGGTAAGATCTCGCTGAGATGACGCAAAAGGCTCCTTATGGAAACCCGGTCCGGAGCTTAGCGTCTGTAGCCAGGTTTGTATTAAATTTTGACTGCAGGTATTGTAAAGGTCCAATAGGAGAGAGGGAATCAACACGGGAGCGGGGTACTAGAGCCAGCGCCTGAATAGACGACCAGCATTAAATAAATACTAACCACCCAATTGAAAATCCACGAAAATTCAAGTGATTATTCCAGTTGTACCTCTCTTCGATGGGTCTAGTCCAATTATGCGATTTTATTCAGGCAATTGATCCACCCAGAGTCTCGAGCCTTCTTGACAAGACGCTTAACCTCTTGTGAACGAGCGCGAGTCGTCACTAGAAGTGTATCAGGCATGTCCACGATGACTAGGTCGTCAACTCCCAGACAGGTGATAAGACGCCCGGATCCTGGAACGACGATGCCTCCTGCCACTTGTTCCGTGAGGACTAGAAAGTGTTCGTTAATCACTACGACAATTTGCTCACGAGATGACCATACCAAGATGAGCGTCTCCTAGGATACGGGGTTGACTGGCCTCTGCCGGCAATAAGTCAGCAAGGGAGGAGAAGTCGCCAACGTCGTCCCAGCCTGTTCAATAGATGATCAATACCAATATACTTTATGATGATGGGCATCGAGGGTGTGATTGCTCACCAAAAGTTGCGGGGACTACGGCGACTCTGCCTTCTGCAGCAGCAGGCTCAGCGACTGCATTGTCGATAGGGATCTTCTCCAAGGTGGGCCAGACTTCACTAAGAACCTGCTGGCGCAGAGTTTCGTTGTTCCAAGCCGCGGCTATTTTCTTTAGACCTTCCGCAAGGTCGGGCTTGTACTCACTCAGGAGGTCGAGAAGAACGGTGGCCTTTGTCACGAACATACCAGCGTTCCACCGGTACGCACCAGTACCAATGTACTGAGCGGCTGTCCGAGCATCGGGCTTCTCCTTGAAACTGGACACAAGGCGGGCATTTGGCGCCTCCTTCATGCCCAATTTATCCCCGAGACGGATGTAACCAAATCCAGTCGACGGGTGAGACGGCGCGATACCTATTGTGACGAGGTAGTCTTTCTTCGCGACTTCGACGGCTTCCGCTACTGCAGAGAGGAAGGCATCGTCGCCGGAAATCATGTGGTCCGCAGCGAACGATCCAATGACGGCATTTGGATCGCGAGTGGCGAGTACTGCAGCGGCGAGACCGATGGCGGCCATCGAATCCTTAGGTCCGGGTTCACAGAAGAGGTTGTCAGCAACGAGGTCTGGAAGCTGTTCATGAATGCTCTTGACATGTCCAGGACCTGCGACGACAGTGGTGCGTGCGGCAGAGACGAGGGGGAGAAGACGGTCCCATGTAGCTTGAATGAGGGATCGCCCTTTGAGCGTCAGGTCGAGCAAAAATTTCGGATGGCTCTCGCGCGAAAGGGGCCAAAGGCGCGTTCCAGCACCGCCAGCTGGAATAACGACATAGAACCCTGGAATGTCGCGGTTGGTGTATGGGAATGCGGTAAGGGAATTATCGCCCAGTGGAGACGGACGGTAGTAGGACGTATCAGGGGAGGTAGTGGTGATGGCGGGAATACTATGGTTGAGAAAGGGTGATAGTTTGGGTCGTAGCTGTGGACTAGGAGGGGCTGGCGTCATGAACCCTGGGGTGCCGTTTCGAGAATTGTACATGTTGTACTGCTTTTCGGTTAGACCGAGCCACGAGGGCGAAAGTGGGTGTGCATACCTGGAGACCCTCACGGACCTGGCGCTCCAGAGAAGCATTTGCCAGCCTCAGCTCGTGGCACTCTTGCCTGAGTTCCGCAATGTCGCGGTGCTACACAACCCAGGCTCATGAGGTGAAATGAAAGCATGCAACATTCGGACGCGACTGACCGACTGGTGAACAGCATGCATGATTTGCTGGAACATTGCATCGACAGTAAAACCACTGCCAGACCGCTGGTGGGAGCCCTGGGGGACATGGTCTACGGTGAAGATACCAGCGGTGGGCATTGTCGCTGGGAGGAACGAAGAACGATGTTGGGAGCGTGTGCAAGGCGAGGAGCTAAAATAATAACATCCGACTGCTGTTGCTCAATTATATCCTCTTTCGGCAATAGCCGATCCGCATCCAGGCAAGCCTCCGCCCCCTGGCCACAGGGTATTCGGAATAATCATGGTATCCCGGTTTCCCCACCCCCTTGTCTCCCCGGGCTGCGCAAATTCATTGGGCGGCTTGCAGTCACCGGTCGTGGAGGTCGTTCTCTCGCATCTCTCAATCAGTCAATCCAACGACGAACGTGTTCGCACATGTCTAAACCTGAGAACGATACGTGTCACTTAATTATTTTAGTGCGGAACGCCTAGTCTGTATCTGCCGTACTCCTGCAAGGGAAGGTATTACTTTGCCGCACCTAACCCGACCCTCCTGCGTATGCATAGGCGATAGACCTGAGTTAGCGGCCTTTCGTCGCCAGAAACACCGAACATCCAATTTATCACTCATCGTCACTTCCAAATTCAATAGCTTGGTATTTTCGTGCTTTCTTGTTTGGGTTTGCAAGAGAGGCGCCTTTATGAGGTCTCACAGGAGCAGGTTCTGTCAATAGTTCATAGCAAGCGTCAGTTCTCCCGCGATGAATGAAAGATCAGATAGATTACTTTGTGCTGGCGATGGTCCTCTCCTCGCGGTCTGCAACTGCGACTTTAGAGCCTTAATTTCTGCCTGAGCAGCTTCGACTTCCGATGACTTCTTGGTCTCTTTTTTAGCAGACGCAGAAGTCTCAGACCTTTTGCTAGGCCGCTCCGGTTCGGGACCTTCATGATGCTCTTAATTAGCTTTACCATGACAAGTCCCCCAGATGCACTCACTTGGCTCTTTGCGCTTGGATGGACCTGCCACCGTATGTGATGTAGTCCGGCTCGTCGTTGCAAAAGTATCTTGCACAGCCGGATACTCATACCCGTGGAGACGAAGGATACAGCCGCACTCTCGACTGTGTGTAACGGGTAGGTTCTGGACGTACCCCCGGGTCACCTGGTGACTGTGACCCCAGCTCTTACTTCGTTACCACGTTCTGTAAGTTTCTCGCTGAAATACGACGATTCCAAGCAGTCTGGTGTATTAGGAGCCCCGTAACGACACTTACACTTTTTGCTTATCTTGCTTATTCCAGCTGAAACTATGCTGATGAAGCTCACGACCCCGAGAGTTTTACTCTCCACAAGCCTCCCTCGAATGTAAATCTGATACAAATTCTATTACCCATCATTGGAAAGGACATTGTGAAACTGAAAAGCTTGCTTCCCTTGCCTGGAGCAAGGCATTTACTGCTGGCTGATCGCCAGCTCATGGGCGATCGTGCTGCAACAGCACATTACTTGCAACTGGAGCTTGAGGATGACTAATGGAACCAGAAGACCTCCCTCAACAACATCCAGAAGTCCCAGAATCTACTCCCACAATTCCATGGACACCTTTCTGCTGCCCACCATACTTATTGTTCAACTCATCTGCACACCCCACACCAACCTCAGAGCAATCTCCTCTCCAGCTCTACCAGCCCAACCAGAATTACAAGAACCCTCCCATTTGGTCTCTTCTCCCCACACCGCACGGCACACCATTCGTGCCAGCTCATCACCCTCCCATCACCGTCTACCATGATCAGGCCTCCAGCTGCACTCCAAGCTCAAGAGGGATGTCACCTCCTCAAGGAACAGCCATTTCTTCAGCTGTTCCCATAATTCTAACCCCACCCATCCCACCTCTACCAACCACCAACACCATCAAACCATTCGCCCTATCCCCACCACCACCACCATTCCAAAGTTGGAGAAATCCCAATGTTGCGGACCTCCAACCATGCTGCATGTGCTCAATGGCTCAACACGGCCCGACAGCCCATCCTGCTGTCGACGGCAGCCACACGCTCAAGCACGTCCTCTGAACACCACCAGAGACATGTCACCCACAACCATACCAACTGCTGTCATGCTATCACTGAGGTGCTACAGTCGTTCAAGTGTCTGTGCCACAAATGTTCTGCCCCATACGTCATCCTCGCAGTTTTTTGAAGGAGGGAGGGAGTCATGTGCAACCGGATTCATTTTGAAGGGGCGTACAGGAGGGACCTGGCAACATGAAGCATGACATGCAAAGGCCAAAGACAGTATTGAGGAGCCAGAGATAAGGAGGAACTAGAGACGAGAGGAAGTAGGACTGGATGTCCACTGAAGAGAATAATAAGCAGAAGAGACAAAGGAGCAAGACGACCGAGTCTCAAGTCACAGCTGTGATTATGCTTCGCTTTGCTCCTTTTCCTTTTTATCTTTCACTCTAACACCCACATTTCTATTTCTGCGAAATACCTTTATTGACATAGACTTTCACCTCCATTTCTTTGAGAATGGGAACAACTAAAGGATACTGTAAGGTAGTCGGACGTACCCCCGCACCTTGACGTACCCCAGCTCTACCCGACCACGTTCGATAGTCCGCGAAAGACACAGTTCCAGCATCTGGTGGATTAGAAGCTCCGTAACGGACACGTTACACTGTGCCTGGCACGCACGACAACAAATGAACGGAATGTCTTGAACGAGGTTCTCCCCCGTGACATACATACATCAATGAATACACCAGTCGCGAACGCAGCCCCCTCCTCGGGAGACATTTCAACCAGATCGACGTGCATGGGCTTCTTGGACGCCGGACCAAGTGTGAACTACACAGGAATTCTCCCTAGTCAGTCAAAGCCCATCACGAACCCAAGGTCACTTGAGCCCCCGTTCTTGAATCCACTCCACCCACCTTGATTTTCGCACCTTTCTCGGCGCTCCAGTCACTTATACACAGCTCTCCTTGAATGAAGACTTCGGCAAGCTTCTCGGCGAAGGATTCGAGGAGTTTGTCCGACGATTTCGAGCCCTATAAGAAAGAATCCAGAGGGGGTTCGTTGAGCATTCGTTAGCTTGCCGCCAGCGCCGATGAGATGCAGACAAATATCTGACGGATGTCGTCCTCTGTCCAGCACCCACGCCACCACCGCCCCTCGCATCCTGCAAGTCCCACGTGGATGTTCCATTTGTTGTTTGAGACGGTGGAGAGCACGACGAACTTGTAGACGCTCTGGTAGATGACTTGCGTGAGTTCGTCTAGGCAGCCGAAGTTGGACAAGGGATCTTCAGACATGGGATCTGGTTCTCAAGGAAGACCGTGGTGTGGCACAGCAGCCAAACGCGGTTGACGCGACAGCCGAGCACGTGCGCCATACAATTACCCCACACTTCGTCGGAGTCCGAGTGGCAGAGCCCACGAAATGAACGACAACTACTGTTGGTATCTTTCGTCTCTGCTCTCATCGTCTCTGCTCTCTCACGCAACAGTAGACTTACATTCGGTGATACATCATCGACCTCAACAAAATCCAGCAGCTTCTCGGGCTCCCAGATCAGCGATCCGCGAAGATAGATATCGGTTTAACCAGGATCCTCGACGCTGTTGACATACGAGAGCATCCCATCTTGATGAATTGCAGTGATCTCGCTCAGTCCCGATTCATATGCCGACGACCCAGCGGAATTGGAAGGCAAAGCGTTCGAAGCCGTCCTCCCTTCATTGGCCAATGCAGTGTTGTCAGGACCATTTATTATGGAATATCTACGGGATTAGAGATGGTGTGCGGGGTTAGCAGTGTGTCCCATCCTCACGTACCCTCCCTCCTCCTCCTGCTGCTGCTGGAAATCCTTCGGCACATCGGCGCATCCACACCTCTCTCTCCGCCCTTCACACCCTCTGGACTTGCTCATCCTGCTAACAGCCACCCCCCTCAGGTCCCTGTACCAGCCGTCCGACGAGGTTCCGTTTCCCCCCGATCTTTCTCGCTATCCTTCTTCTTCGGTTTATAGTCTCCATCTCTCTCGCACACGCTCGTTAACCCCTTTCCTCCTCCCTCTCGGCGGCGCTTGCCTACTCGCACCACCGCCTGCACCACCACCCACAATGGGCAGGTTCGGGATCGATCTCTTGACGAGTTTGTGGGGATGCTGGCGATGTGGGTGGTAAAGGCGAAGAGAGCAGGAGAAGAGGACGTCACATCGCTAGGGCGAGACCTCCTCCCCAGCCTCTCCCTCAACTCAGCTTGCAACTTCCGCGCGTGTTCGAAGTGCTCCTCGACCGGTTTGAGAGCGTCCAAGTTTCGCACTGTCACCCTCCACCCCCTGCGCATCCCATCCTCTTCAGCAAACATCTTCGGCGCGTTGTCCACCCACTCGCACTCGCATATCCGCTATCCACGCTCATCGAACTCTCGCTCGTACCAGTGGCGGTGGTCGTCAACGAAAACTTGAAGGGACTGTTCGCGCCGTTCGCTCCACCTCCATCGGGAACTCTTCGTCCATGTCAGGGACTTCAGGGGAGGTCAAGGAATGCCATGCAATCTATGTCGCGCTGTCGCAGCTCAGTATCGGCCGCTTGTAAATACAAATACAACAAAGCACGAATAGCGAATCCATATAGCTCATAACCAGAAAATTAGAGTGTTCTCTACGGTATCAACTTAAAAGCAGGATTACACAAGATATACGGGGTCGGGGTTGCCACGCGTTGGAGCATGGCGCGCTTCGGAGAGAAAGGATATCAGGCATCGAGGGGGGGCACGCGCACCCGTTGCATGGAGCCCTCAGACAAGGTTGCTGATCGCCAGGTTTTGCCGGATAACCATATCCTTCACTGTGAAGGAAACGCAATCATTAGTGAAATTTTATTTCATGGGACCAGAGTGAGAAACGAACCGTTCACGAGAATATGTCGAGTCGAGCTGGAGTCCTAGGGAACGAAAAAACGGTCAGAGGACCTCCATATGATCCGAGGAAGCACGCTCTTACAGTCATCGACGTGAGATGGCAATAGAAAATGCGTTGAGTTTTGGAGTGTTGCTTGTACAACAGCGCTGATCGGGGAGCTCAACGGGTTTTCCAAACAGACGGTTGATAACGACACATACCGAATTTCTTTCGTAGGTCTAGAGTGACGTCAATGAAAATTTACAGGAGAGAATGGAAAGGACGAACAATTTGACGCAGGCTCGTATTCATTCGGCCGCTGCCCATAGGAGACAACATAGTCCGCGAAGCGGATCGTCTCGAGCTTGGCTACAGTTTCAAAGTGAGCGAACTTCATGAAAGGAAAGCGCAGTCCAATCACCTTTGAAAAGATCAATCTTGTTCAAAAACAGGACGATCTGAGTGTCCTTCAATAATGGATTCGAAACAACATGCTTCCACAACAATATGGAGTCCTCCTAATAAAGGGAAAGAAGCTGTTGGGCATCCCAGAATCCTGCGTCAGATGATAGGAAGCTGACTCACTAGCTTGTTGACGGTGCGGTCTTCTAAGAGCACCTGGCGACCTCGGGTTGATTCCCATGTCCCCGGGGCGAAGGGTGATGACGAGGCTCACCTCATCGAACCCAGATATCGGCGCCAAAAATATTATAGCATCCAAGTCGTCGAAATACGGCGCCCAAGCAGCTAGAATGCACGTCAAAGGGGATAATGATGAGGAATAACTTCCGCTAACCTCGCTAGAAGAAGAAAAAAAAAAGACACAAGGTCGGTCAGGTGTGGGAGTAGAAGAACGATGGCTCTTATCAAAACACATACCAAAGACCGCGCGCCTCCTACGTCGTATACCCGCCAGTCGTGACTCAGCATGTTCCCTGTCAAATGGCCTTCGCGATCAGAGTCGAACGGATCCCCATCAGCCGAAGGACCAACCTGCTGCCTTGAGGTCGAATCGATGCTCTGAAACCCCGAGCGTCTTTAGTCTGGCTTTGAGAATGTCGTCTACCGCGATGCCATGTGAGCATAAAGCGGCCGGCGCAGTTACCAGACTTTGCTTACCATCCGTCGGGATGTAGCGAAGCGCCGTTACCCGCTCTATTGAGTCCAGGAAGCTGCAAAATAATTTAGATCGACCGTACCCGGGCGCAAACGAAGCATGATGACGCACAAGCCGGCCATGTCCTCCAACCTCAGTCGCTGCGCCTTCAACAATTTTTTGACCGTCGGGTCGCTCCAGAGCTGGATGATATCCTCCGAGCACGCATGGAGGATCACCCCGGGATCGTTCGGGTCGTCAAAGTCAATATCCTGCCCACTCTCGATGCTCGCGCGTGCCGTTGCAATGAGCCTTCCAAACGCACCCTTCCACTGCGCGGTCGAGTTTATTGCGATCTCCCTGAACTTCCCCCGATTTCTGTATGGAAGATTTGTCACAGGCGATAGATGTGTGGCTTCGAATTCGGCAGATCCTGCGGGGGTCATCTTGCGTAATAGTGATTCCTCGACTTGCTGGAGCGGCAGGAGGCGCATCCTCAGTTTGAGAAGCTCTGGAGGGATGACGGGAAGTGGGCCCATATTCTCGACGGTGGCGGTTGTTGGACGTGAGGCGACTGAGCCAGGGGAGTTTTGCGCGTGAGCATCGCTGATGGTGTCGAGGATGAGTCTCACTGAGCGGACGACGTTGAGTTGAACGACTGCTCTCCATGACGCGCGTTCGTTGCGGAAAGCCTAAGGCCGAGGGGGGCACCTGTCAGGCAGCCACTCCTGAAGCTATTCGCGAAAGTTCGACATTACTTTTGGTGAATTCATCAATTGGAAATCTAGGGCGGAGGTGACAATGTTAAATCTGGAAACAACGCTAAGCCTAAACGCGACTCACTTTTCAGCGTCGTTGATTTGCCTTGTTCCCAGTTAGTAGGTGTGGATTGCGGAGGATTGGTGGTGTTTTCATACCTGATTCACTCTGGCCTGGACATCGCCAGAAACCGTTGTCAGCATTTGTTGTCGGCGCGACGCTGTGAGAGGACGCACCCAACAACAGTACACGAACAGGCTTGGGAGCCTTCTTGTTCTCCAATCTCTGGCGGTTAATTTCCTCATCGATTGCATCTGAACGCTTCTGGGCCTCTGCCTGCGCAGCTAGACGCGCTTCGCGTTCGGCAGGGGTCTCATGGTCGGGGGGCGCGAGGGCCTTGCTGAGGGGGTCGTCATCTTCGTTCCCGATGGTCGAGCGACGTCGCAGAAAGCGGGACATTGCGGCGAGATAGTGGAGGGACGGAGGGAAGAAGAGAAGTGGCAGAAAGCACTAGGAGTCGGGGTATAAGAAGAAAGATTGATGGCGTCAGACTGCAATGATAAAGAATGTGGACTGCAGGACCTGGTTCAGGTGCCATTGGAGAAAGCTATAAGTGTTTACGAGAGGGGAAAGAAGCCGGATCGGACAGCTTCGCGTCGGCCAATCCCTCTGTCCAATGTGGCTGTCGTCTTCTGCTGGCGTCACCTCTGATGCTTGTCTGGCAGTTCCCTGACGGGAGCACAGATGGAGACACCGACCAGGCAGACAGGCTATTCAACCCAGCGGAAATAGACGGTTGTAGTGTTTTGGGCAGAACACTCCATCCCGAATTCAGGTGACATGGCACGAATACCGTGGGAACATCAGTTGTTCGCAGGCACTGACTCCCAGCGCAACGTCTAACGCTTCGAGCCTGCACTCGCCACACTGTGCTGTCCTAGCCGAGCACTTCACCTCGGGTAGGCGCTCAACAGATCAGAGTCACTACGTCCAGCGTTCCAGCGTCGCCCGCCATCGCAAAAACCTATCTATATCATACATCTAATCAGACTTCTCTTCTTTCACACTACGCATTCTAGGTCCAAGGGCCCACGCATACCAGTCCTATGCGCATCTCATCACCGAAAACCCCCCAATGTACGTACCCGCCTTGTTCTCGCCTTGATTGATTGCCCGTGATCTAACCATGTTTGCTTCAGTCTTTCAACTGACCCAGCGGTCGGTGTGAGATTCCGTTATGGCCAGAGGCTCTTATTCCTCTTTCACACCGCAACCGTCTTCTTTTGCGCCTAACAACAGGGGTCTGGCCGCGATTTGACATGATTTACGCATGAAAGGGATCTCTGTCCATCATTGCGTCTGAGAGCCTAACTATCACGAAGTGTCAACCATTATCCGCCACGCTACATACCGACAGCGCGCATCTCCTTGTCTTCCTCACCTCGGACCAGATGTGATACCTAACATTAATGCTGCTTTCTTTTATCGGCTCATTCATGTTCAGAGCTCGAAGGATGAGGCCGAGGTGCGAGCCCGTAATTTCCCTCGAAACCCAAAAGACTGACAAGAACTCCAAGACAGAAGCTGATGGAGGTGTATTAAAAGTGCACAAGAAATAATGTTACGGCACTCGCACAGTTCTTCCAGACAATCTCATGACCACGTCTCCTCAATCTCAAGCCTGTTTCTCCGCGTGTTACTTCGCACTTTCCGACGCGCCCGCAACCGTCCCCGCCGCCTCTCTCTTCAATCCATCAGCCTTCCTCGTAGAGGTGCTCGGTCGAGTTGTGTGCACGGTTCAGACCGTCCTTGGCTTGGCCGTGGAGGAAACTTGTTGATGTCGATAAACCTACATGCCGTTGCCCAACCTCTTCCGCGCCGACAACCTTCTTATCAACCATGGCCAACCTCAGAACTCCCAAGTCTGGCAGCAACTCGACTGCGGCAGAGCTAGACGTACAACCTCAAACCAAAGCTGAGTTCTTCGGGACTAACGACCTCCATGATCCAACAAAGCAGTCAATGTTGGGCTTTATGGGGCACGAATCTCGAGAGACGGCCACAGACAAGAAGGCGAAGCAATTAGTCTGCTATCTTGACTCGGCGATGGATCCGAAAGTGGGCCAGGAGGCGGCTATTGGCGACTTTGGGGCCGAATTATTGCGAGGGCTCGAATACGACGACAACGATAGGATCATTTTCATCCGGCATGCCGTTCCTTTTCTCATCTGTGGGAAGACCTCGATCACCCATACCGACGTTTGTGTCATGGACGACGACGACGAAATTCTGCTGCTGTTACAGGACAATAAGATATTAACAAGCATGAAGGATCTCAGGTCATCGCATGGGCGATTGCTGCCTTTGCAATGAACAGCACGAGACGCGAACACCGCCTTAATCTTCAACCTCGCGACGCTGTTATGTTCCGTGCCCTCACCAGGGTCCGCACCACCGCAGCATTCTACAAAGTCACCGTCACTGCTGCACTGAGCAAAGCGATTCAAACCGGGACTTATCCAGAGATCGAAACCCGTGTTCTTCGTTATATATCCGCTCTCCCTCGTTGGAACAGCGAAGGGATGTGCCCCTTCCGAACAGACTCGAAATCTTGCGATGTCTTGAAGCGTTCAAAAGGTTCTTGGGAAACTGAACCAAGGTGTGCTCCCATCCTGCGGAGCTGTCGCTAGGGAGAGTGTATTGCTTGTGCTATGGCATCGTTGTCCATTATGAGCACTTGCGAGTTATATTATATCTGTGTATTCTGAACAAGGAACGAGAGTCTGCATTGAATTTTGGAAGGAATGGATCCCTTCAAGTTAGCCAGGGCCACCGAGACGTCCCAAACAGAGAACCGCTCCGGATGGGCATGCGCCACGCTCGTCGTCGAAAAGCGATTTCTAGCATTGATGCTCCTTACTTTATCAACTCACTCATGTTCAGAGCTCAAGATAAGGTCTGAAGGTGAACTGCCTAAGACACAGAACTTGATGGATTTGAATCAAAAATAGTACGCAGGAAATAATGTTACAACACTCGTACAGTTCTTCCGGACGATGTCACGAGAGTCTCCTCAATCTCAAGCCTGTTTCTCCGCGCGTTGCTTCACACTATCCGAAGCGCCCGCGACCTTCCCCGCCGCCTCTCTCTTCAGCCTATCAGCCTCCGCCTCCGCCTTCTGTTTCCCTTCCTCAGCCGTCGACTTCCCCCACCCAAGCCAGCTGAACCAACCCGCCTTGGCCTTCTCTTTGGCCTTTTCCGCCTCGTCGCGTGCCTCCTCGTAGAGGTGCTCGGTCGAGTCGCGTGCACGGTTGAGGCCGTCCTTGGTGGCGGTTTTGGCGGAGTCGAGCCGCGCCTCGAGGTCCTCGGTTACGCTACGTCCGCGTGCCGCTGCAGAGTCCTAGAGTACGTACGCAATGTTAATGCACGATTATCATCGACGTTTGGTGGCGCTAGGGACGACGGCAATCTCGTCCCAACCCATCGCCATGAACCAAATCACATCGCATCTCATCGCATCTCTAAACTCACCTTAGCCTGCTCGACCTTCACCTGCCCCTGCCTCAGCGCGTCCTCGCCTCTCGCCTTGGTGGCGTCCACCGTCTCGCGTGCCTTCTTCTTTATCTCCTCCTCATCTTTTTTCGCCTTCAGCTTGAATTGCCCGCCCTCCTCCGTCTGGGTGTAGTAGTAGTACGCCCCAGCAGCGCCTGCCGCGGCGAGCGTGAGGTACACCAGCGTGTTGTCGCCGCCCTTCTTTTTCACGTCTTTGAGGTCGGGTGCTGCTTGACCGGGGGCGGGGGGTGGAGGGCTTGTGGCGTACCCGCGGGAGGCCTGTTGGGAATGGTGCGGTCAGTAACGGTGTCTTTCGAGTCTTAGTAGGATAGATTGCGTTTGCGAATTGGTATAATTGAGCCTTACCTTGAGCGCGAGTGGGGCGGCGGTAGGCCTCGCTGCGGCGCGCGATGCTCGGATGACTTGGGAGCGCAACATTGTCGTTACTTTGTGTGTGGTCGTGGTAAAGATCGTTGTTTCGCCGTGACGGAAAGAGAAGGGAGTGAATTGGTGTTGTTTGCCTGCCTTTTGTGTCTGACCTAGACCTTGCCCAAGTTCCAATGACGCATGGGAATGACGTCTTAGGAGAGATTAAGCACGTGCCCAGAAATTGCCGCTAATCTTATCTCTGACTCCCGATCGCGGGGACGAAGTGGGGGGTGTATAAAATCGACTCTTGCTTCATACCCTCAGCACCAGAGCCGTAAAGATGGGAGAATACAACACGAAGACGAGGGTCATACTAGTCGGCGTGGGGTGCGTCGTCCTCCCTCCCCTCTTTCACGCCTGCAAAAAACCAGCAATTGATCGAATCGTTATGCAGAGGCGCAACGTGCTCAGGGAAGACGACGCTCGCCAAACACCTCAAGCGCATCTTGCCCGACAGCGTCATCATCCACCAAGACGTACGTACGCTGTGGGTCCACCTTGCCATCACAGGACCCTCACCGATAGCCTTTGCCTTTTTGCCTCCAATCGTGTTTGTTCTTCTCAGGACTTTGCACCTGTAAGTATAACCACCGACACGAAGTTATCTTGGCCCTCACACGACATATTTCCTCTAGCCACAAGAGCTCGTCCCCGTGCACCCCATCCACAAAGTCCAAGACTGGGACGCCCCCGCCGGTGCGATCTCCTGGGACCGCCTCATCCAGTTCCTGCGGCACGTCAAGCAGACGGGCGAGATCCCACCAGACCACCGGAGTCATGACCACCTGAACGAGCAGAAGGAGATCCGGGTCGACGAGGAGGTGAGAGACCGGTGGGTGAGCGAGTTCGAGCGGCTGAAGAAGGAGAGAGGAGAGAAGGGAGAGAAGATCGTGTGGGGGCTCGTGGATGGGTTTTTGCTTTATTGGCATAAGGTGAGTGAGTGAGGGTGGAAGGGTGGAGGGGAGGGTCGGAAGCTCGTGTTTATGGCATTTTCCACCTCTGAGATCTGACATTTTACACTTTTCACGGGTCCGTGAATCACAGGAAGTGATAGATCAGCTCGACGTACGCATAATACTGCGCGTGCCGCATGATGTTTTGAAGCAGCGTCGGCACGAGCGACACGGATATCACACTGCTGGTAAGAGAAGTTCTTCTACTACTCCCCATGCCCGTGTTATTGCTCTTCGCCCAACTCGTCCTGACGTCCCTCTTCCCCATCCTCTCTCCCTCTCCCATATCCCATGATGCGCCGTCGGCCGTTCATTGAAATAACGATCGCGTCGCATGTCGACATTCTTACTCGCGAATGAACCACCCACACCCCGTCGCTGCGCGCATTTCGTTGCTCGACCGCGTCGTATGGAGTTCAATCTGACCCAGAGGGAGCGCTGTGGAGGGACCCACCGTTATACTGGGAGCAGATCGTGTACCCGGCGTATCTTGAAGCTCATGAAGAGGTCTTTGAGAACGGGGACGTAGAGAATGGGAAGCCGACGGAGAAGGTGAAGGACCTGATCCTCTTGGAGTCGCTCGATATCTCGATGACGGAGGCGGTCGAACGCTGCTGTGCGGTGCTGAAGGAGGTCGAGGAGAATGCTTAGAAGAGGATTAAGATGATAGATTTAAGAGTTGTATAGATTTTACGTAGATAACAAGAGGGATCAAGAGAATTGCCTCCATGTCCAAAGCTCCGGCTTGTTAATTGTGCCCGACATGGGGTGGGCAGCAAGCAGGTGAAATTTCGCCTCAACGTGGTCGAACATGGTCATGGAAGCGCCGATCACCACATTAGACGGTCCAATCAACGTCGTTGCATTCAACAAGCGCCGGAAGTGGAGGTGGAGGACTGGACGGTGAACGGAAGTGAACGATGAGGAGACGGACTTGTAGAACAGTAACCCACCGTCCCGGATTGGCTCCTGCACAATGAATGCCGCTCGGCCATGACAAAGCCTGGGCCGATCTTCCCCAACAGACGGCACGGAGACGTGGAAGGGGACGCGGGGTAGAAAATGATGTGCCCCGGGAAGTGATCAGGAAGACCGAATCATAGGAGGTCTCAGGAATTTGTAGTCGATAATTGGACACGTCGGACATGGGGCGGATCGCAGTGGGAGGGCGACGGGGGCTGTCCAGTCGACCTGCTGGGATTTGGGTGTTAACACCGCAGGGCCACTCTTCCTCCGTCGTTGAAAGTCGGACGCCCGCGACGCTGCTGGGAAATGTGCGGTCGTTGAGAAGCGCCAGGGTCGGCTGGCTAGCAGGCCATGGGGCAAGGGATTGGGAGTTGAGAATGACTTGGGACGAGTCTAGAAGGAGTGAATTTGTATGCACCTGGCCGGGTAACATGTTCGCCGGAGGGGGCAGCGGGACGGCCGGGGGCTCGGAGCAGCGGCCGGGGAGACAGTCGGGAATATCACATGCGTGCCGACCCGGTGCTGTCTCCCCCGTGATAGACCTATAAGAATCCTCGCTCCTCCACATTCCTTGACCTCCGATATCTCTCCCACATCCACCCACAACCACAACACATCCACATTTCCAATGGCACAGGTCATCGTCGTCGGAGGCGGTCTCGCCGGTCTCTCTGCTGCCCACACTCTCCTCGAGCGCGGTGCCAATGTCTTGCTTCTCGACAAGCAAGGGTGAGCCGAGATCCGTCCTTCGTATGTCGAGCGAATGGCTAACGTGCGTTCCAGTTTCATGGGTGGTAACTCGACCAAGGCCACTTCCGGTATCAACGGTGCTGGGACCGACTCCCAGAGGGACCTCGGCATTCCCGACTCTGCCAAAATCTTCTTTGACGACACCAAGAAATCCGTATGTTCAATTTTCACTTCGAGTTTTCCATGCGCGCTTACACTTTCTCAAGGCTCGTGAGCTCGCCCGCGATGACCTCATCCGTGTCCTCACCGGCCGCTCTGGTGACGCCGTTAACTGGCTCCAAAACGTCTTTGGCCTCGACCTCTCCAAGGTCTCCCGTCTTGGTGGCCACACCCACCCCCGCACGCACCGTGGTGATGCTCAATTCCCCGGAATGGTGCGCCTGTCCTCATTTTCTCGCTTTATGTCCTCGGTGTCTCATCTCCGCACGATTTCTCCCAGGTCATCACCTATGCGCAAATGGAGCGTCTCGAGGATCTTGCCGTCAGCAACCCTGACCGAGTGAAGATCCACAAGAAAGCTCGCGTCACCAAGCTCCTCAAGGACGAGTCTGGAGCCGTTTACGGTGTTGAGTACACCTACAAGGGCAAGACAGAGACCGCCTATGGGCCCGTCATCCTCGCCACCGGTGGTTACGCTGCCGACTTCACCGAGACCTCGCTGCTCAAGAAGCACCGTCCCGAGTACTGGAACCTCCCCACGACCAACGGAGAGCACTGCACTGGTGACGGACAGAAGCTCGCCATGGCCATCGGCGGTAGCGCTATCGATCTTGAGAAGGTCCAGGTACACCCTACTGGTCTCGTTGACCCAAAGGACCCTGAGGCCAAGGTCAAGTTCTTGGCCGCTGAGGCTCTTCGTGGTGTCGGTGGTCTCCTCCTCGATAACGAAGGCAAGCGTTTCGTCGACGAGCTTCAACATCGTGATTACGTCACTGGAAAGATGTGGGAGAACGGCAAGGCAAGCTTATTTGTTGTATTGCCATTGGGCCATACTAATTTTGGTGAATAGTACCCCATCCGTCTCGTCCTCAACGGAAATGCCTCCAGGGACATCGAATGGCACTGCAAGCACTACGTTGGCCGCGGTCTCATGAAGCGCTTCGACAGTGGTGAGGCTCTTGCCAAGGAGTTCGGTCTCGCTCCTGAGGTCCTCAAGAAGACCTTCGACGACTACAACGTCATCGTCCGCACCCAGAAGGATCCCTTCGGCAAGAAGGTCCGCATCGCAATGAGCCCGCTTTGTGACTTGTGCTGACAGTGTATTCTAGTTCTTCCAAGGTGAATGGAAGTTCGATGACTTCTTCAACGTCGCTGTCATGACCCCCGTTCTCCACTACACTATGGGTGGCCTCGAGATCGACGCAGAGTCCCGTGTCGTTGGTACCAACGGCAAGCCCATCCCCGGCCTGTTCGCCGCTGGTGAGGTTGCTGGTGGTGTGCACGGTGCTAACCGTCTCGGTGGTTCATCACTACTTGGCTGCGTCGTCTTCGGTCGTGTTTCCGGTGACTCTGCATCTGCCTACCTCCTCCAAACGACATCCGCTGCCATCCAGAAGGCTGGTGGCCGTCTTGGATCCCTCGCCGGCCAACTTGCGCCCGCACCATCCGCTTCCTCAGCACCGGCTGCTCCTGCTGCCGCTGCACCCGCCGCTGCACCCGCCAGCAGCTCGTCACCGGGCGAGTACACACTAGCAGACGTTGCCAAGCACACCTCGAAGGACGACGTCTGGGTCGTCATTGACGGACAGGTGCTCGATGTCACCAGCGTGCGTATTCATCTTACCAGCTGATGATCGAAACATTGCTGATCTCCTTCCAATAGTTCCTGCCTGACCACCCCGGAGGCGAGAAGGCCATCATGCTGTACGCCGGCCGCGACGCCACTGAGGAGTTCAACATGCTGCACGACGCTAAAGTCATTCCTCGATACGCTCCCGACTCTGTGATTGGCAGGGTCAAGGCCTAATCCTTCCGCCTTCGACCGAGAAAAGTATGGCCGTTTGCTAGACTTTAGTTTTTTTTAGCATCTCTACATATCCCGTACTTCCTGCATATCTATTACCTTTCTTTCGTGTTCATGGTAAACATGTTCCATGTATTGTAGTCTATCTCAATTCTTCTATTTCATCCTGTGAAAGTCTAGTGCGAGTCGTGTGAGTGTCTGTCAGTGCGAGTGAGGAGACCAGGTTTGTGATTCTCGAGGTTGGTAGGATTACCGCATGGTGAACAACACTTCCTTGGCGCCATTTTATCATCTTCACTCGTCATTTCCGTGATGCATCACCTCCTCTCCCATACCTAACGACCTCTAGCGACCTGCTCACGCGGAGTTTTAGCTTATAATGGCGCGTCCGCGAAGCTCGAGTGGCAGCTCGTCTAGCTCAAGCTCTTCCGACAGCGACAACGACGCCTCCAAGCAGCACTGGTGGCAACGCGCCAATAACTTGAAAAAGAAACTCAAAGCACATTCCTCCGCAGGCTCAGGCTCAGGCAAGAACAGTAACAGCAACGAGGCGGCCATCACTTCTGCAGGGAAAGCCGTCCTACTTGCCGCCGCTCAGAGCATCCTTCCTTCCACACCGATGACTTCTAACGGACGCCATAGCCATAACTCCTCCTCGCCCTCCGAGACGAGCCCCCTGCTTGCCGGTGCGAGTGGACACCGGGACGAGGAGGGCGGTCGGGGAGGAGGGCACAAGGAGGAGAATAGCAAGGCGCGGAGGGTGATCTGGGGGCTGCTGTCGCTCGTATTCGTCGTAGCTCTTGTGTTGCTGGTGGGCTTCCAGAAAATTTTGGGAGACGGATTCGCGGCTTGGTTGGGCATCTTGCCTAGTGATCCTTTGCTTGCGGCGTATGCTATCCTCGACAAGGCGCCTGTTATTGTGGGCATTATACTCCTTGGCCTCCTGAGCAAGGCTAACTTCCTCATGATTTGCTTTATGTCCTACAGGACGGTCATATTGGTTCGCCAATCCTCAGCGTGTCTTCCGTGAGGCAGCTCGATCTAATCTACGCGTCTTTAATGTAGATCTCCCTATCCTCGCGCGATTCAGGTTTGCGAACAACGTGTCGGCGATCGACATGAACTCGAAACTGCCCGGACACGTCGATATTCCGCGCCTGAGGCAGGGAAAAGTAGGAGGCTTCTTCTGGTGAGTTTC
Organism: Cyclocybe cylindracea; assembly: GCA_013376435.1. Taxonomy (NCBI): domain Eukaryota; kingdom Fungi; phylum Basidiomycota; class Agaricomycetes; order Agaricales; family Hemipholiotaceae; genus Cyclocybe; species Cyclocybe cylindracea. The sequence goes on from MPNV01002940.1 coordinate 919,329, forward strand.
TTTTCCTTAGTGGGACCTACGGAGAGCGTGTATGTTGACCAGGGTGCTGTTGTAGGTCCACCTATGTTTCCTGCCCTAATCCTGATGAAGCGGGCGAAGATTTCCTTGGTGCTACATGGCGTGTTCGGTATGCTTCTCGTATTTTCAGCATGAAGAGTCGCTGACGCCAGCGATAGCGATACCCTGGAGCAGATAGATATCTCGAGATTGTTGATTGAAAAGTACCCTGAAGTATGATCATTCTTTTTACTGCTTAGGATTTTGTTAACACTCTGCGCGCCTTGCAGACCTTTACTCTTTCTTTGACTGCCGACGACGTAAAAAATGCTGTGGTGAATGGCAAAATTGCCAGCCTACTTGGAGTTGAGGGGTAGGTGAAATTATCCTACTGACAGCTGTGATTTCTCTCATCCCATGGGTGCTAGTGGACACCAGCTTGGAAATTCCATTGCTGCCCTTCGCCAGTACCATGCCCTTGGAGTTCGGTACGTTACCCTGACACATACCTGCCACAACGCATTCGCGGACTCGGGTGGCTTCCTGCCTGGAATTATCCCTCTTCACCACGGTCTGAGGTAACTATCCTCTTCCCGACTGTGTCTGTAGACCATTGCTGATGGCAAACGTCGAAATAGCCCACTCGGCTTAAAACTGATTGACGAAATGAATCGCCTGGGTGTCCTCATCGACCTTTCTCATACGTCGGATGATACGGCCAGGCAAGCGCTTAAGTATTCGAAGTCACCCGTCATCTGGTCCCACTCATCGTCCCGCACTGTTCATGACCATCCTCGCAACGTGCCCGACGATATCCTTGATCTCATCGGCCGAGGGCCAGACAAGACCGATGCCGTCGTTATGGTACGCCTTACGTGTTGACCTCGGATACCTTGTAGGCGCAACTATTGACTGGGGATCTCGACAGGTCAACTTTGCAGCAGGTTTCATCGCCGAGCCTGGGAATGCCACTGTCGCGGCTGTCGCGGACCATGTCGACCACATTGCGAAGGTCGCAGGCAAGGAGCAGTGCGTTTTCTACCTCGTCCGGCTGCAGTGGAATCTTATTCATACCTTCCTCGGTATATAGCGTCGGTATAGGTAGTGACTTTGATGGTATCGAAGAGGTGCCAGTTGGATTGGAAGATGTATCGAAGTACCCCGCTTTGGTGAGTGTCGGATTGCATTGGCCCGTGGTAAATCCTAAGTCAGCACGCTCAAAGATCGCTGAACTCTATCGACGTGGATGGACCCAGTACGAGTTAGCCGGCTTGGCTGGCGCCAATCTACTTCGTATCCTGTCAGGTGCGGAGCGAGTTGCCCATGAACTCCAGGCTGCCCGAACACCCCCGGTGGTAGACTTGTACGACCAGCGCACTGACATACCACGAGGGGCTCGTGTTGAATTGTAGTCCATCACTATCGTCCGATCCTCTGCACTGGAAAGGACCTGGGCCTCCGTAGCTTCGCTTCATGTATTATTTATTACTCGAGAATCTATATACTGGATCTCGGACAAACTAAAGGACTACATTGAAAGTATTGAGTATACAGAATGGAATAAATGAAGGTTAGAAGGCTACATATCATCAACTGGAAGAAAGATACATTTCGACAACGAACAGCGCATGTGCTCAGGCAGCGGCGGCGTCCCGACTCAGCGCACGTACGGGTGAATATAGTAGCCTTAACGAATAGGAAGTGAGATTAATGCGAAGATTTTTTTCTTGAAATCGAAACGGACGACATATCAACGGGTCTATAGCAGTCCAGCATCAACGATGTCGTGGCGCAAGATGGTTGCTTGCACTGTAGAATGGAACATGGTCAGCTGCGGTGCCATCGGAGAGGAAGTAAAGATGGACCGACCAGCTTCGAGTGTTTGAGCCGTGGTCTTCGTATCCTAAAGATGAAATGAAGAAGGCGGGCATGATGGATGGTAAGAATAACGCACAACTACCGATGTGAAGTGCGAAATGAAAGGATTATTGGGATGCATATTGTCGACGTATATCCGTCGGAAGACACGCCGGAACCCTGCGATATATGAACACTTCAGAGTTTCCCAGAAGACTGAAAGGCGCTCACACAATGAGACTGTTTCGAAGTCATTGCTCTTGTCAAAGTCGGGGATGTATTTCTGAACTCGAACGCCCCTTTCCAGTTTCTTCTTCAACAAGTCAATCTTATTCATGAAAAGGATCTATCGAGAGAAATGATTTGAAAAGAAATTATTCGTATGGGGCGGGAGGCTTACAATTTGGACTTCAGATAGAAGTGGATTGCTGCATATCTTTTTCCATAGGACCAGGGTGTCCTCCAATCTGTTGATACGATCATCCTCCTCTAAGCGCTCGTTGAAGGACGAAATAGGCGCCAGGAAGATTAGCGCCGTGATATCTTTGAAATAGGGTATCCACGCTGCTCTCTGAAAGAACTTCTCAGTGTCTAGAAGTAGCACAGATGACGAAAATTACAGAGGTGCGGATTCCTGACGCATTAGCCAAAAATGAGTTCACATGAGTACAAGATAAGATAAAAATCATTTCCTTACCGGCAACATCGTACATGATCCATTCTAGTCCGGCCGCCACCCCGTTCGCTAGATTTTGAATCTGCATCAAAACATGTGCGAATTAAAGCGTGAGCGATGTGGCGTACCTTTGTCCAACGTGAACCGATACTCTTGGACACCCGTCGTTCGCAATCGCGCGCGCACGATGTCCTGATCTGTTGGTTCATAGTCGAGAGAAGCGATTCGGTCGATATCGTTCAAAAAGCTGATTCTTGTCATGCATGCAGGACGACGATAAGATAAATTGCACTCACAAACCAGGTGAATCCTCCAGCCTGATCAGCCGGTCGCGGAGTAAGGCTTGGGTGGTCGGGTCATCCCAAAGCCACCGGATGTCATCTCGACATCCAGCAACCACATGGCACGCCACACGGTGCAATTGCGCGTCCTTGCCTGGCTGTGGATTGCGGATATGGTCTAGGATTCCCTTCCACCCTGAAGACGAGCGTATGCTAAACTCCTGGAAGTTGAGATCAAGCTGGGCGGTGCCGTTTAAACCCCCTTTCTGCGAATCAGAGATCTCGCTTGAACGAGCTCCGAGAAATGCTCTGAGATCCTTTTCTATCTGTCGTAGTGGAGTGAGACGAAGAGCGACGCTCCGATGCTTCTCAGTGGGCGTTGGTCTGGTGCCAGACCGCAGCGAGGTGGGTGATTGAGAAAAGTCGACCACAGGGTCGTGGTCGTGCGGGGTTGACGCGTTGTCGGTGTTGTTAATGACGTCAAGCATTATGTTGACCGAGCGTACGAGATTGAGCAGAATGACTGCTTTCCACGAAGCACGCTCCTCAGACCACGACTTATGGGCATAGGTCATCTGAAAGTCTGAGGCCATCCGATGTCAATAGTCATTCGACAAAGGCTATACAGTCGAGCGCTCACTTTTGATAGTTGTAGACTTGCCTGCATAGAAGAGATTGGCGACTATGTCAGTCAGATAGGTGATGGGTGCACTTACCGCTGAGGCTCTGACCAAGAACCAAGATCTTGACCGCTTTGTTATATCTCTTCATCGCCGCCTTCGCCGCCTTTAATTCTAAGTCGATCTTGCGACTTCGAAGCAAGGCTTCGTACTCGCTTTTCTCTCTAGCTGCACGCTGGGCGGGTGTTTCGTTGGCAGGCGGGGCGATGGCGAGGGCGAGGGGATCGTAGTTGTCGTTATGCCTATGCATCGTGGTGGGGGGAAAGAGTAGGGAGGGCTACAACGCCCATGTTAATATGTTAATGAGTCGTTAGGATAAGGGCTGTAATTTGCTTGCCCCTGAAAACATCGGGAAGGTATGGCAATCAGAAATGCTATCACTCCGGGCAAGCGCTTGGTACGCCATTTCATATGATGCAATGGCGTGTTTTCGTGGCGACCTTGTCGATCGAGTGCTACAGCCGGCATTTCAAAATCTTCGCCTTTGAGGTGGCCATTGAAAGTCTCATCTTCGATGGCTGCGCAGAAGGTGTGCAGTGGTACGCAAATGGTGACCGGGGATGAAGCGATTCAGATGAAAGAGTGTTTATTTCGCCCGAGATCTCTTCGCGTGACTTCAATTCGATTCCTTTGTGCAGTGCCTCAATTCGAGACCTTGTCTTTGTCGCTCATTGGGTGAACAGAAATCATGGCCAAAATCTCGATTTCTCCATGCAGCAATTTTCCGCGAGCCTCGTGCTGCCTCGTGCGGCAACCAAATTCAACCATTTCGAGTCAAAAAAAAACGACATTTTATCATCGCAGCAAAAAACCTTAGGACCCTGAAAGGACCCCGGACAATGGGCTTCGAGGATAGATACTGAAACGGACAACTTTCGTCGAAAACCGGCCGCAAGGCCGGAAATTTTCCGGACAACTATTATCAAAAATGAGCGCGAAAGCCGGATACAAGATGGACAGGATCACAATTTTTTTGGACCTTCTGAGGGGCTCGGGAGAAATTTTTTGAAATTTATCCCACTTTGGGCAATTTTTGGCATTTCGGCCGGATACTGACCGGACAAAAAGTTGGAAATTTTTGAAATTTTGGACGGACAACAACCCAAAAATCTCGAATTTTCAGTATCTAGCCTCGAAGCCTATTGTCCGGGGTCCTACCCTGAAGCGCCATCTCGAATCTCGATGGTGTATGACGATTGTCATTCCCACAAGGTCAGAATACCCGGACAGACATTTATTGATTAAATAGCGCCACAGACTACAGTCGGACTACAAGGCGCAACACCAGGCGTCTCGCGAGAAGAAATGAAGGTCCAATGAAAGTGGAACGAGGAACCTTATTTTACTGGCTCGCGCCCGCAATCTCGGTGGAGGAACGTCACCGCGAAGGGGAGGCACTCTGGGGAGTTTTGTCTCCCAGGTGGGGGCGAAGATAGGTGAATTGATGACAATTTACGACCTCCGGAGGGCGCTATGAGGGGCACGTCGGGCTTCGGAGGCGAGACCTTGGGTGCAGGAGTCGGGATGCGGCTCCGTCGTAGGCGTAGCCGCTGTTGGGGTTCTTCCATTCCCATCCTCTTTTAACTGTGCCTCGAAGAGTCCTCAACCGGCCTTCTTGCTCCGAGCGCTGCAACTCCCTTTGCTCTCCATGTAGCGTCGTCAAGAACAACGATCTGCTCCCAGGTCAATCCGTCGCAGCCATTGTGTACTTGTGGGACGGAGGCGTCCTCAACCAGCCTGGAATATCACTTGAGCACATCTCGGATCGAATCTTTCCTCGCGAGGAGGAGTCCATGGCGCGAGAGTGGCGTGTTAGGAACAATCCACTGTCTTCAAACCGGGCGCTCTTCAAACCACTGCTAGGACGCAACCACTGCTTCCTTGAGAGCACTTGCAGGGTACACGGAGCGCCTCGTTGGGAGTGCGCCGGTTGCCATGCAGGCTTCTTCGCCTTGGCGAACTTGGGCCAAAAGTTTAGTGGGCTGCACGAGGCCGCTCATGACGGTTGGGCGGCCAAAAGCTGCGCCTCATTCGAAAGCCCGGCGTCGAGCAATGTTGAGGTGTAGGGGATTATACGGAGAATCCGCAGCCGTTGGTCGAGCACTTAATTATGGTATCCTTGGGCAGAAGGCGTGGTGGACCCGTCATTCGTAGCTTCAGAGCGTTCAAAGCAGCCTGGGCAAGGAGACTGAAGTGACTCTCCTCGTCGACCGCAGACTCTTAAGCGGTAACAGGAGTCGGTAACGGGGATTCGAGGTTATCGGTAAGGTTCAAACTAGCAGAGGA